>CM046061.1:30259822-30672442 GCA_025215515.1 Schistosoma japonicum
TAACTCTAAAATTTTAGTTGCGTTAAAGATACAAAGTTTTGTGAAATAAACGTGAATCTAATTTTTTTTTAATCTCAAAAGGTTTACATCAAACTATTGAACTGAAAGACTTTAACATGCACAGAAACTATCAGGTGTACGTTTTAAAACATTCAAATAAATAAAAATGGTATATGTTTGCGATATCGAATTCAGAAAATTTCACACCTTATTATCATGTAGTTCCCTTTTTCTTATCCGAAAAAGATTAATTTTGAAATGGAAATTTCAACGTATATCCGTTCAGAGTAGCTGATGTATATGTAATAGGTAGTAGTTTGAGAAATTGATCTAAGAAACCCTTGAGGAAAACCGTAATTTTGCTTAGCATTTTATTGTTTCTTTTATACCTCCTCTGATTCATAGCAACGAAGCAGATAAACACATTCCTTTGGCCACAATTATGTGTATATATATTCTTTTCCCTGATTGTGTGGTGCTGATTACCTTAGCTTTCCAAACGCATTCACTGATGTTTTTTCGTTCACCATTCAGAAGGAAATGTAAGTTAATAAATATCGCAATTTTATGATATCTGGTAACTACTAATCATTTCACTTAACCAAATAGATCTTTTTTAAAATCATTTAAACGATAAATTACTGAGCTCAAAGTGCTCACAAACCAATAGCTCCAGAAATGTTAGAGAATCGAAATTTTTAAACCTGTTCATTATTTACCATACCAACATCAGCAAGCTTAGATTGTACAATGGCGATTGGATTCCGTTTTGTAATTTAGAATCAGTCATACTGTAAATTCCTTACTGATATTTCATTTGCAGTTTTATGTTTTTCATTATTTTCTTTCCGGTTCTCTTCAAATTTATCCAGTAGACAATTGTTTTCATAATATCATTCTCTAATATAAAGATCTTTACTCAATAATTTGCAACTCGATTTACAAACATGCCATGACACAATTCCTCTTCTGTTTTTTAATTCATTGTTGAGTTTATTAAGTCACTATGAAGACGAATATACAACTTCCATAGATGATTTTATCAAAGAGGAGTTTTCATCTTCGAAGTTTCTTTATTTTAACTTTCTTGCTTGTATCCATTGCAGAGTGTGTCTGTTGCGCAGTACTAAATACCATAGATGATTTGACAACCATGTGAAGCTTCTCAACAGCGCACATACTTTCTTCCAGCAGAAAATCAAATCCAGAATTTTCGAGTCTCAAACAAGTGTTTAACTATCTGTATGATTAACCTGGGGTTTAATTACATAGTACCTATCTCATCCACTGTGCAATGTAGTGTGACTAACACTTATTGTCTTCGATGATAACTATCTTACTTCCTGCACGTTTAAATTTTGTTTGTAGTGAGACAGTTTTCATCAATAACAACGAATGATCTTTGTGGTGTATTACAAAGTGTATGTAGTCAGAATTCTACCAGTAGACACCAAGCCAGTGGCGTTGATGGTAAAGTGTTTGACCCCGACAACTGAAGGTCACCGAGGTGCAAACAAGGATGCCCTGGAGGATGCTGATAAGTTTCATAATAGAACGAAACATTTGTCGAGTCCCCCATGGTTTCTAACTGCATCCAACAGATGTTAATCTTTGACGAACACAAACAACAAAGTCACATATCAATCAGTTTGTTTATTTTTCTCGAAATAATACGTTTTGGAAGCTCATTAAAAAGTTCATTATACGTTTAAATTCTTAAATGTCTATCAATTTTACATTTTCAACACAGACGCGAATATCAGTATTGTCAAAAATTTTACAAAGTGGCTATTTCTGATAGATTAATGGTAAACATCTGATCTATGGTATAAAACTAATTAGGTCAAGTGTCACTGAACAAAGTATCTCCTTTAAAAAAATATAATATAGTTGATTAAATATATATCACAGATTGATGTTGGCAGGGTACCATTGGAAACCAGGGAGCATTGGACACCTGTTTTGTTCTAGTGTGAAACTTCTCAGCAGTGCGCTCCTCACATTCCGCACCAGAGACTTCAAGTTAACAGCAAGCGACTAACCCTCTGTACCACGGGGTTGGCATCTAATCGCAGAATTCTAATTTCCATCAATTTGTAATATGTATAACGGGACATTCATCCATTATCATTCGGAATAATTGTCTCACTTCCGACAAGTCTGAACTCCTCCAGTTACGACTTCTCATTAGAGCTTCAGGAACATTCTGAAGTTAGCAGCTAGTGGGCTCCTTTGTTTTCAACGGTACCCTTCTAACATCAATCTGTGATATATTCAATCAATTAAATTACCCATCTCCACAAAAATAACCCTCTTAATTGAAAAATATAATAATTTGAGTGTTTTCTTTGGACATTTTCTGAATGTTTTTATACCTCATATATTGTCTTAAATACAGATAACGAAGAGCCTAACATTGTGTTTGTGCTGTATTTGATATCATAAGTAATTCATTTTATGATCTCAGTTTGATTCATAATAACTGATAAAAATAAAATTTGTATGATAACTGTAGGTTACGTGTTTCATCTTTTATTTACAAGTCAGCGTATTTCATACTATTGAAACTCCTGACTGCATTAACAAAGTAGTTTACATTTCTTTCAAGGTAATAACCTAAATAATTAACTTTAAAATGATAAGTAGATGTTTAATTTGAATGGATATAGTACTCGTAATCACAATATGATACAATTGCTGCTTTAAAAAACTGAGATTTGTTCAACAATAATATTAATGTTGTCTGTCTTTAAGAATGTCATATATTTTTGTGCGGTTTCACAATATCTGTTTCTTTGTTATTGAAATGTAATACCTCTAACTTTAAGGTTTGTTAAATTCCCTGACAGTGAATAACAGTGAAGTTGACAGCCTACGTTTCATCCGCATAAACTTGTATACTTGGATCTAACATGAATCTAACATTTATTGCTTTCAAAACTAAAGAATATTTGACTGAACTACTGATTTCACATAGCTAACATTATGTTTACTTTTATAAAATTTATGAGGAGTACACATGCTATAGATATAGGAGACTGAATTGGACATAACTGATGTAATAATGCTACTTATGCATCATAATATATGACACTTTATTGTAACAAGCAATAAACTTATTTCTAGTCACTATTCAATATCATAGTCTAAATAATCGTACACTTTTACTTTTTATTCTCATTTGATATGAATTAAATCTAACTGAAACATTAGCGTAGACAAATATTCTATACAAAATGAAACAAATCATTCTAAAGTTGTTTTTATTTTGAATTCACTTTTAATTAATTCTTTAAACAATATTTTCTATTTGTTTATTTATTTAGTTGATTTATTCATCTGATTGTTATGGTACTGTGTGACAATATAAACATGTTTTCATAACTATGTGTCTTTGGCAATGCAACAGCTATTAATAAAGCTCTTAGTCATACGATAACTTTGGTAAGCATAGTAAACTGATTCTTTAGAGTTAACAGGTATTTGCTATATAAATAGATAATAAATACAAAAAAAAATAACAGGATGAGAATTTTACAATTTATGTGGTACTGTTGAACATTTGTATGTGGTAGTATGTTGGGTATTCTTATATGTAAAAAGCATTTATAGGCAGTTGAAATTTTGTTTGATACTATTAGGTGGGTATTTAAGGATAATGAAAAAATACACTTGGTTGATTATAACAATCAGTTTGACAAAATACTTGAGTAATCCAAGAACAATAACTTACATATAACTCAAATGTTCAAGCTATGCTAAATATTGGTAAACTCAAACAGAAATATCTCAAATGGTCACATTTAGTGTGTGACATATAGTTAAGTAGGCCTGGTGACCTGCGTTAATCGTTGAAATGCTTAATTTTAGCGAGAATTCAGCTTCTTCTTGAAAGAATACAAAAATGAAGCTGGCACCATCTATCAGAATAGCGCGTTCTGGTCGTTGATCATTCTATGTAAAAAAGGATTCTTATCACGAATTTCTTCAGTAGAGGTTTTAAATAAATTAATGACACTTTCCGTAATAATAAGTTTTACAGAGAACAAAAATATGTAGCATATTAACGTCCAGATCATTATTTAGGATATAGAACTTCAGAATAAGGTTGCTTAGTGTTCTTTTGTAAGATAAAGAAAAACAGTTCAAGTGCTTTAAAATCTTATCATAAACATCTACACGTTGAACTCTTTCGTTTATCAGATAGGGACTAACTGTTTGGAAACAATATTCAAAATGAGATTTAACGTGCGTTGAATATAAAGTCTAAAGCACATCTTCATCGAAACATTTGAATTTTCTATGCAATAACCATAGAACTCGAAACTATCTGGCTGTTGCTAAGTTGCAGCTTGAAGCGGTTTTCAAGCCATAACTGACAGTTACTTTCAAGTCATTATATCCTTTCACTCGTAAAAATGGTGTACTGTTTATGGTGATTCGGTGGTTATTAAGCGTGAAAATGTGCATTAGTACATCCCCACTGTTATTATGCTCCAACCCCTAACTTTGGAACCATTGTAACAATTCGTCTAAATCAATTCGATCAATCCGATTAACACCACTGTTTATTGATCGATGAATTTTTACATCAATGTCAGATAAGTGCCAGTGACTTCAGTTGTCGTGAATACTCATTAAAGTTGAGCAAGAAAAAAATGGGACCAAAGGTAGTTCCTTGAAGCGTGGCACTTCGTACCGTTCTCCCCTACCCCATTCTCATGGCTAGTGACCCTGCAAAATTCAGTACAGATGTACCCTGTAACGAATGGCGTAGAATCTGCATCAATTACTAGCCACGTTTCCATGATGTATGTGTGTGTGATCAACATAGAACCTGGCACATATATGCATCGGTCCAAGTTGCCATACCTCTATGGCACCGCAAGATTAACACCACATTAGTAAAAGTTATTTCGATGATAAAAGAAAAAATAACAAGAAAGTGTGAACATAAAATATGGCACAGGGAGCGTGAAAAGTTATAAAATAATTTAAAGCTCACGATTAAAGGGAGAACAATAAGGAGATACATCTGCACTACTGTGACCTATCCTCAGCCGTGTCACTCAGCGTTTCTAGTCTCTGGTTATGATATTCGAGAGGAACTCAATCAGGCATTCTGATTCTGCCGACACGACTTAAACCAACAGTCAGCAACTTCATGGACTGATGCCATGTTTTGGTTTGGCCACCTCTAACTCACTTTCATCCTGTTCCTATATCAGCCAACATCGCGCGTCGAGACAGACGGTGGTTGAGCATACGTTTCACATTTTCCAACCACCTCAGTCAATGAAGATTTACAACCTCGTCCACTGATTTACAATCTGTGCCTAACACCCGTCTTCAAACCTCGTTGTTACTTACTCGCTGATCCCAGCTGACGCCACCGATTTTTCTAAGACATTGATGGTCAGAAACTAGTAACCGAGTGTTATCTGCCCTTAATGGTCACGTCTCACATTCTTACAGTAAGAGAGAGAACTGTTGTGCAGCATACTTTTACTTTCGTTGAGAGACGAATATCTCACCTACACCATACGTGAAGTAAGCTGACAAAAGTCAAACAAACTTTCTGAATTCGTACTGAGATTTTGTTAGAGACCAACCCACCAAGGCTAATCAGACCTCCAAGATAAGTGAAGTGGTCGATTTGCTCAACTACTTCACCCCTTATCTTTAACTCACGTGTTGTCGAAGACCAGTCTTGAAGTAAAAGTTTGCATTTACATGGGGAAAAATGCATCCTTAACATGCTTGCTTATTACTATCAAAATATTCTGCATCATATCAGCGTCTTCGCCAAACAGAACAATGTCATTGGCGTATTCTAATTTAATAAGTGAATCTTCTGGTAGAAGATGAATTTCTGAAAGTCAGTCGATGTGAGTGTAATTTCCAACAGTAAGTCGACTATGATTCCATGAGAGCAACTATGCGTGATATAATTCCTTTTACTAAGTAACTAATTTGGACAATTGTAGCTCAGACTGTACATGTTAGTGTAGAATATACTTAGGATTTCCGGGTTACCACATGCTGTACCCATCGAAGTTTTAGGAATATTGGCTTCTATGACTTTATCATTCGAAAAACGTTGAACTTTAAGGTTTTCATTACCAATTTCCAGTCTGGTTTTTAGTCCCCCTGAGAGCTTTCCGTCTCTTAAAGTGGTCTTTAGACGTAGATTCCAATTAAATATGTGTGTTCTTCTTAGTAATCTTGTGAGCGCATTTTAACATTATTTAGTTTACCTTTGATATACAATAAACGATTATTAAAATTTTCTTACGTATTAAATTTAATCACTTTCGTAATATGTACTTCCAGTGCTGTTTCCGGTAGTATATGTGAATAGCAGATTTTACTAGTCAAAATTCATGAGTATGACATTCATCTAGCTCTAGATTTGTTGATTCTTCTAGATTCCATATGATCAGACTACAAGAATGCTGGGCGTCATAGTACATCCTGTTGACCCTACCCAAATGTTATTCACCATCCTAGAAGTGCCCACACATACGTTTAGTCATCGTTCTTTGATAATCAGCGTCTTCCATTCGGGAATAGTATTACACTATTCTTGTAAGTGTTAGTTATTATTTATAGGTTTTCCCTGATCGCTTCCATTTTTTTATTCACTTGTCCAGTGAGTTCACTTTCATGAGTGTAATTATCTTGAGAAATTATTTTGCCTTTCCATATATATGCTTGTCATTATCTGTCTGATGTTGTTTCTTTAACAGCTGCCGCTTCATAATTTTGTGCAACTATTGAGGGATAAATCGGGGTTACTTCATAAACAAAAGTATCGATTCCTGTATTGACAGGACTGTCATCGTCACATCTTTACTAGGCATTTACGTTTTTACAAATTAGTTCTTGATTGCAGTAAATAGTGCTACGGCTTTTGATAGAAGGCTTTAGGCATCCAAGCAATATTGTGGATAAAGCCATGCGTTATTTGCCTTGCATCACCACTTGTATGCATCCGTTATTAAATTAGTGTATACTTCATCATACCAGCCTTTACAGTCATCGCATCGGATCACGTTCTCTGCTGTATAACGGCAATCTAAACTGTAGCAGGCACACTTTATTGTATTCACTCAGTCATATTGTAGAAAGTCATTGTAGAAAATTAACAAGATTAATATTGTTCTCCACGCCAATTTTTGTTAACGTTTCATTCATTGGCTGATTAATTACACAACACTTAGACTGATTAGTTAAAAAGTTTCTTTAAAAACTTCTTTTTGTTTGGTATCTTTGTAATAAGAAAAGTTGAACAAAACATAATAGTTACGTTAAACGCCTTTCTTATAAAACAAATGCACAAAGATATATCTTTCTTTGATGTTAAAACCTGGTTCTTCTTAGTATTCTTTTTATCACTTATAGTAGAATAAATACAAAATTAGCTAACACAATTTCTTCATTTATCTTTTTACTTAAGTTAAATACACTTTTGTTAACTTTAAATTTCAACTTGATTGTTTTGTGTTACTAGTTTATAGTGTTCATTAATGAAAGTTTTGCCAATTACTAATAACTACTTTTAGGTTGTTTTGTCAACTAATCTACAGATTTTAATGTACACAACTAAATATACACGTAAATACACAAATAAAGTTCTTATGTTTTGTTACTGCCTGTTTTTTGATTAACATTGGAAAAAAACCTCCTTTTCCACTTTATGCTCACAATTATTTACGTTTATAAGAAACAAAAAAAAACACTTTTCTCTGGAATGCAGTCAGTCGTTACTTTCTTTACTCTTCTTTTTTAATCAGTTTAACTTTTGTAAATATTAACAAAATGATTTTTATTTGATGAAAATGTTTAGTACATTTAAATAAAAAAACAAACATTTGAGATAAACAAAGTACATTTATTTAAGTTGGATTGTTACTGGCGAATGGAATTCAGGACGCGCGTTTCGTCCTATTAGGGACTCATCGGCTGGATGTACCTGAATTTCAATGTTGAATTTCACACTGGAATTCGAACTCAGTTTTCTACGTGCAAAACGCCATCGCATACACCACTAAACTACTGTATCCAGACAGTCCATTACAAATCAATGGGAAGATACAAGCTCATTCTAATTACATATATACCTGTTGCACAAGTGTAACTGTCTGAACTCGGTAGTCTAGTGATGAATGCGGTGGTGTTTTGCACGAAGCATACTGGGTTCGAATCCCAGTGTAAACATCAACACCGGGATGCAGGTACATACAGCCGAAGAGTCCCAAATAGGACTAACGCGCTTCCTGGATTCCACTTGTCAGTCACAATCCATCTTAAATATCATTTGTGTGCTATAGCTAAATCGAGGCAATCCGCTCAGGATGCACTTATGGCAACAGAGGCTGACCAGTTTCAGTCCATTACAAATCAACGAGAAGATAAAAGCTTATTTTAATTGAAGTACATTTCTTATTGTTTAAGCAAGAAAAATAAATGAGATTGTTGATGAAAGTTAATAACTGAACATATAATTGAAATTTCAATAACAGTTTCTTTTTATTGATTTATCTGACTTTTAGCTAAACAATAAGTTATGAGTTATAGATGTTACGATACAATTTTGTTTTGATTTTATTGAAGTTGTTTTTAGTTATTCTGTGAAAGATCATTTCCGAAAATAGGATATTTTCTGCAAAGAATCCATTGCATAGTAATGTCACCTTTGACATTGGATAACAAGCCACATTATATGTTTCTCAATTATATTGTATCTATTTCAGTAATAATTCATTAGCTTATTGGATGCATGTTTTAGTAGTCGCATCACTGTTTTACATAATGGTCTTCTTTCATTTTAAACTGTTACTGATGGATGACTTGCAGCGATTATAAGAATTAAAAGAACTTTTGCTTCATCAACTGTCATCATTTAAAAAATGATGAAATAACTGTAAACACTACATTCATTACGGCTTGTAACTTTCATGTAGGCCATCTTGTATGAAATAGGCTGGTACGTTATCCAATAAGTGAAAAACAGCTGTTGAGAAATGTACAGAAATAATTTAACTAAGAGAATTTCTTTTTAGTGCTTTCATTCTCAAAGCTATTTATTAACGTATATATATCTGTAAGTTTAATTAAAAGTGAAAGAACAATCCGAACACAGTAACAAACTTATTTTTCGGACATCTTTTCTCTTTACAAGATATCTATATTTCGTTTTATAACTAAGTTATTTTAATTTGATTTTCTGATTCATCACTTGCATTACAATAACTATGACATATCGCTAACTACACTGTCGTCACGACTATTACGATGATCGTACTCCCTACCATTTTGAACTCTTTGATTACTAATCACCATCATCAGCTTTTAACATGACACTCACCTTTGCTCATACTAAGTGATCTTAATGGTGCATTCTTACATGACCTTTTGTATAAGTCTAAGGCCATTTTTAAGTATTTGAAGATAAGATCGACATGTGATTGTTAATTTGCAGTCACGATTTTAACATATTCAATAATATTGCTTACCCTATGGCATTTTATAATTGTACGAAAAAGTGATGTTCATGAATTTATAAATATAAGGCCTAGAGAAGAATTTGTCGAAAATAGTTGTTTCTTTCAATATTCTTTACCTCCGTTTATTAAATGGGAAAGCTTTAAATTATTAAAAATTATTCTAGAAATAAAGTTATAGTGATCTATTAGTGGAAATTTCAGGAGTGAATTGAGTAAACTCATAAAGTTGAGAATGTTTAAGTGGTGACCACTTAGGTTATTTAATGTGCTAAGGTGAACTTAGAAATAGATAGTGACTAATGATTCTGAAGATATGCAATTATGTTATTTAGGAAATGGAAGGTATATGGGAATAGGAAAAAAGCAGCCTTTTGTTGAGAAGTGATAGGAGTTGGAAGATAACATACCAGAATTCGCGAAAATAAACAGAATAAAATAAACGTTAATTTAAATCAAATAAGTTGAGGTTTTTAACGAGTAAGTTTATGATAAGGTCAGAGGCTAGACGAATTTCTTATGTAGGCAAATTTCGAATTCTTTTACGCGTACAGTCAGAGATTCAGTAATAATACAAAAGGTAGAAAGTTACTGCCTCAGTTAGATTTCTAGTCAACATGAAGAGAAGTTTAAAAGATGAATATATCTTGGTTGAATAGATGGGGATAAGGAGATATTCTATAACAGCAATTATAATGCAATTTCTAATAATTTCTCTATAAAAGCATTTCTACGATTTATTTCACTGATTTATGCACAATATTCCACATGCATGCAATCATGTAATTACGTTTGACCAAACAAAGTAAGCTGACATTTTTATATATTTGTCAAAAGATAATCTAATATCTTTAAATTATGTTTGCCTCCTATGTCATCAAATTTTATCTAGAATCAATGTTTATATACTCCATTGCCAAGCTTATGTTATGACTAGATTGTGTTGTACAAGCATCTTGACAAGATTACCGTCGTTCAAATAACACATATATGATACTAACTAGAAAAAACTGTGAATTGAAAATGAGCAGTTATTGTATAATGTATTTGAGCCTTTATAAACTGCATGACATATGGTCTATATATGTCCAGTGTTATTTATTCACTCAAAAACTATTCAACGAAAATGTTAGCTAAAAAATCCGTTGGTCGATCCTACTGACGCCGTTCCCTTTGTTATTTGTATTCAATATGTTGACATAATAACCAGTACCAGAATTTTGCGTGAAAAGGCTAGACCACTTAATAGTTTTGTCGCAATTTCATCTCATTTTAACTAACTAATGGAGAAGTATAAAATAATACTAATTTTTATATTTTAGAGATAATTATAAATGTTTCGTTGGAAATCCGTGACCTTTGAGATTCAGTGATGTAGTATATGAATCAGCTGATGATAAATAACGCTGAACGATGATAGTCCAACATTGCGAAGAGACTTGACTTGGGAATTCAAGCTAATAGACACCTGGCCTACAAATCAAGTCACTGCCACTAGATCATAAGCTCCTTAGTTCTACTTTTGCTGTATGCCATATTGTGATTAAATAACTTTTGATTATATCTGGTTTTTAAATGTTATCTTGCCATTAATATTATCAAGAACATCAAACAATACTAACTACCTTCTTAACTATAATACGCAAGCATTAACTCCCGTAAATAGATGATTATATTTTCGTAGTATCCTATCAGAATATTCGATAACTTCTTTAAACTGAATAGCAGAAAGCATAGAAAGTTATAATTTAAAACAAGTAAGTTGATCGTAATCACCAGTAGGAATTTCATCAAATTCTAATTGTCAAAAAAAATCACTCCTAAACGAAATGTAACCAAACATTTCTGAAACTATTTTTTATATACGTCACGATGTCTCCTAACTGATAGTGGGCACAAACAATGATAATATACAACATTTAGAATAGATAAAAAACACAAATTGTTATCATACAGCAACAAATGTTGCCTTCGTAAAACGTTATGTCTGTCACTTGATACATAAATAACAGATATGATCTTTTGATCCCTTCTAATTATTTCATCATTTGAAATGAGGCTTTCTGTGTGAGGGAGATTTGTATTAAGTTTTAGTTAATGAATTTGTCAAAAATTGATGATGATAGGGCGCCAATGAAAACTAGGGAGTAGTAAACAGCTGTTTTGTCTTAGTATAGGTGTCCTCATCATTTCCTCCAAGAGATATTATGTAATCCACCATGTTCTAAATCACCCAATAATTATTTTATTTGTACATTTTCAATAATTATTATTACGTTATTCACTTATGTCGTAAGTTGTTATACAAATTAATCCTGTTTGCTTTATGAGCACTATTGAACTTGTAACATTATTATGTAACTCACAACCAGTTGTTTGGTAATAATTTTACAACTACGGAAAATCATATATATTAGTGTATAGCTTCAGTTGGTATTATCAATGATGGATTGCACAATGACATTTTGTAGTGAATTGAAAATTAAATGAGTTAGTAAAACATTCATTTATTGAATCTATTCACATCTATTACATTCTTTACTAGAATCATCTTTCTCTTGTATTATCAACTGCCTTTGGTTTCAATGAAACAGATTTATCTACTGAATAGTATGAAAGTTATTGGAAACATTTTAAATTATGGTTGTATATTTGATGAAATCTCAAGTTGAATATGCAGCCTAAAGTAAATAATTTCTTTCATAATTCTGTAAACCGAATGCTATTTTTAAGAAATGATATGTTTTAATGATAAATCAAATAAAATTGGAAGTGAAAGTATTGGGAGAAAAGTTGTCTGGTCAACAATGCGTTAGGATAATTAAAATGTAATGAATTATACGACTTCAGTGTACAATCGATGTTAGTAAACGTTGTAAACGAAATTCCTTAATACTCCACAAACTTTGTTTACTTGAAAATACTTCAGCATATTTATCAAGATATAGATATTAAAAATCTGCTATTCTAGGGCAAATGTTGCAAATCCATATTTTATGGGGAGGGTGTCTGGGGAAAATTTTTGCTCTGGTCGTTAGAAGGGTTAGCGTTTTTTTAGCAAACTTGAGTTTTACGGGATAGGGGTGCTAGCCCTATGCCCAACCCTCCTCCTTTACCCGGGCTTGGGACCGGCAACAACCCTAGAAGAGCTGCGGGCGGACATACACTGCGGAAATCATCAGACTGTATCACCAGACAAGCACTAACTTGGAATCCTGTTGGAAAACGGAAAAGAGGAAGGCCAAAGAACACCCTGCGTCGAGAACTGGAAGCAGATATTAGAAGGATGAACAGTAACTGGAGACAGCTGGAAAGGATTGCTCAGGACAGAGTTGAATGGAGAAGACTGGTGAGCGGCCTATGCTCCACCGAGAGGGGTAACAGGCGTAAGTAAAAGTAGTCTGGGGAAACTCATGTTTAGTGCCCAAGATGTAAGTGTGATGGCTTTCTTATATACATATCTATGGCATCGGTGAATTTGGTAAACTTATGTGTACAAAATAAGAGGACAGTCGATCTCAGTAGAACATGTATTCGGATGATTTTCTCGAAATTATACTTAATCTCGATGAATCAGGCAAATGTTCAATAGAACAAATTTGTGGTAGACAACATCATTCTTACTAGTTTAAGTTAATTCATATTTCTAAATTCCATTAACACTTTAAAGTTTAAAACACTTTAAAGTTAAAGCAATGAAAATGAAATTCCATTAACTTTACAGTTTCTGAGATATTCATCATTAGTTTTTAACTTATTTTTGTTATACTGTAATAGATATACTACTAACCACTTACACTTCAATTCTTTTTAGTAATCGTTTTGTAATTATTAACTTATTTAACGTGATTAATATGTAATATTGAATTAATTTACGGTTTTATCAGATAAAATGAGGATTATATTTTCTCCAGTATAGACAATTACTACAAATACGTATAAGAATAAAAATTGCTTCAACGTTATACTTTTCCAACGGCTGATCAGCATTATCTCAAATCACAAATAAAATAAGTTAACAACTTTCTATATAATTTAGAATGATGAAGAATCCAGAGAATCAGCATGAACAACTCTCCTGATGTATTCGAAATGTATGTTGCGTATAGCCGACTATAGCTAAACTCGGGACATAAAATTGTCTAGTGTAGGAATAAGTTAAAAAAAATATCTAAAAAAAACGGATCATATCATCATCAGTTGATAATTGAGGACTACATAGTTCGTATTCATGAGGAATGTGTTATCTATAACTGGAGATGATGAATAGAACGTATTGATGAGAATTCACTCACTATCTATCCCAGTATTACTTAATGTGTACACTTTAATTCTGTCCTAATAAATTATTTACGAAATTTCCAGTCTATCTTCTAGTTACGATGCAAGAAAATTGGTGGTTGGTTGGCCTGAGTGCCAATCACTAGTGCCTAGTCGGTAATTGTGCGTCTGCCCTACGCCCACTTAGCCTAAAGCCGAAATAAGAAGAATACGAGCCAATAGATCAACCAGACAGAATCCTATTATATTTCAAGCATTCCTTTATATACACATAAAATCAAACCGCACAGCAAACCAATTAGGAAATTAACATGAATACAGAACAAAGGAAATAGTCGTAGTGAATATGAACAACTTGTACACAACTAATTAACTGTAGTCCATAATAAGAGACAATATAATAACAGTAATTAAGCTAAACGGAAGGACAGGGTAAGAGAAGCGTAACAATAATAGAAACAAAATGTTTACAATACAGACAGTTAGAATAAATGAAATAGTGTTCTTAAAACACAGTTATGAAAGTTTGTTACACCTCTTTGTGGTCCGGCATAACACTTCCTATCATCGATACTACGTAATTTTAACTCCCTTTGTTTCCATCTTTTTCATTTCATTTCATGCTTTGTGCTATGTTATACTCCATGTTGATTATGGTTTATAGCTGGTAGCAGTTTCAGAAGATTTTACTGTACAATGTACCAATAACTGAAATTTTTAACATTAAATTCAGTTCAAAGCTAGTAGTGAGACAGTTCAAAAGTATCACCATGCATAAAATGCATAAGTTCTAGAGTGTAGTCAGTGAATTAGATAACTACTGGTAAAATGCATGCATACTGACTAAGTCTTCAAAGAATAACACGATAAGTTTAGTAACTTTATGTTTGTTTATTTCAGCCAAGGTCATATCATATTCACTAACTTTTGAATGTCTTAAGAGTTTGCAATAAGTCGGACAAAACAAATAAAGACTTCAAGTAAACAAAACCTACTATTGTATATCTAATATATGAAAACATGGGATCAGATTAAGTGAATATAACTAAGTTAGTAGTCTGTTAGTCTCCTGACCTGCAAAAAATACTAATTACATGTCTGTAGTAAATAAATAAATAATCATATCAATAACAAAATTTATCTACCTTCATTTCGTATTTTACACATTCGATTTTCATGTTATTACTTATTAGTCGATCGTCGATAGCATTTGTTTGTTATAAACAAACAACTGAAAACTGATTGGAAATTTGATTTTTATCAACTGTTTGAGTTTATATAGTGTAATTTGCTGGTGTTATCTTGAGGAATAATCTCTTTTTAGTCATTCTTGCTTGTTTGCAGAAAATGGACATTCCACGTCAATATACAGAAAGTTTATAGCACTTTCAGCGTATCACTTGTAATGCAAATATTTTGCGATCGAATTAAAAGTATTTCCTCAAGTTTACGGTAAATGTTGAACCCTGATAAACTATATACTTTGAAAATAAGGACCATTGAGTTATTAACATTGATTATAGGACTACAAAGTGAAGCAGCTTTTTACAAGCCTATTTAAGATATGCATCTATATGCACATCACCCTGTCGAGCAAAAAAAATGTGTGCAAAAACCAATGTGTTACGTTACGTAAGTCCTTTCTCTGGTTTGACTAGTTAATATATCTTTGTGTAATGTTCAATACTGTCAAATAAAAGTGTTAAGTATATATAAAATATACGATTTGTGAAGATTTTACAAGATATGTTAACAGAAGTTTGTCGTCGTTAGTTGCATATCGTTATTAAATGGAGACCTTTATGAAGCTAAACATCAGTGAACATTATTTCGTTTAGGTATGAAGCCACCTATTAAGAGCAGCACATCAAATACTATGGTGTCTAGTCAGTTAGTTGGCTCGTTAATTCTGATTTGTATTATTGGCTAATAATATAATGAACAGACTATTGATCACTGGTCTACATAAACTGTTTGTGGTTAAGCGAATTATTTCAAAGTAATCACTGTTTCATAAGAAAACTACTTCAAACTGTATTATTCAAGATTTTGTTCAGATAAAATGCTAACTATTAATATAAAATGTCCACTGAATTTGTTTACTGTGTAGTCAACTCTAACTCCCGCTTGATTAAAATAAAAAAAACTATTACTACCATAGAATTTCATTTCATAACAAATAGAAGTATAGAACTCTTGAGGTCATTACAATCTATCTTGATTTGACGATAAAAACGAATAAAGAAATCGTTTCACCTACATTTCTTCTATCAACGTCATTTTTATGACGTGACACTTTATTCCCCTGTATAACTAAGTTTTTTTTCATTTGAAGTTTTCACTAAAAGAAATAAAAATAATGAATATAATATTCAAAACATTCCAGTTTTACATAATCATCTTGTGCATAGAAAACATCTGATAAGAAAGTCCTTATTTTTCATTTCTTTATCAATTCCGGTAATAAAAGTTAATTCATGAATGATAAATAAGAAAACTGTGAGTGTGATTGACAATTCAATAATTCAATATAATTCAAGAAAATATCATGTCATCATTGAAATATAACCGATAACATCTGTCGTCATGTTTGTCAAACTTCAAAATATTTCGATGTTATTTTTTTATTCTAAATTTATTGTAAATAAACCACTGAAAATAATCATGCACTACAATTATTACTATTACTACTACTACTACTACTACTACTACTACTACTACTACTACTACTACTACTACTACTATTACTACTACTACTACTACCAAAATCGCAACTATAAATTGTCGAATATTCAGCTGTATTTAAAATGTTGGAAGAGGTTTTTTAGTGATCCATTGATAAAAGCCTAACCACGTGAATTGTTACTAACGTTATTCGTTTTTCATATTGACGAAGGGATACAACCTGTTGGAAAATTAGTACGCTTTAGTTTAAACGTCTGTAAATATGCAAATAATTTACTTCGTGTTTAGAGAATTAAATTATAGTGGCAACAAAAAGTAGAGAGTCCTATGAATTTTCCTTCTATCATTAGTTGCCTTTATGATACTGGTTCGAATTTCCTTATGGACCTGGAATTAATAATAAACCTTAAGTATATTCGTGGTGTTTTCCGAAGTTTAACCATCAATAGATGACATCACCGTCTTCGTAATTTTTATGATTATCGTAACGCATCTAGGAACAGTGACTAGATATGACAAAACATTTATTATCATTCTATATTTCAGCTGGATAATGCAAAAAATATAGCGGTAACATACACTACATATGTTGTAAAGACAACTTCTATATCAAGCATGATTAAGAGATCTTGAGCCTGCACATAAATTAACCATAACCAATAGTGTTTAAGTAGGCAATTTTGTACACTATGTCATTATCAAACACATATCTGAATGTAAACTAGTTAGAAACATTATGTAAATTCTATTGCAATAGCGATAGACAATTATTTAAATTAAGCTTTTTAATAAAATAAAACTGAACACTAGAAATATTCAAGAGAGCGTTTGTTGTTGATCACTTTATCATCAGTCTCTTAAAGTTAGAAATCCTCAATAATTGTGCTACACTAGCCAAAATAAGACGTATATGTATAAATATGTCGAACAAATTACTTAGTTAGAGAATGATACAAGTTAAAATGGTAAACTTTTACATCGATTAGTACTTAAATGTATCTAACATTTGTCGGTTTTAAATTTGAATGATCATTTAGAAACATGTATATAAAAAAGTATCAATTGCCATAAGGTGTCGCGTTAAATTCAAATATTCAATGAACATTTTGTGTTTTATCATATGAATGCAATAACTCGGTGTAAGAAAGGTTGTGATGAGTAAATGACAGTATTCATTCTTATTTGTACAATAGCTAGGTAAAGATTCTGGACTATAGTCAGACTAAAAAGTATATTCAAATAGGTCTGAAAGGTATCTAGGTATTTATAATTTAATGAGACTAAAAATTAAACACTCTTTAAAAATTTAAGATCATTCTGATTCTGACTGTTACTAAGAGTTAGAATAACTAATTTGTATAACTAGTAGATGGTTAAAAAATAAGTCATAAAACTCACCTTTGTTTTATTGGTCTATTTTAATGAATTCTTACACGAAAAATATTCTCAAAACGAATTGACTTGTGACACGTTTTAAGAATATATATAGTATAGTTACAATATTCAGTAAGTAAATTTGCTTACATTTACCACTGTCGGATGTTACCACCACGTAAACTGCTTTGAAGTGATCAGCTAATAGGAAACCTAATGACCGTCATCATGATAATTTAAATGTTTATTACAAATAATGTCTATAGAAAATCTTCAATGAATATCGAAGCAATTTAACCCGTAACTTGCAAATTATAAAACCATAAGTTACCAGAATATTAGTTTAAAGGAATCGATCCACACAAAGCTCTACATTGCTAAAACCTAAAGATATTCACCGTCATAGACCTGATCTGCCAGAAAAATTGACCATGATGAAGCCTTTATTTTATCATGGTCTCATCTCTTATTTTGCATTCACAATTTGTTTCCACGGTTGTCATTTATTTATCTTGTCTTTATTTCATCGATTAAGTGAACGAGAATCCTTCATATTTCGTTTACAAATTTATATCGTTTATTACCTTTACTGACTCTGCTTAGCTGATATTCAATATTAAATACATTTTTGAAATTTTTCGCCCACTTAAATTATTGACGCAAACTTCTCTTTTATGCGATATTTGAAAAACTGTCGATTATTTAACAAAATTTTTGAAACTGCTTAAAACCTCGTGTTTTATTAAAAATTGTTATATACAAAATTTAGGTTAGCAACAATTGCAAGTGTTGATTTTTGTTTTTATTTAAGTTTCTTCATTAAAGCTAATAAGATTTAAATTAACCATCAGTGATGAACGATGTACGACGATAGTAGTTTACTTATTCGCTTCAAAAGGATATTCTTCGAAATTCATAGGTTTGCAATTTAAAGTATACACAATTATAGTAAAGATAAAACTAAAGTTGTTCAATGATTTATTTCTAAAATGTGGCTAAATATTAGTATAACTTTTAATGACTTCAGACATTTGTGACCAACTAAGTTTGATGAAAATTGCAAATAAATTAATTGTAGTTTAGGTGAATACAAAATGCTATCAGTGGTACTTTAGTTGAAATGGAAAATATTTACTTGACGCCAACTTTGATAATAAAAATTAGATTCATTAAGTGTTTTTTGTTCTTTCTATTCCATTTTCAGAGAATTTCATCAGAACTCAATATTTTTTATTTATTATACTCTTAAAATTGATTAACTCTGATTTAGAATTATAGAATTATACTGATTCGGCAAGTACGTCATAGAATTTCAGAACATCACCCAGCCAGGTTGAGCAAAGGTCAATTACGGCAAGTAAACACCTCTATACTTATACACTTGGTTGATACGGAACACCAAGTAGATATCAAGAAAGCCTTTTAAAATTATCTATCGAGTCCCACTCAATCTGCAGTATGGTTTACGCATATGTCTTTTACACATAGCGGAAGCCATCGGTGTCCACATTCTCAAACCGGACTTATGTGTATATAAGAAATTTATACAGTTTCTTTCTTTGTCTTGGCCATCATAATAGCCAATGCTCGGATGGTTTACAAACTTATTACACTCTATTCCTCTTATTATTATTATTACCACGTTATACAAAACTTTTCGTAATTTTAAAAATTGTCACCTCTTAATTGTAATTTCAACTCTTACGAAACTGTCTTGACCATTAGATTTCTTACCTGGTTTCTTCTCAATAGGTATTATGTAATTAACAGTATGCCAACCCATTCACTTATCATTTGCACGCTTTCAAAACGATAATTACCTTATTCAACTTCATGTCTTAATTGCTTAGTTAATTAGTTGTAATTATTTTACGAATACCTTTGAACCTGGAAAGTTATTATGTAACACACCACCAATTATTCGGTAATGATTTTAAACCTATTGTAAATTTATATACATATTACTGTAGAGCTTTGATAAAGAAACTAATTGAAAAGAAATATTTTCGCTCCTGTCGTTCGTTTCTAATGTCTGAATGAGAATTTTTTCATAATTATAGTTTTACTTAGAAATAATAAACAGTACGGTTCGAATAATGCTAAGCAGTTTGATAATAGTGACATCCAATTGTTTATATATCTAAATTCTTATTTAATGCAATTGACCGTAAAATTTATTTGCAACTTGAAATAATGTTGAAAGAATGACAACATACAGAATTTATACTTCTAATAAGATTTGGTAACTTATTGAATGTTTAAGAAGTGATATGTCATATTGTTAAGCGAATATGTTTATAATCAAATCTTGTAGAAAAACTCATGGTAATTTTATAGCTTGGATGAGTAATGCTTATTCTGTACAGTCTGGCTACTGTTATATTATTATGTGACAAACAAGAAGTATTTTTGCAGATGATTATTACGTATAACTTTATCATCTGACCCCACATTTATGTGGCATAGACTGTTATGCATTTTTGCCGTACTTTCTTTGAGAGACTAAATTGTTGGTAGTCAGTAGGCATTTTCGTTCCTTTCTGTTGGTTTCTCACTTATAGCCTAACAGTTTAAATGTATTTAGTCGCTACTATTTATTGTAAATGACAGAAGATGAAACTGTATGATAACCTGTGTCTATCTGAAGCAAGTATGATGCAACATATTTTTAAAATATTGACAAAACTCCTATTGGAAAGGACATATACAAGTCTCGGGTACGTTTTGTTCATGTCTAGGTTTACTGCAGTTGACTAAGTTAACCCACTTCTGTTTTCTTTAGAAGTGTTGACAGATTTGTGTATGATTATAATTATTGCTTTAATGGAATTGGCATTTCCAGAAGATAAAGTATACTTATTTTAAACACGTAAATTAAGATTTTAGTTCCACCGACCTCATATTTATGTAAATGCATATTGCGATAGTTATATAACGTATTAATAGTCTGCTTATGCCAGCCATTTGTTTGTAATAATGCTTAGGTAAATAAAGTCACGCTTATAAAAGTCTGGTATTACAATTACTCTAATAACTCCTTATCAAAATAAAATCATTCATATCTAGAAAGCTTTAAACATAACCCTCATAAAATGTTCTAACCCGAAATATATTTTCTAGACTAGAATTGGAAAATAAGAACAAGTTGGTGTTCAGATAAACAATTTTTACTTTGAACACAGTTTAAAATGTAACATCTAGTAAAATAAGTATCTACAGCGACTAATTTATTTCCTAGGTTTTCGGAAATTTCAATAATTTACTGAATTACTTATAATGGCTAGATAGTAAATTAAGGTATTTAGATGACAAACTCAGTTTATTCAGGTCAATTTAGTTACCTGGTGACTATTTGATTTTTATGATAAGAAGTTTCTTTAAAGAGCTAACATCTTAACAGTAATAGTTCATTAAAACACGTGTAATAGAA
Source organism: Schistosoma japonicum (assembly GCA_025215515.1). Classification (NCBI taxonomy): domain Eukaryota; kingdom Metazoa; phylum Platyhelminthes; class Trematoda; order Strigeidida; family Schistosomatidae; genus Schistosoma; species Schistosoma japonicum. The sequence goes on from CM046061.1 coordinate 30,281,099, forward strand.
TTATTAGATGTAATTACCTGTAGTTTCTATCAGATGAAACCATTATTTTACAGAAAATGTTAAGTACAATGGCCTTTATTTTTCTCTATAGCATTTCATTAGTTGACTAAATGTAGGGAGATCAATTATAACGGAAATTGCTTTCTAGATGGTCATTTTAATCTTTCAACAAACTATAAAGTAAAATAACAATAGAGATTTAGGTGAGAATGTTACGATTGATGACATATAAGAAGCAGAAAATACAATGACCTAATTGTTTGATTGTAACTATAGAAAAAAATTGTTGGTTCATAAAGTTAGGATGTTGTTTGCAAACTTCTTGCTTTAATCTTTAATTTTATAACTTGTATATTTTTTTTAAAGATGATTGATAAACGTTAATTCATAAAGTCAGTATGTCAATAATTACAAAAACCGACGGTTCAAACAGTGTTTTTCGGGATATTATAACAAGAATTCTATGAACAAAAATACTTTAATTATTTAGTTTTCACTGTTTCTTGAAACTTATGGTTATCTGTCTATACATTTGTTCTGTTAGTCTGTTATGATGTGGATTCAGATAATACAATACAATATGACCTGGAAATATATGTGAAACAATCGAACTAGAAGTGTACAACACACAAGCTAACTTAACTTACAATTTTATGTAATGAAAACATGTCTAAAATATCTTCATCTACTATCAAATTATTTTAACTAAGATCGATGTAAATCGCAGATCATTTTGGAATAAATTAAGTGAAAAAGAAACTTTACATAAATAAACTATACAGCAAAGTGTTTAGTCAACTATGTGATATTACAGGCTATCAATCATATTTGATTTCTCTCAGTCTATCCGATCAGTAATTTTTTAAATATATCATCTACAATTAAGTAGTATTAAAATGTTTTAGTATAATTTAATTTGGATTGCGACTGGCAAGTGGAATCGTCCTATTTGAGACTCGTCGACTGCATGTACCTGAATCCCAGCGTTGATATTCACAGTGGGATTCGAACTCAGTCCCTTTCGTGTCAAACTCCACCGCTTCCACCACTAGACTACTAAGTCCAGACAGTCACACTTGTGCAATCGGCACATTGTTAGTAGGATGAATTCGTATGTTGTAGACTGAATCTGGTCAGTCACTGTTGCCATATGTGTATCCTGAGCGGATTTCCTCAATATAGTGAATATTCACAATCCAGATTAAATGATACTTGTGAATATTCTCTATATCGAGGCAATCCTCTCAGGATGCACATATAGCAACAGTGACTGACCAGATTCAGTCTATAACAAATCAATTTGAACATACAAATTCATCCTACTATGTTTCAGTATAGTTTAGTGTAATTGCATTTTTTGTATTATTTCACAGGTTTTATGAAAAACCTTTAATCTACATTTACATGAATCAGCTTTATTTTACATTTGTTAAAGAAGATAAAAGGAGGGGACATTTTGTATTAAGCAGTAACGATAGTATTGTTAAATGTGCTGGGCAACAGCAAGCACAGTTAAAAATGACTCGCATAATAAAAGCTCAGACGAGTTAATTGAGTGGTCATCAAGATAAAGTAAAGGAAAAATGTCGCAGTCACAGCAATAAGAATATAGCATAAAAACGGGTTCTGAACAAGCGTTATACTACAACAAATAAGTTACTATCTTCATTTATGGCTTTCTGAATAGTGAAATACAGCGAGCACAAAAGTTACGATACTAACTGGCAGGCAGCTGAATCAAATAATCCAATCAAGAGGAAACAGTTAGAACTGAAGGTCAGTACAGACTAAATATTTAGATCAAAAAGGGCCGGTTAAGTCTGATGATACCCAGATGGTTTGATAATCAGCAAATAACAAATTAAGAAGTGGATTAAACATGTCAAGTAATAAAAAGACATAAAATATTAACGAAAAATATAAAATTTAAGCGAGTAAAGAGGGGAAAATTCAGTCACTAAGAAACAGCCTATCAATACGGGAATCACATGCAACGTATATAATACCCAGATAGATAAAGCATATTTAAAGCATATTTGTAAGGACGTTTGTTGTCAATACTGAATGCCAGAAAGACATACATATATAAAATTGTCAGCAGAAAATGATATCTAGGTTGTTAAAAAAAGTTAAGGAAAAGTAATCGACTACATGATACGTATAAAAATTCTACTTACTTATTTTATCTAACATTTACAATAGTTTTGAAATTTTTCATGTAACAAACAGTGTATTGTGAACCAATCTAACAATAGACAGCAGATATTGCCAAATTGTAGAAACATCTTTCTCAACTTCACACGGAAAATATTATGAAATTGTCAAACTGTTCTGAGGGAAATTTTAGTACAGTACATTTTTCATAATCATAACAGGTAATATATAATTCCCAAGTAGTTGCTAATTGACTTATGACTCTTGCCATAAAGGATACTTACCTGGGTACTTAAACTCTTGTCACCCAGTGCCTCAGTTATGTGTTACTCTAGTAATTTCACCCCTTTTGTAAACTGGTTTGTATTAAAATATATTCTGTTGACGTTACAGATGCCTAATTAAATATAGCTTTTAACTGTCAATTCATAAACCACACATTAGAGAATATATAAGATTGTCTGCAAAGTTTGCGAATTAGTAGTGATTTCCTGACTTTAAATCAACTTAACAAGAAGCACAAAACATTTCGACTTGTCTAATACTATCCATATAACCCATAGTTTACCATAGTTGTGTAATCGAAGCGAGACGTTGGTGTCGATTAGTCAGTAATACAAATTGTACATTACCATTTACTTAAGCTCATTTGTGGGTAAAATCTGATGAGCATTTATTTGACTTGAAAAAAGATTTATACTGAATTGTAGGCATTTCTCAGACACATTATCTCCAGAACTAACTGTAACCTCCGTATTAGTTTAGTGATATTCACTGTTATTCGTTCATATAGAATTGTAGGTTATGTTTTCCAAATTGCATTTGTATAAGGTAATTCTACGTATATACTCTGAAATGCTTGAAAGAAGAGAGTAGAAACAAGCTTCGTTATGCATAATACTCATTATTTCTGAAGTATAGTTTATCTTCTTGGAAAAGAAAATGATAAGTAGTAAAACACCTGCGTAATATTTTCACACCTTTCCACATATCATAATAATCAATTTTTAAAAAAATACAGTTTTTCTTTTTTCTTCCTGTGTTTATATTATGAAACAAATCATTTTGTGACAATGGTATCTTTATATGATTATATTTGGCTTATTTTATTATAAAACGTAAAACTTATATCTACCAGCTGTATCTATGGTAAAAAAAAAACGATTTCACTGAACATTTATAAGAATTTCAGCAACTTATTTAGTACTAAACCAAACAAAAGTTTTACCGACAACTAACCATTTTTCACGTTATTCCTCTTATCTCAATGAGAATTCATTGTATATTTTCATGTGAAATTGTATGGTGATGAAATGTTTTGCCTATATTCGATTGAACTACCTTCGACTGTATATACAACATAGCTGTTAGAATATCGATTACATAATTATCAATATATCAGCATAAAACAAAGCAATAATGCGACATGGTACTAAGTAACTTGTTTATTTGCTAATTACTTTCAAGCATTTAGAAGTATCATTACTGATGTGTTGAAACAAAATAAAAGTTTTCTGAATTAATGATTCACACTGTGGCATGCCTTCATGTATGAATTCAACAGAAGAAAAAGAGACATTTAAATTCATAGCTGAATAGATATGTACAAAACACTCCAGTTGTAGTAAATCTCATTAATCACTACTTAGACTAGAAGAACAATCACATGTAAACAAATTAGTAGTATGTAAAAGACGCTAGGTTATAAAATTAGAACAATTGCGTTCATTTAATTATAAGAATTTGTGACGAAAGACAATGCATGTAATGAAGTAATATTCATTACTTTTCAATAGCAACTGATCTCATCAATACGCTAAACTTTGTTTGCGAACAAGTATATTTACCATAAAATACCTATTTTGTGGTCTCTATAATTCAGAAATGAAGCAAATTTCATTCGCAATTGGAGGACTGGAGCTTACAAGCGTCCTTTGATAAGTTCCTTATCAGACGCCTTATTAATTGAGCTACAAGTAGCATGTTAAACAGTTATGGATTGAAATTAGTATGTTACATGTTGATTAAGTCATTAATAACATAAATGATCGTAGATAACCCAGCTGGAAGGGTTATGTAAAATAAAAGATGAATAATATATTATTGTAGCAAAATTTTACTGTTTTATGAGCTTGTGGTACAATATATAAAATAAGTTTATTATTAGCCTAGCTCTGTATTCTTAGAACAATCTATTTACAGGTATCGCCATCTTCCTGAAAACTTGATGGTTAGGTTCTAAATTTTGATAGAACCTAAATACTTCAGGTACATAGGTCAGCATTGATACAGTGAATGTGAAACAAAAATTACCTAACGCTAAACTAACTTTTCATTTTACCAATTAGTTCTATTTGAAACTATTTTAGCTCAAGAAATTGAAAAGTAATTCTATTATATCATGAGAAAACTATATTTGGTAACTTCATCTCTTGTTTTATAACCAAATTTAGAAGTTTGTTAACAATTACTTTTAACATTCATTAAGAAAAACATGCAACATAGTCATTTATCTGTACTTATTTGAGTTTTTTATATGAGTAAACAGGAATAGAATAAAATCATTGATATTTTTCAAATAGTGATCTTTCGGTGAATAGTTTATAGTAGTAGATATAATTTTCTTTTAAAGTCAATTAAAAGTAAAAAGCAATGAAAAATATGTTATTTCATACTTTGATTATTCGTTAACTGATAATATTTTGTAAACAGCAAACGTATTCAATTTTAAGTGACCAACTACACTTCACAATAGTTTTCAATAGTAATACGGTTAAATTCATTCTTTCATATCAATATTCTTTAAATTATTCAATCCTCACTATGCTTTAACTTCAGACAATGTTCTAATTGATCGATCATCTTTTTCGGAGTTCCAGGGTTGAATCGTCGTAAACTAAAAATACTGAAGTTAATCATGAATTCTGAAGATAAACAATCGTGAGGATATATATATTTGTATATTAACTGGTCATTTATTTCATGTTTATACATAGTTTCGTTGATATTTTATTAAAAATGATTAGAAACAGCTGCCTTCTACTTACATTAGTATTGAACATCAGCTGTTACTTTATGTATATATATATATATATATATATATATATATATAGGCAGATATATGACTACCTATTTATCATGTCAATATGTAATATAAGAAGATGAACCATTTGTGTGACTGTCAACAGAATAAATTAAAGCAAACTTTAGGCATGCTAATACAAGTTAAAATGAACTAATCTAACTTTATATGACGTCAGTTTACATTGATCTAACATATCTATAATTATTTGTTAATAAAGTTAATTATTTAGTAGATTAAAACGATTTATACTGAAAACAATCCATCGGTTATTATGGATGTTTCTAAGGTAAATTTAATTTGGGGAAAATTCGGAATATATTTGGCTATAGGTAAAATAATTTTATAGGCTGTAAATCAAAGAAATCTTAACAAATTATTTTTAACTCAGTAAGTTACAACTCTGAATGTACTACCTATTGAAATTCAGTTAATCAAAATTCAGCTGTTTATGATATGAAATCTACCTCTGATCATTAAGATTAGATGTTTATGTTACTGTACATTAATAGGGTATTAGTGACCAAAACTTCACTAAACTTGTGTGATATCGATCATCGTGCGCCTGTTTTATGTTAAAGTGTTAAAAATGATCCCAGTTACTGATATGAGATGAAGTTATAATGTGAATTGACTGTGGTTTGAAATGTAAATTATTAGATATTAACATTTTACTTTAAATGTTAAACATACATAGGGAAGTTTAAAGGTTCATAGATTGATTTCTCATAAAGTATTAGATGTTTAGAGATAATGAATCATATACTAAATCAAAGGCTGGTAACTGCTTTTGTGTATTTAACGCTTATTTAAACCATGTCAGTCAGCGATATGAAACTTAAAATTGTCGCACTAGACGATTTACGTTTATGATGTCTTATAATTTTATGATCTACTTCTTATTTTCTTATAACATGATACATAACTTTATTATAACAAGAAACAAATACAGTGAATAGTTACACAACATTTCGGTCTATACAAAGATAGATATTTGTGTACAATACATAAACAAATGACACAGTCAACAGTATTTGTAAATATACATAAAAAATTATGTATGTTTACCCGCATGCAAATGTAATACTTGGATGACATCATTTGTTAATTAATTTACCATGTAGTCTGAAATTGTAAATTACATAACAACACTGAATCGCTCCTCATGGCTTTAAGACTAACATTTTAATAAAAATAATCAACATTTTACAGTTTTTCAGTAGTGTTATTACACATATTTTATTGTATTACTTATGTCAACTTATGGATATATGAGGAGTGAACCAGTTTACTACTGTTCAACAGTGGATCTTTGTTAGGATTTACGTGCTATAAGAAATGCTTCAAATTACCTTTTAATGTATAGTTGCTAGAAAAAAGTCACTGAATAAGTAATAAGGATTGAAAAAATACCACGATGTATTAAAAGTAGTGGATAGTTTTGATATAAGTATCTGCGAATAGTAGTTAGAAAACAAGTTTACATTACTAAATAGGTGTACTGTAGTTTTTCAGCCTATTATTTCCTCGCTTTAATAACATGATTACTGACAACAGATAACAGGACGTTTACAAATGATAATAAGTAAACAAAAACTGAAAAACCGACTGTGTCATGGATTAGGAAATAAAAAATATTTAATGACAACATTTCCTTACCAACGACGTTATTTACATTAGCTATACAGTCATGTATAAGATATATCCTATACTTAAGTCCATGATAAAATGAAACAATTTTATCAATTTGAAAAACGAAACAAATCTATGAACACAGTAACATCATAGTAACATTAAGTTAGGTGTCGGTTATGTAATTATTGTAATGATTGTTGTATACACAAGGTTTCCACTTGAGCGGGTGCATGACCGAAACCTTCTGAGTATACAGAGTCTCCTGTATTTGCATTACTTTGAAACCAGTTCGCTTAATTCTCCGGATGTTCTGAAAGATTGATTCCTAGTGGGTATACGTGTTCAGGGATCATAGAATGTTCGAAGATCCTTTTTAACAACCAGGTTGAATAATGTTCACAAATATGGTTTAGAGTAGTTCAATTTGTGCAGCTATATTAACTTGGCATATGATACCAAGTAAACTTGTATACATATTACATCATCATCACAAGATACCATTTAGTCTGTGAAGTGAGAAACGATTTATGCTTTATCTTACTAACATTATGCTGATTTTTAATTAAATGTACATTTATTTAAAAAAAATTTAATTTTGAATCCAATGCAAAATCCCCCACTTCATCCAGATACATAGTATATTTATTACATAATCTAATTCGAAATGTTTTAAAAACATGAGTTCTCTTCAATGCATCGTGTTACTGTGCAACATTATTAAGAGATATTAAATTATTAATCAACAACTATTCAGTACTTTCTGGTTTCGAAACTTTGTTTAGCTTCAATTTATGAGTAAAATTAATTTTAATTCATAAACATAAAAAAAATTATTTATCACTGAACATTTTTTCACGTGTATAACATAAATCTTATATTAAAATATATAAAATTTAATTATTATTTTAATGAATACGTGCCAAGGTAAAAAATAATTTAAGTATTTAGGCCAATGAATTAATAAGTGTTAATAATTCTGTTATTGTATGTAAAAATTATGACCTAAATAACCATCTTCTACAGTAATTTCACAATTTCGTAATGTGTTTAAACTGTAGAAAAGTATGAATGTAATGAATTTTCTATTTTCTCCCCCTCCGCCTCTCATTAAACTAAAAGTAGCGGAATATGTATTGGTGCATTCAAACTTTGTAACATTCGGTTATTATCTTATGATTAAAAAAAATTGCAAATGATTTAAATAACATGCATGACATATAACAGAAAATTTAGCATATTTATTTAATAGAGCACTGATTTGAACAATATCGTATACTAAAAAATTTGTTTCTTCTTTTAAATCTTAACAACAACAACGTTTTTATCATATAAATGAATCAACAAGTAAAAGAGTTCAAAATGTTTCAGATGGATCAAACAATTTTTAAAGAAAGAAAATTATGATAAAGATTTTCTTTTAAATGGTTGAGCTTAATGCAATTTGTTAATAACAGTTCAACTAGTTTCGTTGAGTTAGATTATAAATGAAATAGGTGCGAACCTATATGTTATGAAAATAAAATTGTTTTTGAATGCTTTTAGAAGAACCTAGTTTAATATCATTATATGGAGAATGAAATTGATAATTGCTTGAATGATCCATTATGGAATTCATGTTTTGATGTAGTTTATCTAACGAAATTGAGGAAATATATTGCATATAGGAAAGAAAGTATACATAAAAGGCTTTACATGAATATCCAGTAAGTACATTTCAAATAACTGTGAAACCATAAATTCTAAGGAGATAACTGCATATCAATCCAGTAGGAAGTTTATACCCGAAGTCATCGGATGCTATATATATGCATATATATCAGTATATACATATATATGTTTATATATGAGATCGCTTGCTTTACAGTGACGTAGGACTTTAAAAGTGTCATAAGTTTTTCAAACTGTAAACAGTAAGTAAAATTCGTTTAATAAATTTAATGGTTGTAAATCGTATAACTTATCTATCTTTTAAATGCTTGAGTGATTAATTAATTAATTAATTTACAATCTAAGAGAATTCTATCGAACTTCGATCATTTTCCACTGAGTATTGACAGTATGTATGACTAGACATATTTTTCTTAATCTCTTTCAAAGTAAACCCGAAATTCAGTGCATACTGACTATAATTTCATGATTTCCGTCTACTCACAAAATGTAATTGCCTCTTGATTCCGTCTTTCTTCGAAGTTTATATATCAATTAGTGCAAAGTTTTCTATATTCCTATCAAGTTTTCACAACTAATAAGCACAGGAGAAATAAATAAACTAAAAACAAAGCTAACAGAAAACGAACACCTAGATAATTTCATCAAAAAGCAAAAACTAGAACAAAAGACTAAGAGTGGAGTAGACAGCTGAGAAAATAAAACATACTATCTGCGACTAGATTTGGAAGGTCATATAACAAGATAATCATAGTCCTATAAATAAATGATATCAATATTTCTTTCATTACTAAGCTATCCAATTTTTGTTTTGTTTACTGTTAATTATTACATTATAATAACTGATTTGTCACTAACTGAACTATAGTTACTGTTGTTACCATTACTTTACCTGCCACCTTGACCTTATTGATGAAATATCATCACCATCTTTTAACACGACATACTTAATCTTGCTAATATTAAATGACGTTTTTAGTGTATTGTCACATAACCTTTCGTATTTATTTAATTCCATTTTTAGTATTTAAATATCAGGTGGATATATAGTCTGTTAATTATAATCCATGCTTTTAACATGTTCAATCATAGAGCTTAAATGCTTACTCTATGATATTATCTAAATTTAAAATGATATTTATGAACTTATAAATGTAGAACTTGAATAAGAATTTATCGAAAACAATTATTCACACCAGTCTTGTTGACTTTTGAATGCAGTTAATTTATTTTTCTCACTCATATGTAGTAACAATGTACACTTAGAACTTTATTATAAATGCTATTATCGTTCAATATTTTGATGAATAATATACATTAAATGCTTTGTTATTAACAACCAAGAGCAGTAAACATAAAGATAGCCTATTCCGTCAGTGATCGCAAAACAAACACAGTTGAGTATACAAATCTCTATTTTCGACAATTTCATGAAGATATATAGTTATGTTCTTATCTAATTCTGCACATATTAGTCGATGAAAAACATAATTATTGCGTTATTTGTATAGTCTTCATTAAGTTGTTGAGATCATAAGTTATTTAAGGTATTATGAAATTGTTGGGAAGTTATGTGTTAATGGGAATTAATTGAGAAGAAACATTTTTGATTATTCACAAAATCCCAATGTTTTGAAACTTTAAAACGGAAGACGCTGCTTCTTCAGATAATAAAAAATAAAACAAATTAGAGTAAATTTAAATGGTATCGTGGAACTAATCAAATCAACTATTAACTGCTAAGTTAACCATAATGACTAGTCTGAACATGTAAGTGTCCATTGTTAGCTCAATGTGTATGCGTGTATTTATGTAAAAGTACTGAGGTTGAACAAGTGGATGATAAATATTATTTCACTCTAGTTCTGTTTAAATAAATATACATACGTTGATCTTACATTTGATAATCAGATCGGTTTTTCTGTTTAATTTTACAATTAGTGTGTAGTTTATTCCGCTGTACAATTTGAACTTACGTTAGTTTCATTTTGTTTTGTATTCGCTAAAGAAGTGACTCAGATTTAATGCCAAGAAACGTTAGAAATTTAGAGTCTTTACACGTTGAAACTTTGTAAATATACCGTTTATTATAGACTATCCAAATTGATACTTAGTTTGTGCTAAACTGTGAAGAAAGCCTTTTGTGGCAATGTCTATTTTCAATAATACTCTAATGAATATGGAGAAAACTGTTGCTGGATGATGTAATAGAGAAAATAACAAATTCCTGAAAAGATTACTAATAACTATTAACAACTGAATAATAGTTTTGGAAAATAGAGGAGTAGTTTCAGAAGAAATCAAAATGAGATTGAATGGTATCTAAGTAAAACTCATGAAGTGCATATATCTTTAATTTCTATACTTATTCACCCCGTTTACTTAATTATGTGGATTTACTTGTAGGTACGCATTGATGTAGCCCAAAATAATTACTTATTTTTGAAACATTTTGGTATTGAAGGCTATCTGTAAACAACACTACAAAGTTTAACAAAACGACACTTTTCCCTGGATGTCTGATAGACTGTTTCTTCTTTAGACGCAGTAATTATCGATAAGATTAGTTAGAGAAATTCTGATCACCTTGACAACTATGGAAAGTAACGCAGTGCCTTTATCTCACCTCAAAAAATTACTTTAAATACGATTGCCCACGATATACTATAGAAAGAAAACATCTATTTGTTTGACTATCTTTATGTCATTTTGAGTAGGAGGAAGCTTGAATTTACAATGACAAAATCTAGTAGCTAAGACTACAAAATTAGTCTAATATTTGTTTAATATAAGCGAAAGTGCTTATTAAAGGCAACATTTGCATATCAATACTACAGTGACAGCAATAGAAAAGTCAGCTGGGAATGCTGAAAGTAGAAGCTAAGTCATGAAAAAATGCAAATCTAAACAGAATATTTATACATTTCAATCATACTAAATTAAAGATAACTTCATATTTATTTTACAGATAAGTAAACACAATACTCTGAATGACGTCAGAAACCAGTCAGATGAAAACTGATGTAGAAAAAGGCGTAAATATTTTAATGGTTATTATTTCTGCACTGTAAACATCAGACTATATTCAAAGTAATATATAATTAAAGTGTCTAGAATTTGACATCTACTATAAAAAAAAACTATAAATTATTACTTCCCCATTTGAGTAACAGCTAAAGATGATTGAGTGTGTTCAACCATTGGAAAATATCTTATACTGTCAAACTGATGACAGTATAATGAAGAGATTAAATTTGTTTCATTGAGTAATTACTTCTATACATTAGCATTTCTGTTAAATTAGTATGAAGCGCTAAGAATATCAGTTCCATGGTAAACATTAAAATACATCATAACAAGCAAGAACTAAATAGCCTATTACGTATATACGTTATTAGTAGTGAAAATCACATTTGTTTTGTAGGTTAATAAATAATATATCGACTCAGAAGTACGTTGGAATAAATTGATCAAAATTGATTGATTTTGTTGATAGTTGCTTGACTACAAATATTTCATAAAGTTTACTATACTGTAGATTGATTACCGAATTGTTTGATGTCGTGTATTAGTGATGTTTTTTTGTATCCAAGTAAACTGTTTGATATTTTTATTCATGTTTAGCAATGTTAACTTAACTGACAGTTTTTTTCATTCCAGACAAAACTATTTCAGTTCACCGACCAACTTGAAGAAAACCCAGTTAATGAGCATATGAATTACTTTAAACTATGGTTAGAATGTATCACTAGGAGCATCATTCATAGAAGTAAGATGCAAACTATTAAATTCACAAAACTTGAGTAACATTCGTGTAATTGTCACGGTTTAATCTTGATTGCGTACCGCTGAAAACCGGAGATCCACTGGATAACTGTTGCGTCCATGTTTGTAGCAGTGATCATCCTCTATTCCTCCAGGGTGTTCGAACGAACAAACAATTAATAGTTAACACCACTGAGCTTATGTCAAATGATAGAATTCTCACTTCATTTAATTCTTGATAGTTCTGGATCACTACTAAAGCCATTAATGATTACTTTATCTTTTCTAACAAGTCTGAACTTCAGCAATCATGATTTCTTGCTAGAACCTCAGAAACATCGTAAAAATAGTCACTAGTGAGGTGATTATTTTAGATAACGAATACAACAGGTAGAGATGAAAACCAATATTTAAAAAAATAACCCAAATCAACTATAATACGTATTACGTTATTGTTGACTAATGAAAAGATACCTCAACGTATAATTGATATCCTCTCGCCTCTACAATACTATACTTTAAAAAAGATAGAAATCCTTAGTATCAGTTAGTTATGCATCCAAACCACTTATTGCACATAATGTTTAATAATTTTCCCATTGTTGACGAAAAAAATATCACAGCTTAACAAATTTACAATCATCTGTTGATCATAGAAGAAATTATTAAGTGAAAACGCATAGAGGAAAAATGACAATTCACACAGGGAAGACGTGAATCACTGAACTAAGGCTTTATAGTAACTTTGTGGAGAACTGGGTCTTGGATTTTGTAAGTGACTATATAATTCTCTTCTCTGTGGTTGTCAATCCTAAATTATAGCTAGGAGCATAGACTGGGTAATTTTTACTAAAATCTCTTTCAGTGTACTACTAAAGGTGATGTGATTCCTGGTAGTCAATAATTGTCTACTTTAGACCGATTCGTAATATTAGATTAATACAATAGATTGTTTGAAACAAAATTAAACTCAATTTGTCGTATCACTTTAATTGTCATTGAAAAAGTAATCTGGAAACGAAATAATATGAAAGACTAAAACAATTGATGATAGATAAAAGTTAGAGTGCTTTATGTTGGCTTATGATCCGATCTTTGCTTTATGCAAAACTTATAAGAATTTATATTTTAAGCCTAAAGATGTTATTCCTACATTCGTCTTCCTACATGTGAATGATAATAAGTGGATTGGCATAATTTATTCGCTTATGCAGGGAATCATTCAAGCAAATCAATCATCAACGATCGTAGGCCTTAGGAAATCAACATGATCAATGATTTTATATAACCGTTAGTATTAGATAAAAGAGTAGTAGAAAAACGCTTGCTGCTAAGGTAAATATAAGTTACTTAATGTAATAAACTTTCAGAACTAATAAATCTACCTTATCAATTGATTTTATCTTTTGTAAAAACTGACACAGATCGACATGGTTTAGATTTAATTATATAATTTTCCAGCTTTAATAAATTCAGAGAGAGGTACTAACAGTACTTAGTTTAAATCACATCATGATGGCGTCAAAATAATCATAAGTTGTATCTTTAGTGCCTTCTTCAGTAGTGAAAATAGAAACCAAAGTAAATATTTGTCGTTTAAATTTCAAACATGCTTCTGTTATGAATAAACTTACCGCAACTTATTCGAGTTTCTTCAGTAGATTTACTACTACCTAGATGAGATTCTTCACTATATATCGTATTCAGCATGGGTCACACAACAAATAAAGACTAAAACCCTATAATTTTCATCAGAATTAATTAAGCTTTATCAGGCTATTAATATAGGCAGCTATGCACCACGTACCTGAACAAGTAACTGAATAATTAACAAGCATGTTAATAAATATCCTTGATTAGATCCCGCTATTTAGGAAGATGTCATTTACAAATTAACGTGCACATTTTGAAGTATTTTCATAAGAATTAGAATACTAATAATAGTAATACTACTAAAGTGATTACAGTTTATGGCTTTTAAAAATCATTTTGTGTTATCTGCTAAAACTGAAGTCGATATTAAAGAACGAACTTATTTCGTGTGATTTCGTTTTATGCGTTATTCCAGCCAAATGGATTTATCTTAGTTATTTGCTAATTATGGTCAACAGCTGATTGTATTTAAATACTGTGTTAGTTTTGCAGTGAAATCATTTCAATTACTTTATTAATCATGGTTCAGTAGTATTGTTTTCTCATTATTCAAATTACATTTTGTATACCTCACTGCTTATAGTTATGTAGCTTATTTCAATATGAATCCCACAGTTTATGCTAAAGACAGGATATAAAAACCAAATTTTTACCCTACAATGAAGTAAGTGGAAAATTCCCGACCAGACACTGAATAAAAAGTAAGACCGAGTTAAAAAAATATTTATATTCTCATTGCTTTTTCAACAAGCAACTACACTGATATACATCGTTTACGATACGGTAGTAATATCCAACGTGTCATAGTGTTACATAATGAAGATAATTACAATTTCGAATCATTCGAGCATATATTTATGGCGCAAATATCAAACGAATAAAGAGAGTGATAACATAGTTAGAGTAATTAACAGTTAAAAGGTGATAAAGTGATTTATGATTGCAAGACAATTAACATGACCAATTACGTATTATTAAAGACACAAAAATTGAAATTGACACAGTAATAATGAGTAATAACTATAAGTTCATGGATGTAAACTCATTACTGGGTGAAAAATTTGAAGAGACGGCCAATATAACGAAACTGATGCAAGAAATGTTTTGTACTCAAAAGTTCTTTTTATGGATATGAATACCGATAGATTTGGCCGTTTGCAGAACTGTAAACGAATTTGTAAGCCATGCAACGCATTACAATGGATATGATGAATAATTCAGAAAGCCTTATCTAAATCTTCACAGTACCCATTGCCCACTAAATGTCCACTAAATCCAGCCTTTAACTACGTTTAATTTCCCTCCCATCAGCCAAGCTAAGTAATACGCCACAGTGCAGTGATGGACGTGTCGAATTGTAACTAGGTTTATAAAGGCAGTTAGATTTGTATATATACATAGATGCAGAGAATTCAGACAGTCTGCAATTGTTCTCACTTAACACTATCGAGTGGTTACAGAATATCACTTTCAATTCAATTATATTGAATGTTTCATGCAGTATCTTTCTCAGTTTTCTTGTCAACTAGTTGCTAACGATGTCATTCTTAAAGTGCTATTTCAAGAATAAGGATTTATTTGGGATATTTGCTGAGAAACATTTTTTTCACTCGATCGTTTACTGATGAATTCAGTTGGGCAAACATTGCTAAGTATATTGTTGATATTATATAATTTTTCTCTTATCTCATTGATACAGAATTAAGAAGGTGTCTATACAGTCGCGTGAAAGATTTTCTGTGTGTTATTCTTCCCAATATCCCATCCTTCGATACTTGTGTTAATGAGGCACTTAGAAATGAGACGTTATTAGTTTGTTACTTTTCTAAATTGAATGTAATTGATGAATAAATACAGTTAAATGTACTCAGTAAAGTACTTTTTCTTACTTATTATCAAGCACTAGGAATGTGTTATCAATCAAGTGATGGTAAAATAGAAGTTAATTAATTGTTTATTTGTGTGGCACATTTTCTACATTCGAGAGAAAGAAGTCATCAAGCATGGATCCGAATAGTGACGCCCCTGTCACGTTAAATGATAGTCTATAGTATTTATTATTGAGTTGAAGTTGTCATTCACATTACAAATGAAAGTCGATTTCCTAATATAAAAACAGGAAATCTGGTTTCTATATTTCCTTTAATAAGCTCATTACGAATATAATCTATTGTATTAATTGGTGAAATGTTGGTAAAAAAAAATGGCACGCCCAGTGATATCATGAATTTACTTTTGACAACCATATGTTTAATCTTGTCAATAAACTCGAAAGAATCCTTTACGTTATTATTAACCGCTTAATGAAGTAATTTCGGAATTTACACAAGGTATTTTGCAGTGGCCTGATAAATAGAATTGTTTATATCAACGAAAGATCTAAGAGATAAACTAATTTTATGAATCATCGGTAAGCCTTACAAACAAAGTGTTATAGTCCTTGTGAGTCATAGCTTGTCAAAGAGGCTATCACAGATGATACCATGTAGTGTTAAAGATTTAAGAGTCATAGTTAGTTGTTTTTTAATCGAATCCATAATATCAGATTTAACTATCAGTTTCTGAAATTTTGTTTCATTACATAAAAGCAGGTTTATTTTCCCTACATAACTGTTTTTGTTAGTAAGGACACTAGCTGAACTTATGTCTGGTTTCGAGCTTAGTATATTAACAATTGATCTAAGTTTCTTCAGAGCATCTCTGTGTTACTTCGTGAAAATACTTTTGAAATTATGCTTGTTGTTTATGTATTTATAATCACAATTGACTAATGTGGTTTTAAATATTTCGTCGGATGTTGTCGTTAATATTCTCGTTTGACACATATGTAACTACCCTCAGTCTGTGTGTATAAGACAAATTAGATATAGCTTTAAGTCTAACTATAAAAACACTGGAGAACACTGTCACTCAAACTATGTAAACGAAATAGTGTGGGTAATGGAACATCTATCTTAATTAATTCATTTGTTGGTGCATGAATTCAGTTTAAATCTACCTCAAATTGTACGAATAGTTTTCAGTAGAACAATAACAGACAAGAGGTTGTTTCAATTCAGTATGTTTACTCTTATTGATAACACAAATATTCAAATAAACAATTTAATGATTTTTAGTCACTAACTCTAATTATTTGCCTACAGACTCACTTCTACATGATGTTGAGAATTTTTAATAAACCTGAGGGCACTATGCAAAAAACTGACATTACCAACTAATACTCTCATTTCCCAGCACAGTGTAGCAGATACTACATGTTACGGGCCGTCGCTTGGCTATCCTAAAACAAGCAGTCATTTTAATCTTATAGTACATAGATGATTTCTGTCGTATTTATGTAAATTAAGTTAAACGATGAATAAGATACATATTTACTTAGTTAAAACTGTTACATCTTAGTAACATTATCGATACTTCTTTTTAACAGTGGAAATATTTGACATTGAATCTAGCCGGTTTTAAATATTTACTAGCAGTTATGCAAATTCATAGAGTTTCATATTCTTTGTAGCATTCACCTTACAATTTCATTCATTAGATTTATTTGGAGATATATTTTTACATAAATAAAGTCGAAATGAGAGAAGACTTCTAAAATTGGTTTATATTTATTTCTGCTAAACTTGCAAAACAGTAGAAAGTCCTAATTTTACAATTTAACTTTGTGACAGTTTACTTATCTTCCTAAAATGACCTTAGCCGAGAAAACAAATGATTTTTAGGTAACTAGTTTAGCAAGTTTGAAAGTTTGTAATTTATTCATGAGTTAAACAAAGAACTGGTAGACAGTATGACAAGCTATGAGCTTTACGATCATTCAATTATAAATGCAACGTCAATAACACAATTCGGAGCTTCTAGTAATTATGATTGTGGCTTGGGTAAAGTGAGTTTATCGAAATTAGTCTAGTTTGTAGACTGTATTCATACATATAATAGCATCTCAATTAAGTATATACTGTGACGAAAGCCACCAAAAGATTAATTTAACCACTATAAATCCCGGTTATCAATTCTTCCAAAGTTCATTTAATAATTCCAATCATTCGGTATATGCATAAGTTATTTTAATTCAGATTACTGTCTTTTTCAAAAACAACTATTATCTTTAGACTATAAGTTCTTGAATAAAACAATATACAAAAAATTACGCATTGGATGATGACAAAAATTTAATTTCTACTATTTTTACGATAAAACCACTTAGTTGATTTGTAAATAAAAATATTTTTTCAAGCTGATGTTGACTGATATGTCTTCAAACTATTAAGACTGACTGGAGTGTTACTACTTTTACAGTCCCCAATATGCATTTAACTTGTTATATAGTATCTCTTTGAACAGTTTCACGAATTCTCGAAAAAATATTTTTTTGATTTATCTATGAGTTACAACATACTTGTAACAGTTTTCATTATCTTGAGGTAAAGTCTATATTTACACATTTTATTATCACCTTCACTTCTCATCTCTTCAAAAAGATAATTAGACTATGCAACTGCTATGCTGGACCACTAAGAAACGTAACAAACTTCCAGAGCTGTGTTTTAAGAACACTATTTCATTTATTCTGTGTGTAATGTATACATTTGTTTCTCTTACCCTATCCTTCCGTTTAGCATAATTACTGTTATTATATTGTCTCTTATTATGGACTACAGTTAATTAGTTGTGTACAAGTTGTTCATATTCACTACCACAAGTTCCTTTGTTCTATATTCATGTTAATTTCCTAATTGGTTTGCTGTGCGGTTTGATTTTATGTATATATAAAGGAATGCTTGAAATATAATAGGATTCTGTCTGGTTGATCTACTGACTCGTATTCTTCTTATTTCGGCTTGGGAGTAAGTGGGCGTAGGGCAGACGCACAATTACCGACTAGGCACTAGTGATTGGCACTCGGCCAACCAACCACCAATTTTCTCGTATCATAACAGCAACACAATACAAAACATGAAGCATCACATGAATTTCTAAATAAAATGAGTTTGAAACATTAAAAAATATGGAACACTTTTCTATTTTCATGTTTACAAAATAAGCAAAGAGTACTCAATCAGTTATGAACTATAATGTAAGCTGTATTCGAGAATATCACTGAGGAGGAAGTGGCGGAAAGGAGAAATTTTGTTCACTATGTTCAATATAATAAATCTTTCAAATGGATTATCACATTAACATTAACATACTTTTTGAAACAATATTTAATTCTTCATTAAATAAAATGATTATAATCTTATGTACTAAATTTCTTTTAAGAAAAATAGATCAATTATAAGAAAACAGAAAGAAAACAATTGAACATGTACATATAACGGAAGTTCAGTTAATTGCATTTTTATGTGTTCATTTTTGTTGACATTCAAATTCAACGTTTTAATGTTTCATTTTTACTCTTTATACGACATAATGCTTTTAGACATTCACGAAAATTTCTATTCAAACCAACATATAAAAAGAAATTTGTTGTTGATGTAATTAAACATAACAATTGACTAAAATGTCTATACAGTGATGAGTATGATCTACATTTTATGCATGATTTTGGTACAATCACTTCTAAAATATGTATATAAGCTAATGCTTGAGGTATCTGACCAATAATAAATAAAAATATCACAGTCATTAATAGTATTGATAACTTGTTGTTTGCTTGTTGTGCACGTTCCAGTCGTCGATTTCTTAACGAAATACGTTCTGTTAAAACTGGTCTATTATTATTATTATTACTCTGCATATTACTGTTAAAATTATCTTTCGGTACGGTTAATTCAGGTGTGAGACTCTTTAATATTTTAGATTGTGTTTGCAAATTATAAGTTTCATCATTCACTGTCTGACTAAATTTCTCATTTATTTCATTCGTACCTATCGATGAACGCTTCATATACATTTGTTGGCTTAACTGATATGCTTTTTGATTATGATAACTGGACCATGTTAAACGTAGAAGCATAACATTAAGTATACACAAAATAATCAATGGAATACATTGAACACAAATAAATCGTATCCATGTAAATATATGATAATATGTTGAATGTCCAAACCAAGTTAATTTACTGTAATGAAAATGCCTCGTTGTATCATTAGGTCCTTGAACAATAGACGTATTAATTTTCAACGTAAAAAACAATGGAAAATTAAAAATAACAGCTAAACAGACTGTAGTAAATATTTGCCATTTGCCTTGATATCTTGAAAAATATAACTTGCCTAAATGTAACCATTTCATAGTGATGTAACGTTCAGCTGATATCAACACTGTTATCCATACAGATGAAGCTTCAAGAATATTGCCTAATCCAAATCCAATATATGTTACGTAATATAACAATATTACTTTAAATTGTTTATACATTTCTGTGTAACAGATTTGAAGTTGTGTACTGCATCTATATAAAAGAATAAAAACCAAATAAATGCTGATTTCACTATGTCATCAAATATGAATAGTAAAACACCACACGCAATAAAAGACTGGTGGGACAGTTATAGTCCTCCAAGTTAGTGCTATTGGCTTAAAAACACCATACAAATAAAGAATCCTAAGGTTAATAATAATATAATAATCATCCTGGTTAGATAGATATATAAACTAAAACAAAGTTGAAAATTTCCAAGTAACTGAGAAATCTTGTTATGTCGTCAAGAAATAAATTAAGATAACCTATTGAAAAAAACAATCTTTTCAATGACATGATTTACTATAGCCCTACAATCACATATGTAGTGATTTTATCCGCATGATATTTATCTGCCGAAGATGAAATCTGTTGAAAAATAGAATGAGATTGCATTATGAGGTGTTTGGAAACTCCTAGCATTAAATAATCATAAAACATTGCGTAATAGTATGAATAATAAAGAAATGTTCAAGAATGAGATTAATTTACAAATCAGGAAAATAAGAGATAATTGTCCACATGACAGATATGAAAAAGAAAAGAGTACCGTAAGTAGTAAAAATTATTAAAATCTGAAAGGGGTTTGTGTAAATAAATCGACAATAAAACATAAGAAACTATAACAATAAGGAGATCAAGAAATACTAGTAATGTAGCAAAGTTGAAGCGATTTTTTAGCAAACTTTTGTTTTACGGGATAAGGGTGCTAGCCCTATGCCCAACACTCCTCCTTTACCCGGGCTTGGGACCGGCAACAACCCTAGAAGAGCTGCGGGCGGAGATCAACAAGCTGGTTTCCGTAAGGATCAGTCATGCACAGGCCAAATCGCAACACTACGCATCATCGTTGAACAATCAATTGAATGGAACTCGTCACTGTACATCAACTTTATCGACTATGAGAAGGCGTTTGACAGTGTAGACAGGAGATCACTATGGAAACTTCTTCGACACTACGGTATACCAGAGAAACTCGTCAACATCATCCAGAATTCTTACGACGGACTACAGTGCAAAATCCTGCATGGAGGACAGCTGACAAATGCATTCTCAGTAAGAACCGGTGTCAGACAAAGCTGTCTGCTCTCGCCCTTCCTCTTCCTCCTAGTGGTCGATTGGATCATGAAAACCTCTACATCTGGGGAGAAGCATGGGATTCAATGGACAAGTAGGATGCAACTCGATGATCTGAACTTCGCGGATGATCTAGCACTTCTATCTCATACACAACAGCAAATGCCAGTAAAGACAAACAAAGTAGCAGCAACCTCAGCATCAATAGGCCTGAACATACATAAGGGAAAGAGTAAGATCCTCAAATTCAACACCGAGAGCACGGACCTAATTGAACTTGATGGTGAAACTCTGGAACAAGTGGATACCTTTACATACCTGGGGAGCATCATCGATGAACAAGGAGGATCCGATGCAGATGTAAGGGCAAGGATCGGCAAAGCGAGGGCAGCACTCCTACAGTTGAAAAATATATATGGGACTCCAAACAACTGTCTACCAATCCCAAAGTTAGACTCTTCAACTCGAACGTCAAGTCAGTTCTTCCGTATGGAGCTGAAACGTGGAGAACTACTGCAAACATCCTCAGGAGGGTACAGGTATTTATAAACAACTGTCTACGTAGAATATTGAATGTCTGTTGGCCGGAAACCATCAGCAACAGCCGACTCTGGAAGAGAACAAACCAACCTCCAGCTGAAGAGGAAATCAGGAAACGATGTTAAAAATGGATTGGATATACATTGCCGAAATCATTAGACTGTATCACGAGACTATCACTAACTTGGAATCCTGTTGAAAAACAGAAAAGAGGAAGGCCAAAGAACTGGAAGCAGACATAAAAAGGATGAACAGTAACTGGAGACAGCTGGAAAGGATTGCTCAGGACAGAGTTGAATGAAGAATAATGGTGAGCGGCCTATGCTCCACCGAGAGGGGTAACAGGCGTAAGTAAGTAAGTAATAAAGCAGGAAATGTTTTTCTGTGAAATTTTGAAATATGACTTTTTAAACTTTCTGCAGCCGTAAACAAACTTGTTGCTAAAATCTAGTTCGAAAGCTTAATTTTTCAGAATAAGAACCTTACTTCTGTATGTAACAATGATTTTCGATTCCCATGTACTGTTGTAATGGATGTACAAGCACAAAATCAATAACCAAACGTCTGCTTCTAAGGAAAATTAATCATAAATATTTGAATTCGTGAAACCAAACACAGTTCTAATGAAGGTCCTGATATTATTTCCGTGGATAGCCAGGAGTATGTTCTCGAATTATCCTTTACAATATTGGAAACCGAAAAACTGCCTAAAAAAATCAACTTAAAATTTGATCGAACAGATCAAGCAGAAACTGATAAGAATTCTAAAAATTGGAAGACTAATCAATAATTGGCTATGACCCCTTCAAGTAAATGAGATTGATTAGTTCCATTATTAAGCTGATGAAATGTTGCTAGAAAATTCTTATCTAAATATCTTTTGTTGGTCAAAATATTTTACATAAAATGAAAATAATCAAAATTTAATAAAATAGCTCTTGTCTATCAGATTAATAATCTTGTAGACCACTGACGAACCTGTAAAATATGATATGGACATCTATTTACTAACTGATCATCTTATCATATGAGCTAATCTATACAGCGTTCGGTCTCAAATGTAAATAAATGTAATCTGTCTTTAACAAGAAGTTTTGGATTTAAATCACTTAAAATAGTATATTCAGCTCTGTTTATATCTATCACAGTGGTACCCTCTAATCTACATTTTCCTTTTTATCTAAAATTGAATACCGCACGACTTATTTACAGGCGTGATTGCAGTAACAGTTCAAGAATATACAGTCTTTCATTTGTCTGACGTTTAATATCGCCTATTAGTACAGTAAAAAGCTAAACACCTATTTAAAAAGTTAATAACTTTTGCACTAGAATAGATAACCCTGGGTCAACATGAAATAGATCAAACAAAGCTTCATCTTTAGTTAATGAAATTATTTCTGCTTTTCAAGAATATAGTTCTTTTTCTTATAGCAAGTTGATAGTACATGAAATGAATCCAATCAGACTAATATGAATATGTTTCCTACTATTAATAAACTAATACATGATGGTATAATACAGTTACTTGAATAATGCTATATACAGGAATCAGTTTATTCATACATTCCAGCTATTCATCGGGACTTCTGAAAGTGTTATGCAGCATAATATAAAATGGGTAGAAAAGATTATAAAAAATAGATTCAATTTTAGTTCAATTTTGAATGGATTCAATTAGATGACTGTGATTACTTATCACTCAATAATTGACTTAATGTGTACAAATTCTAATGGTACAATCAACTAAATGAATTATACGGTTACTTATTCCTCGTTAGTGAAAGCTTTAAAAATATCTATAGACTTATCTACATAATAATTGATTGCATTGAATGCAAAACATTAAAAATAGTACTTAGTTATAAGTGACTCTTATAAATTGTAGTTCTTAACCTTCAAATGTTCAACTTCATTAAAATTTACCTACCTAAATTTATTCTAAATTTCTGAAGTTATTTAACTTGGAAAATGATTAAATGAACATTGTTCTCAAAAATAATGATTCTTATAAAAAATATTATTTAATTATTATAGTCTGTAGATAAACTTCAAAAGAGAACAATGACCTATTTCCTTTCTTATGATTTCTAGTGTTTCATTAGTTGAATTCTTATGAATAGATTAATAAATATGACCCAAATAAAATAATATTTCAATGTCTTAAGTAGTTAGTTCATTAATGTTGTTTTTTTCTTAACAGTATGCGGAATGATTGATTATTGCTGTATATTTCTAGTATCATTCATACCCTTATACATTGACCAAGTACTTAGTCAAAGGTTTTACAACTACATAAATATTATGTAATGTTTGAATCATAACTTGATTGAAATATATGCTAAGCGATGTGCATTCTTAGTCAGTAAATTCAAAAGATAAAATGTTGAATATATAACACTCACAATGCATTATCATAGTGATTACTTTATGTATATTTAGTAGTATCGTGATCATTACACTAAGTTAATTTAGAATATGACTTCCTTATTTGAGTTGGATTGTGACTAGCAAGTGAAATCCGGAACGCGCATTTTGTCCTGTTTTGGATTCGTCGGCTGGATGTACCTGCATCCGAATGTAGATGTTCACAGTGGGATCCAAACCCAGTCCTCTTCGTATCGAACACCACCGCGTTCATCACTACAGTAAATCAATGGGAATATACAAATTCATCCTAATGACTCCCTTAGTTTATTATAAGATGGCCAAAAACATTTAAATTCTGATTCAGATGTGTTATTTAGGCTCTTTTTTTAAACTTAGGTGTTTTTATTGATAAATAAATTTTGAACATTAAATCATATCAACATCATAAATATAATCACACTACCTAACAAGCTTATCAAGTGCTTTACTAATATAATCTCTAGACAAATTTTTAAATTAGTCAGAGTTATGATCATGTTGATTGAGTTTTCAGTAATGATTTAATGTATATATCTTAGTTGAAAAATATAGTGATGAGGACTCGAACTATGAATATTTGTTATTTATTTTTTTGTTTGCACAGGGAGAATCAATTTTTCTTGATTAATGTTATGATTTGCAGATGAATGACAAATATAATAGCCTACCTTATTGACTGACTCTAACAGCTCAACATCAAATTTATCCTACAAATAAGAATATTAATGACATCAATTTACACAGTGAATGCGAATTGCCTAAGTTTTTCCTGTTAAATCCTTGGCTTTTAGACCAAATCTCATGATTCTTTAGATTGTATTGATTTGTATCTATTAAACCGTTCTCCAAAACTTCATTATCAATCCTTATCTACTTGTTGATCAAACTTTATAAGAAATAGTCAGTGTTTTACACTGTCAAAGTGTTAATCATCAGGTTTGAAAATAACTTTGAAGTGATATTATAATTTCATCTTTTCCAAAATAAGTATTAAGTGTAATTCATTCTGATTGTTTATATTAATTTAACATGAGAACACTGCAATGGTTTTTGTTGTGCTTATCCTGAAATCTTCTCTACTTCTTTATATTATAGGTGCAGAATGCTGACATGTGGAATTGCTAAACTACATCCATCAACCTAGAAAATGTAATTGTAATAATAAACAATCACGTTGAATTTATGAACATTTAAACTAATAAACTAATAATTTCACTGTAATCCTTAATGATTTATTACTGTAATCAACCTTACAGTCGAACTAATTAAGTAATACAATTTACTCACTTAAGGATCAAAATTAATAAAACTTTCTGTTGTTACAAATTGTGGAATATTATTAAACTAATGTAATATTTCTGTGAATCGAATCTTAATTTCAACATTCTAAAGTCTTCAGCAAATCACCTTCAAATAATTAATGCATTACTGACTATTAAGTTTCATTTGGTTATACACTAAACATGATGAATCTAAATGCTTAGTATTGATGTCTAACTAGAAGAATTCACTTGAAGATTAACTATTCAAAGAATTCACTCCATTATGTGCCAATGTTTCTTTTTTTAAATTCTTACTAACTGTCATGTAATTCATTCTATTATTTTCACTTTAGTTGACATAAAGTAATTTATTTTTTTTTTTGAATAATTACTTTATTTAGTAAATAACTAATAACTATACTTAAAGTTATTATTTCCCAGTTATTATTGATAATATTCATTTGATTGTGAATGATTTTATTTAATGAATAAATATTATTGAAAATTGTAATATTCAAATAATATTCTATTGAGATTAATAAAGAATAATTATACATACATATAAGCATTGAATCAACAAAAATTTCTAATCTTCAGACTGAGAACAAAAAAACAGACTTTTATAACTAATTATTTATATTCAATGCCAAATGAAACATTCAACATCTTAAATTGAATTATTGTTTGATAATATTGAAATTGATTTACAAAAATAATTTAAAGTATACACTCATGAGAAATCTAATTTATTTCTATTGTTAAATGGGATTTTTGTTTGTTTAAATAAAAAACATTAAATATTCATTAAGGATAAATCTATATAAATTTTTAAGAAAATCTGTCATCAACATAAAAATTTTATGCTTTTTAATTTTTTTTTCTTTGTAATGTTCTTGAGTAAACGGAAATTAAGTACAGTTTATTTTATTGATGTAAGGAGGCAAATTTAGATAGCAACAATCTGCCATATGTTTTCGAAGTGATGATGACACAATGCTATCAGTAACAAATCATTCTTCAATAGACATCAAGTGTTTTGGAAAGTAATATAATGGCATTTTAAGAAATTGTGTAGTGTTGATCATAATACCAGTAATCATTTAATATTTTTGTGCTAATAATATATACAAGTCTATATATGAAAACAAAGTTAATTTTAGTTCAACTAAATGATCCAAATGGATAAAAATGTAAAATGACCTGCAAATGAATTTACTTCAGAAATATCTTCTGATAGAAATGATTTGATCAGCATAGAATAACTTTTATTGTTCATGGTAATTTTCGGTTTGTACTGACAATATTTTAGAGAATGATAATGATTGGTCTTTTAGTTGCACAATTAAATTGAGACGGTGTGAAATTAACATAAACATTTGAACTAAGTTAATCCTAATCATTAAATTCACAAAGAATTAACCCTTATGATGATAAAATAAGGCCTTAACGAAATTTATCAATAAAATATACATATTGAAAGATGTTTTGGTGAAATAACAAAAAATCATAGACATGAGATAGAGGACAATATCACAAATATCATCCAACAAGGTGCAGTCAATATATTTGATGGTGTACAACATTATTTTAGAAATTCAACCACATGGGCAAGTAGTACTTCAAGGTTAAACCACAGAGTAAGCCAAAGACTAACCAATATCATTAGCATACTTAAATCATATCAACAGAAACGCAGTTTTTTTTATCTCTTAGTTGGCTGAAAAAATATACCTTTAATTTGTTTGCACATTTAGAAATTTATTGGCAGTTACAACTCCTTATATTCATTCTTCACTTTACGGCAGTAATCAAATTATGTAACTAAGCTAAAGGCAAAGACCACACAATTTTCACATGTCTAAAAGCATTGTTTAACGTTCAGGACTTTTTCTGACTATGACACTTAAAATTCATTAAATGTTCAAATAATCCCAATGTGTTACGTAATTAATGTTACATACAACATCTACAATGTTGAATAGATAAGTTGGAACCAGTAACTTCTTTCTTATACTTAATTAATATGGGTGTATAATCTTAAATAAAATTTTATTTCAAATCTTAACTTCATTATATTTGCGCCTGTAATCTAGTATATCGAACTAAATTACATTATTAACTATAAAATAAACAGTTGAGGATGACTCCAGCCACTTGAAGTAAAAATACCAATGAAAATTGCTCACTGAAATACAGCAATTATCCATTACATGAATGGAAGAAAAAGGGGCTGTATACAACATACTAAATTGTTAAAAATTTTACAATTAAACAAAATCATTTTAACTTTATCACTAAACATAATAGAGAATTTCAATGTTACATTTTTATAAATTCAAGTGTTTTTAACTTTCAGTCTTGTATTGTTAAAATATATTCAAGATTCATTTAGTAATCATTTCAAATTACTAAATGAAAGAAAACTAATTTGATCAAAAAATAGTATTATCTTGGTAACTATTAACTGTAGAAATAAACACAATGCCATTTATGAAAGTGAATGTATCTATATTGACTTTACTCAACTGAATAATGTATTCATTACAATATACATTTTTTTATTTAATCATAAACAAATGAACAAATAACTCAATTTCAATCCTAAATAAGTTTTTATTTTCCTTTAATGTTTGTTAAATGGATTATATAATGATAAGTTATTAACAAAAAACCTTAAACTCATGAATTAAGATGAATGAATTACATGAGATATTTATTATCACTATTCTGAATTAATGAAGCCGAATGATTTGTGATTTAAGTTAATTTATATAAGAAATATATTTCAATTATTTAAGTTAAAGTGAAAAAAGATCACATCTTTATGAAGTTCACTATACACACACACACACACTATATTCATGTCTCTCCAAATAATTGTAATAAAATAGCTTCGTGAATAAACATAAAACAATTGAGAAGTTACATTAGATTGTATTAAATGCTAGATGTATCAGAATTATTTATGATAAGAGAATATGTCATACATGTATACTGTTTTGATGCATAGAATTACTGCTTAGACTATAATCCAATTAATATCAATTATGTCAATGTTCAAGAATTGAATATACTGAGAAATGTACAAATATTGTACTTTATTGTTCTTTATTACAGTAAGCTTAAAATAGGTGAAAAAGCTAGTTCTACAATCAGTATATTACAATTTGATGATAAAAGGAGAGTTATTGTTGATTATGCACCTATTCTCATTACAACTCCATAACTGTTATTGTTCTATATAGTTACATAATCTATTTTACTTAATTTTTAACACTAATAATGGTGTTATGTTCAATAATGGGAATGGTTTCAATACTGGGTTAACGACGTCATCCTAGAAGACCACTACTGAATAGTGCTATTCTACATTCACGTTTCAGGGTCTTAATGTTTTATTAAAGAAATACACATATTACTGTTAACTACGACCTGACTGTGGTTATAGTGTGGTGTATCAGAACAATACTGAATAAAATTTAAAAACATATGAAAAAGCACTTATTATATTGTTTAAGTTGGATTGTGATTACCAAGTGGGATTAAGGACGTGCATTCCGTCCCATTCGGGACTCTTCAACTAGATGTACTTGCATCCTAGTGTTGATGTTTACACCGGGACTCGCTGTATCATGGCGATTCCACTCAGAATGCAAATATGGCAACATAAACTGATCAGTTTCAGTCTTTGATAAATCAACGAGAAAATCCAAATACATTCTAATTATTTGTTATATTGGTTGAAGTGAAGATTATTCATCTGCATTATTTAAGTATCAATTAATTGCCTTCTAGTAGTTGATATTCAAAGAGTAAAATAGTATTCATTCATTTGCTAAAGCACCAAAAATGTAAAGTGTTGTTAAGGTTTAAGATTGTGAAGTTTTCTCGGATAGACTTTGATAAGACTGAATACAAAAATATTGAGTACGTGATGCTAACTCAGTGGATATGAAGTTTAATTTCTCGCTGAGAGATATGATAATTTTACATTTGAACCCTGGTAGAGTTGTGCTATGAAGAAGTTTCATGCTAGTATAATACATTTCATCAGAGCTTCTGAGTTTTTGATTGCTTGCCTATTAAAGTCAGTCCATTATATGAAACTTTATGTCTAGTAAACTGTCATAACTTCTACAAATTATGAATAATTTTGTTAAATAAGCGTATTTGTTGGAAAACTTTGAAAATGATGTCGTTTTATCGTCTAGTATAAGATATAATGAATTTGAAATTCGCAAAGTCCTTTATAGCAAATAAGTCACGTATAGCCAGAAGCATTTTTGTGATCATAAATAATTTGATATTTGTTCTCAGATTTACCTCACACGTAATTAAAATGAACATATGTGCTTCTATTTCCTCTTTCTTTTTTCTTGCATTACCCTAACAATCTTTAACATTAGTATAGGTCTTTAATAAAAATGGTATAATATACATATAGTTTGTTTGCTTTCCCTGCATTTTAAAATATAGCAATTTGATAATATTTTGTTGTTGATATACACGGACATTACTAATCTAACCGTGAACCTATAATATGATCTGTATTTTACAGGGGTTTGTTTCTACTCATGTAGTTGTCTATTGCAGGTTATTTTAAATATAAATTTCCGCGAAAATCACTGAATGTATTTTCCTACAAATTACCCTGAGGATGTTTGAGACTTAATGTTATTAAGCAATTTCATAATCATTAAAGGTACTTAATGATTAGTTTGCCAGTTAGGCAATTAGACTATAAATGTCCTTCAAATTAATAGATGATCAACAACTTGTTTACAACAATCTCTTATTGGTAATTATAAATGTATCTTTATTGTATACACAAATGAAAGTTTACTACTGACATAAAAACAGTAATAAGCTATGAGTAGTTTTAATTAACAGGAAGTTAAATCCGAAATATGACTAATGCAGCCGACATAACTAATAATTATCTTGCCTTGAACAAAATTTCTAGTATTTGAAAGACGAAGACTTAGAAATAATGAAGAATCAACGAAAATAATAAATTTACGCTGTGGCTATTCGATACTGAAAATAAAATTAACGGAAAACACCATAGGATCTCAGTTCATTTTATATACAAGTCTCTTTATTCAATTTAGCATTACTCAGTGGACCAAGGCATAAACAAATGACGTGTGTATTTAGTTATTAAAGAATTAAAGTAGAGTTTCATTATTTTCTTATTCACCGCATTCCGTTTGCATCATTACGTATAGCTTGATTAATTTACACTTCCTTCACTAAGTTATCCCGTTATTTAAAATAATAAGTAATTATTAACGCACAGAATGAAACAAAAGGAGTATTAATGCATTTTCTTTATGATACCATCTAGTTGAAAATATTATCAGTATGAGCTCCGAAGTATTAGATTTAATGATGTAAATTAAATAGAATTGTTTTAGTTATAAAACTTTGTCACACAGTTGTAACTTTTTATAACACATTTAAGTGATATAAACGTAGTAAATATTGGTCACTATGAAAATGTTGATTGTAGAGGCAGAATGTTATTTAAATAGAACTTTTTACGATACGAATTATATTAAAATCAGTACAGCTATGTTAGTTTTTATCAATTAAAATTTCGATCATCAAAATTTAAATAAACCATCCGCAAACTATTCCTGCTCATGTCATACATAAACCTCACTAAACTAGAGTATGAAATGACTTTCTAATTTTTAGGCTACTATTTTTCTAATTGCTCTTATGTGTATGATTATTCTAATTACTATGATCAGCAATCATTTATGGTTATTTGATGGAGATGACAAAAATAGTGAGTTTCGATAATTACGCATTCTCATTCTTTCCTTAATTCATCGTTTCTGGACAACAATTTCAAATGTATAACAACAAAATATAGAAAGGCAATTAGACCGAAAGCATCACAAGACCTTCAACAAAACGAAAAATATATGCAAATGGACAAATACAGAAGCTCTATCGTTGTGTAAGTCTAGTCAATAAGTGATTCACTTTTGAGAAAAAAGTTTGCTGATAACGTTTGGATAACTTTTCATTGTGAATTAGAACATCTGAAGCTAATTGTGCGGCCACTTGAGTTAAATAGAATTACAAAACGTTAATTTGTAGATCTTAAAAAGTCCTAATAATTTGTACAATATCACACCATTCAGAAACAGGAAATATGTTTTCTTGAGAGATGTTGTATCTAGATTTGTCACATACCATAAGTTTCATATCAACTTGTTAAACATTTTACCAACTAATGGACTTATTAAAAATCACTGAACTTATGATGGGCCAACATAACAATAAAGAATAATTCAAAAAACTTTAAGCTAACGATAAATAACTGTGTTGACAGATTAATTTTTACATCATTATGAAATGTTTAGGAATGTTGTTGAATTAATTATTGTTTAATTAAGAAACCCCTGAAAGCGAAATGTCAACTGGGACTAACTGAAAAACGTTTACATACACAATCAGTGATATCATTTCTGTTCATAAGGAAATAAGTCTTTTAGGTGACAATAAAATGAGTTTGGATGTTTGAAAACTCACCTAGTATTTTTAGATATGATATGCCTACAAAAGAATAATGAAGGTGAGAATGTTATAGTTAACTTATGACCAAATACATTTTAAACATAATATTTGGTGGATATTTGTAAAACTCTGAATTGTTAAAAGAAGATGGTAATCATATATTTAATAATTTTTGAGTAATGCATCTTACTAAGCGTGTCACGTTCTATTTGGGCATCACCATTCGAATGTACCAATATTGATGTTTACAGTGAGATGCTGAATCCAAAATGTTTTAAAATCAAAAATAAAATTACAAAATTTTACCTGCACTTTCATATCGTTTAACAAGTTACTGGATAATACTTTGACTATTTCAACAACAGTCATTGAGTTCAACCGTAGATTCACACGTTTACACTCTGCTGCAGTTACATCCAGTCAGTGAATCTCAGGCAGGATAACACGAGCGTCCTTGGTTTTATATCCAGCTATAACTTTTCTAAAAATATTGTCCCTTATTATTTGTTTTTTATTGTCTACCTTTTGAATTGATTTAACACTTCTATCAAGACTGAATATTAATAAAATTAAACACTTCAAAACACATTACATTTGTTTTAACTAGATGTATTTCTTTATTGAAAATAAAATTAATTAGATCACTACACTTAAATGCAGGTTTGCATGACTTCGAAAATACATGTAAATTTCATTTAGATTGACTGTAAAACCACTATGATTTCTTTAAATTTATAAACATCAATTGATTTATTAGTATCGAACTAACCCCACAATTTAGTATTTTTGAATTTTGTTTCATGTAACAAACTCAGGAGGATTTATATGTAAATATTCTAATTACTTTTTGGACTTTTCAAAACGAACCCTTTGAATCCCCAGGTTATGCGTGTTTCAATTATTCAAAAAATAACATACACTTCAGTAGCTAAATTAAGAATAGAGTTTTAAGTATTTACTATATATATATATATATATATATATACATTTATATGAAATTATTCGATGCCCAGACTATTGTTCAATAGATTATCACTTCACTATAATCATTAGGTTAGAACACAATTAGTCATGTTTGTCCTTCATCTTCATATTTGCCTTCTCGTATATTTGTTGGTTGATAAGGAAATTATACACACCCTCAACTGATAAATTTTTCTGATTAAATCCTTTTTACTTTTATGCATTACACACAGTACATCAATATGAGAATCATCAGCTGTATGATACTATTTTGTCGTCTATTAGCACTATCCATTACTATTCTAAAACTTATTTTTGTAACATATTGGTATTTAAAGAGATTACACTTAAACTCTGTATAGTGTTATCTTTCTGTCCATCATAGTTTATCAACCTATATTCATAATCCACGCTTGTTTAAAGCGTGTTCATTATGTTTAAATCAGCTGAATAACTATCAAAAATTAGGAGGTGCTGAAGAAATATTTGGAACTATAAGATTTCATACTCAACCTCAAAGTTCTCGTCAAAGTTCTCGACCAAAAATTCAAATACTGCATCCTAGACAACAGCGTTGTTTCATATTTCTCACCTTAGTCAACTGACAATATAACGCGACAGTCATTACTTGTCATAAGGTAATGACTGTTTCATCCCCCCAATTGTTAAACTCTGCTAATCACGCGTTATGACTACACATACGTTTTCAAGTTATTTACGAATCAAGGACAATATTACTGACTAATAAAAGCATATGTAGCGAAATGGTTTCAATTCATCTGAAAATCATTCGAAAATATTTGTGTTATTAAATTTGTAAAATCACTAGTCTGAGTAATAATTCTGATCTTGAAACTTCAGATAGTTTTTAAAGTCAGACTTCTGAATTTGATTTTAGCGTCTTACAACACAAAAATATGTTTAGTTGTCCTCCTATAACTATTCAGAAACCTAGGCTTCCAGTATACTGAACCCTCTGTGAATTCTACTAGAGATATTCCGTCAATTTCTTCCTGGGATGTTCTGCAAATTTTTTACCAATATTTATACTTAATGCGATTGCAACTGTATATTTGTCTACATTCGTTACTAATTGTTATTTATCTAACTTTGACATCAAAATCATATATTTGATTATTCTTTCTAACTATTACATCACGTTACTAAATATATTAGGTAATGACATTTTCAAATTCCAATGTTAATATCTCATATTGTATAATACAATCTTATGTACATTTATTTCATGGATAATTCCGTTACAGTTAGAATTGCATCTCTCTTGCAAAAGATTCACCTAACTCTTTTTTAATTACCTGACAGAAAAAATTCAATGTCCACCGTTTTTACCGTTTCTTCTTTCTGATAAAGTCTCTGATTACTGTTTATACGTCTTCGAAAGTAACACTGTAATACATTATTTAATATAAGACTAGATTTTATGATTGTGAGCTGATTTCAAGAAGATTATCGGGATGATTTGTGGAGTTTTATTATTAAAGACAGTAATACACTTCCAGCATTACAATCCATTCTTCAAGTACAACTTCGAAAATCGCTACCTGGATACATTCGTTGTTCAAATGTTTTCAAAAGTTCTAGAATATCTCTAACCTACAGATTAATTTTGTGGGAACTAATTATGCTACTCATTCAGGGAATAATCGCAAATATCTGTATCGAAACTATAATTTCTAAAATGATATTGACATCAACTATAATGAATAGTTACAAAGATCTTTAAAAATGACAAATGGAAAAAGACGAAATAGACAGAATTTAAATAAAAATAAAAACATGTATAAAATTTGTCCAATATTACATTAACCCAAAACACATTACAGATTATATGAAACCAAATTCTATAGGTAATTCCTAGAGTCCATGTCTAAAGCCGTTAACAGTAGAGTTCAGTCATATCAAGTTTGTCAGGTTAATATAGGAATTAGTGATACAAATGTGAACTAATGGATGCCAACTCTTTGAAATGAAGTTATTTACTTGCTACCAACCACCTGCTCCATGTAAATTATCCATTGATATGGTCATGGTTGCTTACCAACTAGAGATTTCATATTTTATGACGGGATAACTCTTCGGTGCTTCCTATATTCTAATGGCATTGTTACTGTATGTTTCAACAATTTTAACAAGCAGTCTATTAAAAAATATGGTTTTGTCAAACAGATTTAAACATTTTTTTCAAATCTTATGCATGAATGATCCAATTCACAATTTAAATCAAGATTTTATTTCATAATAAAGATTAATTGCATACCAAAAACTTATATACTGAAGAATAAATTGTTAAGAAATGATAAATAACACTTCAAAAAGTGTTTTGAAGGAAATTTAAGTTACTATGCAAAGAACTTGAATAAAGTTGTAGTCAGATGTTTTAAATTCACAACTTCAATAAACATTTTTTGGTAAACACTGAAAAAATTACTTTCCCAATCAAGTGTTAGTAAATATTTTTTTTGAAATTTTAAAGTATTTTAACAAAATATAGTAATAATCTATGAAATGTAAAGCAGAATGAATTAAGCTAAACAATTGGTAAACCACTATTTACTTACTGAAGAAATGCTGTTCGTCATTATAATTTTGTAAGTCTAATACAACCTTCGAAACATTAGTTTACATGTTGTATGCATCTTTTCTTTTACATAAAGCTGTGATTAATCTTTGGGACGCCTAGTTTTAAATTGTAGACTCGTTTTATTTTTTAACAAAATGTAAGTAAACGATAGAATGTACTCACCTACTCTTATGAAATATTTTAAACCTTTAGTGCTGTTGGATACTCAAAACATCCTACCAAATATGATATTGCAATTAATTTATTTCCTTCTCTTTATATATATGCATATACTTTGAAGAAGCTAAGCGATTTTATTATTTGCTCATATCTTAGTTTTACTGCACCTATAAACAATTGTGACAATTTTATATGATAGTCACATTATACAGATAGATATGAATACCAGCTGATATTATTTTATATATTGAATGGTAACAAGTGTTATTTTCGTATAGTTATTAGTGTTGATAAAATTCTATCAGCTGGCAGTCTAAAATAAACAAACACGACTATCATTGATACTCAATGATCAAGCAGAAAAGTCATAAGCTCATTAAAACAAATTACAAAATAAACATCCTATACTTGAATGTCACTAATTACCTAACTTTATTCTAATTAACAATGGATAGGTAATATATAAAACGAATATATAATAATGCATCAATATACTTAACTGACTACAGAACAATGATTAATATAATGAATAAAATAAACATGCGAAATTTGAATCTGTAAGTTACACCACCTATGTAACCATTGTTAATTACAATTAAAATTGTTAATTACCGCTGAGTAGTAATGATGATTCGTGTTTGTTTATTCCAGATTGCCAGCTTGATAAAATTTTATCAGCACTAATAACTATACAAAAATAACACTTGTTATCACTCAATATATGAAAGAATCCTACTAGGAATCGAACTTAGGACCTTTCGATTCTACCGTAAGCGCTTTACTACTAAACCACTAAACCGGCGACTAATGTTTGATATTTCTAGCTCAGTTAACTAGCGATATATTTGAGCGACCTCATCCGATTGTTACTGGTGAGTAACTACTTCATGCCCAACAAGGCTTAGCTCAACTAATCACGTCTTCTCACTAGAACTCTTAAAAACTGTATGATGCAGTTAGTCATTAGTGAGATAAAATTAATTTCAATAAGTATTGTAGGATGTTAATTCGATCATGCAGTACTTTTGTTTAATAAAGAACTGAGAAATTTCATCATTATGGAAATTTCTCTTTAATTATTATTATCAGATAAATACTTATTGTTTATTGTTTAAGTGAATTACTAGCTTTTGTAGTTGGTTATATCACTGTAAACAAAAAATTTGCTTAAACAATTTGTGTGCACTGTACATTGAATTAGTAAAGATAAATCTTAGATTCCATGAAGCAACAATTAACAACATGTTTCTTTTGAAATACATACGTTCCATAAAACTGATGAATAAATATCTTTCGAAAGAGAATATTAAAAATCAGACAGCAATCAGGAAAGATTTAGATAAAATTTTGGAAACCGGTAATTTATTCACAAAATTCTAGGTGTCTCTAAAATAATGAAACTGTTCAACTACTGAATACATTTCAGCATAATTTAGTTCATATCTTAAAATTATCAGAAATATATTATGACTATAGTCAACAATCAGTGCTAAGTAGGGGTTTAGCTGTAGACATAGCTAACTTAGAATGTTCGTGGTTTCATACTATGGCTTCGATAGTGTTTTTCTAATTCTGATACATACGTTTCGAAAACAATAACGATTTATTACAGTGAAATAATAGAAGCCATTTGTACGTTATAGTTCATGTTTTGAATGTGAATGTATCCGTTAACAACAGTTTGTTCATATATAATAGTTTAATTAGTGAAATTCATATAAGAAATTTGTTTCGTTTACATTTTAATGATTATTCCGTCTGTTTTGTAAATACACATTCAAAGATAATTACAACACTCTTAAAGCATACCCTAACCATAAATATGAATATTGGCTGAGGTCAGCTTCATTAACTTTAATATTTGTAAGTATATTTCACCCATTATTTTTAGTGATTTACCTGTTCACTTAGAAGGCGAATGCAACATAATAGGGTTTCGTTTCAAGCATTAACTATCACTATGTTTATCTTTTTCACTAGACTTATTGGACGGAGCTATAATTACATAAAACTAACAGACAGTTGTAAATGATTCCAGCTTCTTGAAAAAAAAATAATTGATGAGAATTATAATGTAATATGTTGTACTTATCAGCTAAATATACAAACTAACCGTAACTATCTAAAGCAACGCAATAATCATTAAGAATAAAAATGATATTTTCATACTGAATATATGTTTATTATAACACTGATCATAAGTTAAAATTAACCAGAAACAGCAACGAATATCTACTAAAGAAAACTTATAACACATAGGTACTTACTTTATGAATACACGTAATGGCGATCACTCTAGATATTTTAGATTTATAATTAACGTTAAGATAAACAAAAATAAGAAGTAAATAATCCAACTAGGAACTAAGCTGTTTAAAATACAAGTCACATAGTTTTGAGCAAGATATATAAGTATTTATATATATCGAAGCTAAAAGGATAATTTAATAAGCCTACACTGTTTACTTCTATTAGTGAGAAAAGAGGAAGTTAATTTTTGTTAAAAAGAAAAGACAGTGTGTCAGTTTAAATCTTAAAACATCAGTATCTTTTGGTAATTTTAGTTAGATAGAGATATAGCGTCAACACTATCATCTAAATGTGCTCGGTATGACGATCTTCAGTTTTGTTCTTGTAACTGACATTCAGGTAAACTATGGATTTTACTTTAGCCTTAGAGAAAAATATAACCTAACGTTCTTCGTATTCCCTTTCTGCTTTTATGCACCAAGTTATTTGTAAATACATCAGTTGATGAGTTGTAAGAACTAAAAAATATATTTCAAAGCGCTTATACACTCCTTGACCATTTGCAAAGTCGACATAAAATATACTAAAATTGTTTTCACCTTTTGCTTTGTACATTAACACAAACGTAAACATATAGTCAAATGAACATAACAGAGTAAATATAACACAAGCAAGTAATATACAAACAGTTTTTCAGTAACTGATGTATGTAGGGGGGGAAGATTCATTTGTACCTAGCCTTGTGTCCGATTAGAACCAAATTCTTTTTTATCTGCCCTACTTATTATCAGATTATCGTCTTTTTTCATCCTTCTTAAAGCATTTCATTGTTGTTTAATCAGTAGATTTATTGAAAGACTTTTACAATTTTTATATTTTTGGGAACTACTTAAACTTTTTATTGATGGGAGGTGGTCTGGAGTTGTCGGTGTGAAACCATGGACCTAGGTTTCGTGCCATTAAGCACTCATCAGTGAACCGTAGCTATAATCTTCGGGAGAACTTATGCTACCCTGTGAATTCGATTTCGTGCAACCCACCTTCCATCTCTTTTACATGGTGTCACTAACATTGGGTCACTAAGACCAGTGACCACATTACAAGTTGGTCTGTAGAATTCGTTTAGCACCAGATAGGACCTGACAAACAATCAAGTAATCATTTATTAGTCAATTAATGTAAATCTAATTAGCTCATCGACTGATTTTGGGACTAAATCTTTTGTTTATGATAACAAATTCTCAAACTATACGTCTTATTTTAGTTAATTAACCTTATTTCTACAGTTGCAGAATTTAGAACCCAAAGATAAAGCTTCCAATCGGACTCCGTCTCTAATGTTATAATAGTATACACCTTTTATTAATGTTTTCATATCGTTTAAGTCTTTTGCTTAGATTCAAATTGTTACTACTGGTGAAAAGAAAGTTTGTATTTTAAATATGTTAGTGTGATTAACTCAGTTAAATAATGGTTATACCTATAAATAACTTAGGAAATACCCCACAACTTAATAATAAATACATAGATTTCATTTTATCTAATCAATAGAATGAAATGTTAATCTCTAGTTAAACAATAAAAATGTATACATTTAGTCAATTTACCTCTTATAATCAACTTTTAATCATACCTTAATAATGATTAGCATATGAGATTAAAGTAAAATTAGTTATTCATTTCACTTCGATATTACTGATATTATGATAGTAAAACAAAATTAGTAATGAAAGTAATATATAAAGCATGAATTTTATGTTTATTACTCTATCTCTATCAGTCTATTTACAAACGGATACATCATTTATTCTTGATTGTATTTTAAATAGAACCTTTTCTAATGAAGTCTTGTTGAATTTCGGAGATAATATGAAACAGATAATACATTATAAACAGTTTTATCTTTGTATTCTGTATATATCACTGTATATGTTTGACTAAGTAAAATGAAATCAGAGAAGCATATAAAGGCAGAAACGTATATCTCACCATAGTAAGCAATAAATTCTTTATCATATAGGGTGATATATACGTATATATATTCCATGAATTGTATCAGAGGAGAGAGAATAAAGTTAGATGTTTGGCTAATAAGTTGATGAAAACAACAATTATACTGTTGTTATTTATTGTTTATAAGGACAAGAAAATAGGTAAACAAATAAATAAATTTAATTACATAAATTGGGTTTTATTAGCTTTTTTGTTTCATTCCATTGTTTTTTTTTAAATGTTCGGTATACGTAATAACACGAACAGTTAATGGTAATCTTATGCTCTCTTTTATCACATTGAATAAATATATAAACAAATAGGTATAAAGTTAGTTTTCAGCACATATAATTTATTTTTTACATGAATGCAGTCAGTGTTAGATGGTTGGTTTAATACTTTATGTGACCTGGGCTCTATTGTTAAATGACAATTTTCACCAAGATGTAATTGTATTCTCCAAGGAATTTGCCCTGACTGATTTATTCACACCGTTGCCCAATTTAGCGACCTATGATCGTTACTATATGAGCAGTTTAAGCCCTCATCTGTTGCACTGATCATTGAGTAGTGATTGATGTCGTCCTTGTCTAGTCTATCATAATGATGATTGAATACTATCGTTTAAGTAATAGGTGAAAATATTAAACGTGATCTAAATTTTCTGCAAATAAGATCGATAAATTCCACTGAGCAATTTTTTAATTCCTAGATATTATTGTTCATAGGGAAAGATAAATTCATAGAGTGCGTTCATAATTCAAAGTAATCAATTACATATGAAAAAATACACCCATTTCTAGCCTAACCTAAAACAAATTGAGCACAAATACATAGTATACTCATCGAGCAAATTGATTATTTTGTAACTGTTTCAATAAAAAGGTTGAATAACGTAAAAAAGTGACTTCAGGCAAACATTGAAGAAAACAATATACATTCATTAGTAAACGCTCTATGTTAAATCACTTCAGAAACTAAATTAATAAGAAGATACAACAATTACACTATTTTATGTGTTAATACAAAATGCATAGAAAATATATTACGGTAATATTAAGTGCTTTGAACTTGATGATTTATTTGAAAAGATTTAGTTGTCTTTTCAAATAATACAATCAACGCTTAATTCATATGCTTCTACTTGAAGTATATTATCTTCATCAAAGAACTCAGCACAGTTAAAAGCATCTACATGAAATATGCATTTTGATTTCGCACCAAATGCTAGAAATTAAACAAATCAATATAAGCGTGTATCTTTAAAATTCTAAGAAAACGTTCTGACACAAAGTAATGTCAGTTAACCTTTCATTGTTGGATAAGATTTTGATGATGAATAATGGGTGGCAAGTAACTAATAGTTCAGGAGTTATAATTGTTTTAAAGCATTCATAATCAGCTGTTCCATATAAGAAATTGGCTATTTACATAATTTGGAGCAAAGTAATTATTTAACTTAACTTCACTTTATCATCGTCACCATCATTGTTTAAGTTCGATTGTGACTGGTATGCGGAATTGAAGATGACCGTTTCTAGCTATTTGAGAATCGTCGGCTAGATGTACCTGTATTTTCATGTTAATGTTCATACGGTGATTCAAACGTAGCCGCTTTCGTTCTAAATGCCACTACATTTACCACTAGACTACTGAGTTCAGACAGTCACATTTGTGCAACGAGTGTATATGTAATTAGGGCGAATTTGTATCTCCCCACTGATTTATTGAACTGAAGCTGGTCAGTCTCTGTTGCGATATGTGCATCCTAAGCGGACTACCTCGATGTGACGATGATTTATAAGTATTATTTTAATTGGATTGCAACTGATAAACGGAATCTCGGACGTGTGTTTCGTTCTACCTAGGATTCGTCAACTGAATGTACCTGCAGGAGGATACATATTCGTTCTAAAAAAACATATACTCTTATTGCGTAAGTGTGACTTTCTGAAATCAGTAGTCTAGTGGTGAACATGAAGGCGTTTGGCACAGAATGGACTGAGTTCGAATACCATCAACAATGGGATGCAGGTACATTCAACCGACGAGTTTCAAATGGGACGAAACAAGCATCTTGGATTCCTCTTGGTATCCAGAGTTCAACTTAAACATTTCTTGTGTGTTATGAACAGATATTTGTTTCATACATAATTTTCAAATAATCTTTAAGAAATATACGCTAATGATTGATACCTGAAAAGAAAAATAGAATTGACCTATTTTTCTTGTCATAGGATAAGAACACAGGTGTTTCTGGTTTACTACAATCATCATTTAATTAGGATACCAGTAGTAAATTGTTCAAGTAATCATTATACGCCCATAATGTTTACTTTGAAGTAAATAGATTTTATTTGTCTATCATTGTTTATCCTCATTTCTTTCAAAATTGTTCAAACATTGTCCTGTTAAATACTTTGTTTAAAATAATGTATATTTAAACTATTTTTAAGTTCATAGGATTAAAAATTTCTAAAATATTTATAAAGTGGTTACCATTGTACAATATCACTAAATCTATTTGTAGGTCATATTTTAGCTATTAATATATGTAAACATATTATATATATATATATATATATATATATATATATATATATTATAATTAATGTAATGAGCCTGAAAGGCTGCATCTTTGTAGACCAATTGCCCAATTTAAGGTCACTTAATAAATTAATTAATTAGTGTAACCTATACATGACAGATAGTAAATCGATCAGAGTCTTTTATTCCTGCTTATATTATTAGGTAACTTTATTAAAAACCTCGATTAGAAATGCTAAATAAATTGAGTTTAAATTCATAGTATATTGAAAATCATTACTTAAATTTCGTTTCATTAAAATTATATTAACTGGGTACAATTGTCAATAGCTTTAATTATGAAAGAGAATTATTAAATAAAGAATCAGCATTAAAATTGTATGAGCTATTCATTGCATAGAAGTATTTCATCTAATAATGACTATACTTAAGTTGACTAGTAGAGATTTCGAGGTTAGTAAGAGATTGATTAAATTTTATTTTTTTTGATTAGAGTACAATAACAAACATTAATATCTTTTATGGTTTCTACAGTTTGGACAAGTAAGTGAGAATGACATACTTGGAAGTATTATCTTTAATAGATCATGATTTGTATTTATAAAATGAATTCATTAAACTTTTAATTTGTACGATTTTTATATTTTCCTAGTAACAACCTACTGTTTCTATATGTTAACTATAATTTTTTTTGTTTTTTCAAATTTGAATGACTGCGAATTAGTTATAAACCTGTAACTTTGCTTTCGCATCACTAATAACCTAGTTTTGTGTGTTATTATTCTTGGTACATTATGGTATGCTATTGACCTATGTAAACTCACATTTGAATCGTGAAGACAGGCTGCGAATTGTTTATGTTCTCTTGGCAGCTAACTGATACTTGGTATAGTGAACAGAAAGTGACCCTGATATCCATGTTTCAATGCTATTGGTTGATGATTAATCTTTTAAAACGATATTTAACAGTCGATGTTTTAAATGAACTTTACCACCGTTTATTTTTAGTCAGATATTTTAAGTATAAGTGCATTATTTTGCTATGAAAAGTGATTTGTATTTACTGATCAGCTACTTGGTTTTCTGATACCTATTTATTCGAATAGTGTTGTATCAATCAATTAGATTTATAGATACAATTAGTTCAACATACTGATCAATCATTCTTACAATCTTACTCTGTTTTTTATAGCAGTCTGTAGCATAGAAAAATCTACATCTGCCAATAAATGTCATCGGGTCATTGAATAAGGTCACACTAAACACATGCAAAAATCATTATGATTCCTTAATGAAACTGACAAAATAGAAAATATCAACTAAACTAGAAATTCGTAAACGTTGTACAGAAATCCGGAAATTACTAAAAATTAATATCTTTATTAAATACCATCAAAAAATTTGATAATATAATTTACCTTGCCCAACCAGATGGTAAATGAACAAGTAGTATTCCAGTATCAGTTAACGACAATGCTGTCATGAATAGATACGGTGTAGCTTCAAATTGTTTATGACTTAATACAATTACATTTATAATATTTAATATTGCTCCAATAATACATATTGTTGTCTGTACAAAAAATGCACTATAAATTTCAATATTATTTTCTCTGTATAATGATAAACTTGTATCTGAACTTAAATTTGTTGAATTTGTAATTGTTTGATTCATAATGAAAGAAGGTAGGGTATTCCAGATTTTGTGTCGCCTTCCGTTTTAAGTAAATGATTACAAAATCACCTGCATTGATCAAAAAGTATATGTTCAATATTTCACGTGCATTTCATCAAATTGAAAAGAGTGAACAGATTATATTGTTTCTTGTTTATTACGTAATGATACATATATACTATTGATAATTGATGGTTTCTAAAACAACCAATCAAAATTAAAACCATTCAAGTTTTCGTGATTGGTTGATTTTCTTAAATACATTCATACCTTGAATATGGATCTACATTTTCTAAATGGTTGTTTAGGGCTTTAATTGCTTTTTGTAATCCAAATACTCAGAATAACTAAAATGTATTATTTAAACCTAACATTTTGACGAACTAAGCAAGATATTACAATATTATAGTTATATTTGACAC
Source organism: Schistosoma japonicum (assembly GCA_025215515.1). Lineage (NCBI taxonomy): Eukaryota > Metazoa > Platyhelminthes > Trematoda > Strigeidida > Schistosomatidae > Schistosoma > Schistosoma japonicum. The sequence continues at coordinate 30,325,892 of CM046061.1, forward strand.
CGAAATCGTAACAATGTTAGGGAATGTTTAGAAGTATCGTATTCACATTAATAAGTAGTCAATTGATGTATCATATAGATCCACATAGAACTATGTGAAAGCAAACAGTTGATTACATTATCAGATGTTTATTGAAAGACATAAACAGTAGGAATTTAGAGAAAAATGAAGACAACAGAACCTACGAAGACAAACAAATCAAACCGAGACACTCAAAACGCACTTATTTAACGCTCACGGAATTAATAAAAGGCTCTTTGTGATATGAAATAAGAATACCACTGTTTTCCAGGATGATGATGTAGACTGAATTAAACAACATATTTCATAGAACACAAAACCATCAAAACCGTCGTCGGAGCTTTGAACCTCCATTATTTCAAACTGACATTAGTTAACTGGAACAATTTATTTTATGTTGCAGAAAATTTAAAGCAGTATGAACTTTAATTCTACAATTAGTATGTTTAACTAACACATAAATAATTACCATGAAAAAAATAATATATATACATTGTTAACAAATAGCTTGACCATTCATTACTGATAATACTATGGTTGTCCTCTTTAGAATTTCTAATTTTCGTTCTGCTTTTGCGTCAAAAATTCCATTTCATAGGAGGATATTTATACCTTTCGTCAACTGACGTTACTCATAATTTTAGTATTTACTTACTTCCTTTGATAATAGAAATTTTCTTTGTCTATAACTTGATTCCACTATTTTATATGCGCAAATGCTTTACGAAATACCGTTTGCGAAGAAAATGTCTCTTTGTTTTGTTAAAAATAGACACTCATTTCAGTTTCAGTTTCAATATACTCCATTTATAGTAACACTAATATATTTGAAAAATTGGCAAGCAATGCAGACTAATTTATAGACTTTATCGCATTCAAACAGATTGATATTGTTTAATGGATGTCAGCTATGAATAACTGCGAAATAAACAAATGGAACGAAACCGTTGGCAATAAATAACAAGAAACGTATGCAGGATATGTAAATATGGAATGATACGTTCAGTCTGTTAAAGCAGTCCAAACATGTCTCTAAAAATCTAGTCGATCTCTAAATTCTAAATAAAATACTTTAAACTTCGAATGATAATCTAACTATCAGATTAGAATACTTTCACTGTAAAAAAAACTGAATTGCCAATACTAATAATGTAATAAATGCTTAAAATACTCCTATTTCTCGACGTCCAAATTAGAATGAACAAACTCTTAAAAACTTATCAGATATAAAACAACAGTTTTAGTAGATATTTCACAGTTATGTATATAATGCCAGATTAATTTACTTTGTACATAGTAAGAACAAGAAGATTATTACAAATAAAATACAATTGCTCTGTTTTGAGGCTTTGCATCAGTCGGAATTCACAACTAGTAATACTCCTGCAAATAAAGTTTTCTATACTTTATTAAATGTGGTTAAGATTGTATCACAACTTATGAACGGGAAAAAGTGATTGTTAAACAATATAGTCAGTAATATTGGTTATTATGTATTGTAAATCGAGGGGGTTAATGCTACAAATACTAATTAAAAGATGACAATTCAGCACATATGATTACATAATCAAGTCACTGTTATTTAAATTCCAATCAAATTTGGTCAATGTATTTTTAAAACATTTTGAAGTTTCCGAACAAATTGTGTCAATAAAATTACTCAAAGAATGCTTAGATCATTAGTGAATTTATTGAAAACAGATATGTTAGATGTTATGGTCCACAAACTATTTAAAGATTCTATATGTCGCTATCTTATAAGTAGTAAACCTTTCGTAGTCATAAAAAGTTTGATTTAATGAATTAATTTAAAGAACTGACATGAAAAACTAACTATTTTTAAAGGCTTCACATAATTGTTCACTCTTATTAACTCTCTCAAAATTCTTACAACTAAATGTTCTACAAAACAAAAACATACAGATTTTATTCAACTATCGTTTGACATATTTATTATTCCATTTCTATTCATTTTCTTTTATTGTAAATTTAATGATTTCAATGAATTGTGACATTTTTTTCAGAAAAAATAATCAGATTATATCGTTTGTTTAAAATAAAATGAAGATTTAGAATTAAAATTTGAAGACACGGAAAAAAAATTAGTAATTTAATATTATTCTTTTAAAAAGATAATGAAAGAAAATGATTCATTTATTAGAATATGAATAATGTAAGTTAAACATGTGGAATGAATGAAATGACCTAATGAAATGATAATAACAACATAAAGAAAAGATAAATAAGAAATTCAAAATGAAAAAGAAAATCAAGTTCTATTAAAATCAATGACAAATATTTATAAAATCAATTTTTATACTGAAAAAAAAATTTTCAACGGGTTATTAATACAATTTCATAGATATACATATGAATATTCAAATAAGGAAATTATAAAAAAACACATTATATCATTGGGTAGAAACAATAAAAATTCAACAAAGAACATTTTAATTCGACACTAGTTATATAATGAAATATAATTAGTATTACAAAAAGAGTAAAGTCAATAATGAGTATTTATTACGATTTATATAAAACAAATTGTTTTATTGACAAATATAATCTATTTCTATGAACTGTTACTTATTTCAATTAAGAACATCATTTAAAATAGTTAAATTAGTGAGATTAGAACTGTCTATATTTATTGATTTAATTTAGATAATTTTTTGCCAAAAATATAGTTTCTTCACAGTAACTCAATTCCAGGAATCCACATTGAATAGGAACATTAAATACTTAGGTCACACATTATGTGTGCTAACTCTGTATCAGTCAAGTAGATGGAATCCAATGATTCGATAATTTTTCAGTGTAAGTTTACTTCACCTGAGTAAACTTAATGATTTGAAATTATAGTAAGAAGTTTTAAAACATTTATTGATATTAAAATAACATCATTTTATGACGTAATTATATTGTTAATTATCTGTGATCCTGACTTTCGTAAACAATGGAGCAAATTTTGAGTGATATTTTATACTACTTATTAGTAAGCAGAGTTATAGATGAATAGTTTTGACTGCGTTTGGTTAAGCGAGAAATATGACGACAGCTTCTAAAACGATTTCACATTGATTTTCAATTATTACTGACTATTTATTGATGTTCGATACGAACAGCTAATAATAAATGAAGGTCAATTTTCGAAATATTAAAATATTCAAGCAACTCCTTGACACCATTATAGGAAATCAAAATTCAATTTCATGTACTTTCGCTTATACTCTTACCTATAACCGTTTATTTCTCATGTGAAACAAAACGTGGATTTATTGAGGCTTCAGCAGTGCATGATCTAAAAGCATAATATTCTAAGATTCAAACTAAAATAAAAAAATGTATTTTAAGATTTTTTGTTCACTATATTTGATACTAAATTTGCAAATTTCTATTTTTTAAATATGTACTGGCCAACATCTTATGATCTCTTGTTTGTCATTAAAGCTTCGTCATTTAATCATTTCCTGTTAGATGTTAGTTATATTGTTTAGGAGAATTCACATAAATTCACTTTATTAAATCTGATAGTTATGTTACCCTATTAATTCAATGATAATGAAAATCGAAAAATCACCTTGTCATTAAACTAGTAACTTTATTATTTTCCTTTTCTGTGTTTCTGTAAAACTTAGATGAGAAGAATAATTATTAATTTTTGAAATTAAATACGCCTAATGCTAATAATAGTTGATAAGTGATTAACATTGTGCTATACATTACAATTTACAAGTAAGCAAGTTTAAACTTAATGAATAAGTCATGAGTAAGAGTGAAACACTGATGTTATGACAAAAAGAATAAGAATGCGATTAGTAATAATCTTTAAAATTACATTCATATAAGTAAAATATTTAAAAATACATCATCTCCCTTATTTAGATTTATGTTATTATGACATTATTTTCTGTTAAAATCACCTAACTCCTTTCGATTCAATAATCGGAAATTTTCATTTAGTTATAAGCAAAATAATAGTTACTTAGGATACTTAAAAATGTTCTTTTGTGAAGTTTGCAAGTAAATATTAGCGGTGTAGGTTATGTGATAAAAACTTTTAACAAGTGTATATTAACTCAGTAAACAAAAACGAAATACCTGATTTTCTTCATTAGAGTAATAACAACTTTATATCATATATTTGTTGTCAGTAGAATATTGACAACAGTACTACAGTAAAATTCACTTTAACAAAAGATTTTATGTATAAATTCTGATTTTTTGAAATAGTATTCTTCTAACAGACAGACACACAAAAAATATATCTACTGAGGTTATAATGTTTGAATTCAACATTAATTAACTCAAGACTACTTAATGAGAACGTAAATTACCATCAACAATGCGTTCAAATATCATTCGAACAAGACGTTACATACTGAATGAATTTCGATATCTGGAATCTAGCCTAATATCTGAATTATATAGTGTTTATTCTGTAAACTATAAATCATATTTGCATTCCACTAAGGCTGTAAACAGGAATACAAAAGTCATTTTAATCCTTTATGGGATTTACGTGCAGTACAACTGATATCGTCTTTACTCAAACACTATAAGTCATGTCAGAGCTTATGGTGAACAATTATCTGGACTGGTAATCTTAAGTGGTGTCCAAGATTGGTACCCACTATCTCCATTTTGTATAACTTCGTAGTATGACTAACTTTTCAGGAGTTGATCTACTACCATGAGATCCACTTATTGACTTAGAATACGCAGATGACAGTCCTGTTTGACGAAGACGCTGATAAGATTCAGAATATTTTGACAGCAATAAGCACCAATACGCCCATATTCGGAATTCGTTTCTCCCCCTTTATACACAAACTATTACTTCAGGACAGATCTTCGTCAACACCTGAAATAAAGACAGGGGGTAAAGTAGCTGAGCACTTCGACCACTTCACCTATCATAGAAGTCTGATTGTGCTAATGAATTGGTCTCTGACGAAATCACAGTACGAATTCGAAAAGCTCGTTTCGATTATGGTACTTATGGTATAGGCAAGATATCTACCTTTCAACAAAAGGAAGTGTTCTGCGCAACAGTTCGGTCTCTCTTACTGTATAAATGTGAGACGTGGCCATTAAGGATAGACGACACTCGAAGGTTGTTAGTTTTTGATCATCTATGTTGTTGGGGATGTTAGATCCCCAAAACTCACTTGGCAAACCTGTTAATTTTGTGGTTTTATTATGTAAATTTAAATTTCCTGTTTCCGCGCCAAAAAGTTCCCTTCTCACCTTCAGTTCGTGTTTCCCACTTGGTAAGACGCTAAATCTTATTGGTTCATTGTTTATTTTAGTACGCTATTTGACATTCCAAGTATGCTCTCTGTTTTCGTTTATATATACGCATTAGTTGTGTGTGTTGATGTCATCTGACAGGCTGCCTGTGGAATTAAACGCTTCTTGCTGTCTTTGAACTTCTTACTCTAGTTAGCTGGGCTGGGGCCCTGCGGAATAGCTTAGCTCCCTGTTGTGTCGCTGGTCTTACGTTCGTTAGCAGGTATCGAGGTGTCACCTTAAACCCGCGAATCCTTAGCACATGTCTTCGAAACGTCGCTCACATCAGCTGAGATCACTGAGTAGGTGAACAAAAGCCTGATAAACCAAATGAAACTACAGTCCACAAGAAGTATATTTTCATTCAGCTCGATTTTAAATGTGATGATATTGCTGAAACAATCAGAAGACTCAGCTGAGCTTTAATTAGAACTTATTATGCTGCAAAACTGTTTATATCATACATAACATGTTCACTGAAACAATCGACAGACAGACAGATACAACGTAGGACCAGGCATATAAGTGCATCGGTCCAAGTTGCCACACCTCAACAGCATAGCAAGATGATCACCGAATTCATAGAATCAGTTACTTTAATGGTAGTAATATATAAAAGGAAGATTGCATATAAGGATATAATATGTAGAGAGAGAGAGAAAAAAAATAGTTTGTAGAAAGAAAGGTAGAGTAATTTTAGTCTCAAGGTGTACGTGAAGACAAAGAATGTATACACCTACGCCATTGTGATCGATTCTGAGCCATGTCACCAAGAGTCTCCAACCACTGGGTACGGCAGTCACGCGGACCCCAACCAGGTAGTCGACATCTACCAGTGTGGCTCAGACCAGAAGTTAGTGACTTCAACGACTGATGCCACGTTTTGGTTTGGCCGCCCCTAACCCTTTTCCAACCCACCCCAATACTAGTCATCATTGAGCGACGTGGTAACCGGTGTTCGGACATACGTAACACATGCCCCAACCATCTCAGTCGATGAAGTTTCATAACCTCATCAACAGATTTACCATTATTCCCTAATACCCTTCGTCTAATCTCATTATTAGTTACCCGGAGATCCCAGCAGGTACGAGATATATTTCTAAGACATCTGTGATCAAATGCTAGTAACCTACGAGTGTCTTCTACCTTTAATGGCCATGTTTCACAGCCGTAAAGTAGAACAGGACGAACTGCTGTGCAATATACTCGTCCTTTAGTTGATAGACGAATATCACGCCTACGCCATAGATGACGTAAGTTGGCAAAAGCCAAACGAGCCTTTCGAATTCGTGCAGAAATTTCATCAGACACCAACCCATTAGGGCTGATCAGACTTCCAAGATAAGTGAAGTTATCAACGCATTCAACTTCTTCACTCCCTATCCTTAGTTCAGGGGTTGACGCAGGCCAGTCCTGAAGTAACAATTTACACTTAGAGGGGGAGAAACGCATCCCAAACATCCTGGCATTGTTGCTCAGTGCGACCAGAAGACTCTGCATCTTATCAGTGTCTTCACAACAATCGAAAATCGACAGGTGTCCTTCTCATGTTACTGCCAACTGTCTATATAAATTTACGTGTACCTGCAGTAGAAGTTAAATTGGCCGAACAGAAAAAAGGGCCTACCTACGATTTAATGAACATGTCCCAAAAAATCTACGACTCACAGGAACAAAGACATTTAACAGTGCAATCGCTAGGCATCTAATTGACTCAGGACACCAAATTGATATTAACCAATCATTTAAAGTGTTCAATAGACAAAAAACTTCAAATCTTCTAAAATATGCCGAAGCGATTGCCATTAAACCATTGAAACCAAACTTATGTGTTCAAAAAGAAACGGTTATAAGCCTTTCTTTACCCTGGTAACTTAACTATTGCGTTATTGTTTTCATAGTCATCATTCTCTCGCTGCTTCTTTTAGTACGTTTTCTCTTTTGAGCAGATTTAACAATTCCTTTTTTGGTTACATCGTCGTTTTTCAGATGGTCAAGTTCAACTTTCGTGTTTAATTAGGTCATTTAAAGTTTAATAACTGAGTTTTATTCACTTTATTCTCAAATATTTCCAACCACCTCTTATTGTGTAATCAGTTTGACCCCTGATCTCTATTTTGCCTTCTGGTACCTTCTTTTGGATCGTATATATATTCACAGCATTTCCTCCAACATTTTAAGCCATATTCACATGTTTATGTAATCTTGATGTCAACTAACTCCATCCGTTCTGATAAGTATGTTAAAACTTGTTTCAAATATTATTTTTGTAAAATATTATTCTAGGTTGTATGCAGCTGATGAGAAACCAACGAAATAAAATGAATTCATCTTATTCTGCACAAATATTTGTTCTTGCTCTCATGAAAATAATAAAGGGAACAAATGTATGAACATAGGTTACCAACTTTAACAGCGTGGAACGTTACCACTGAGCGTTTGCATTATAGCTATCCAGCCAACTTGTAAGAACAATTAAAAAGTATTTAATTCGCTGCATATAACGTAGAAATTAAATTGCTCTCTCATACTAAATATAGTTATCACATTTTTCAAAATAAATCGAACTCGCGAAGTCGCCAAAACATATTTGACCTGAATGACGATATTAATACAACCGAACTAGCTTATGCGAATTATACGTGATCTAATTTACTCCATTTGCTATTCAAATTAGTCTATAATGTAGACTACACCAAGTAAGCAAACCAGTGCAGAAAAGTTGTGTTGTTTATTTTCATGCATGGCTAACAAATAAATTCGAAATAATCAATAGCTCAATGTTAAAATATTTAGTCGTCTTTGCTCATACTACTCCACCGGAAATATTTTTCATAATTATTTCATAGTTTAACGGGTATGCTTAGAAAGAGCTCACACCAATAGCATGTATACTCCAAAGAAGTTAGCAATTCAATGGTCTAAAGCCGAACTTTTAAGTAGAAGCAATGAATAGAGACACAAATTCTACTATAGTTTTTCAATTTTTCGCATTCAACAAAATCATTGTTAGCGCTCCTTTCGGTTTTTTTTTAATTACTTCATATTATCACTTTCATGTTTTCAATTTCTTTCACATCTTTTAATATTCGTCAGTTGGACAATTACACATAAATCCACATCGTATCGTTTTCCTATAACATTGTGATACGCCCCCCCCCGACCCCGAAAAAAACTTTTTATATAATTTAAAACTAAAAATATTTCATAATGTAGTTCATATATCTTTTTTTCAGTAGACTACTCTTTATTAAATAACTATACGTACAGTTTCAGTAATGTATATTATCAAAAATAAATTATTCCCTGATTGAATCGTCTTTATATAGCCATGAAAAATTAATTTTTTTTATTCAGTAAACTAAGATATGGAACAAAAAACAATAAATTTACTATATGCTGCAATATCATGAATGTACTAATTATTATTAGTATTAACAATCTAATCAACGCTCTGTTTAACTGAAGTCAAATGTTGATAATGATATCGAAAATGACAATAAATTATATTTATTTGTTTAACTATATGCCAATTAACCACAATGCTAATTTACCGAATTACATGAAACTAAGGTTGTGAATTAATAAAGTATGAAAGTATCAGTCATAGGCGACTTAGTTGTGATTAATCAGTAAGGTACACAATAGTAAATGCGTGATTATTATTGTAATTGAGTGTTGTGAAGATTGTTGAGTATGAAATCGTGAAGTGATCTAAGTTAGGCAACCATTAAAGACTAGTAAGCACTGAACAGATTTTTCGTCCAAGTGTGGACCGTTTCAGCATTAAGCATCTACGACCTCATAAGAGATCGATTGCAGGGCCTTCAGGTTTCATATAAACGTCTAACCACCAGACCGATGAGCCAACTACTAACGACTGATATTTCGAATTCAGTCAATTTGCGATATATTTGTACGACTTCATTGATTGTCATTGGTGGGTAATTGTCTCACACCCGATAGGGCTGAACTCTACTGGTGACATTTTTTTAGTAAGAACATCAAGAATTACCTCGAGTTAGTCACTAGTAAACCAATATTGGTTAATACTGTGAACAAATAAACATTATTGACTATTCGAATTTGCTTGAAATTAAGTCATTTGGTTGTATACATATCTCTTCACGTCAATAAATTAACTGATTATCTACGTTAACAAAATTATTTCAATTCTGTATAGACTGTGATTTTCTATTTTCGGTTCATTGTGGTCTTATAACTGATACATATATGATCATATATGGTTTCCAGCTTAAGAAAAAGGTGTCTGCTGCTTTTGTTGCTATCCCATTGGAAGTTCGAGAAAGAACGCGTAGAGATAATTAAGTGGTAGCATATTTAGTCATTATTTCATAATTCCAACATATCTGGCTTACGCATGTGGTGATTGGTTAGTGAAAGCGTAGGCAAATAGGTGACGAATCACAAGTGAGTGGATAGATAACTGTGACTTTTGTATTTACCTTTTCATTCGGTATTGTTGAAATGTAGGTTCGTGTCTAACCTATCTAGTTCTTGATCGTTCTGTTGGATTATAATGTCTTTGTAACAGGTTAAAGCAAGGCTGGAAGTAGCAGTAGATATTATATTATGAATGATTAAGAATCGATACAATAGGCCATCCCACCTTGAGATATAACAGATTCAGTTAACATTACAACGGACAGATAACTAATTAAAGTGACAAACTTATGATGAAATCAACTAAACTTGGTTTTGAAACTTTATTTTAATAATAATGAAAGAGAAATGAAGGAATATACATTTAAGTAATTATACACAACTACGAATGTATTCCGCTTTTTTCACTTTCATGTATGCAAAATACGTAAATAAATGAACGTGCAAAAAAAAAACAATAAAAATGAAAATGAATGGAAAAGAATATGAGTTAACTAAATGAATTGTGTCACATGCACGTTAGTGTGAACATATTCAATAATGAATATTAAATAGTATGTATATTGCTGTATACGACAAAATATGTATAATACGTTAAAAACGAACAAGTAAAGAAAAACAATGTGTGTATTAAACAGATAACAATAAAGTAAACATGATACTCAAAAGTAAAAAACAAAATAAACTGTTTATAACACTATTCTAGGCACAGAGTACAATCAAACGGATTATTATGAATATTTACTTGTCAGTGAATTCAATAATAATAATAATAATAATAATAATAATAATAATAATAATAATAATTGACACACCTGTCAACAATTTATTGTGATTCGTGAAAATTTCAAAGACATAAAGCAGCAAAATTGTAAAATACAGAGAAAATAAATCACTGAACAAATAGTTCTTCCTTTTCGTCGGTGTTCATGCCCATGAAAGGAACTAACAGAATCGGAAGAAACAGGCTGTGAAATAAATATTGAGCAAAAAGTCACCATAATTGAAATACTAAATAATTTTAAAAGAAATTCAGTTAATATTAAACAGCTAAACTGTATATACAAATCCCGTTACTATAATTAACAGTAAAAGTTAACAGGTAAAAATGATACGCATAAAATAGTAAATGTTAGTGGTTTGAAGATACCTTCCATCAACCGGATGACCACTGAAAACAACTAAATATAATTCATAAGCTACACTGATTTTCATCCGGAAATCAACATCGACAGTAGCCGTTTCTAGTAAGTGCACAATTATTTCTATTAGTTCTAAATGCAAGCTGGAGTAATAAGTTTACTTCGATATTCATGTCGCTAATTGGAACAAGTCAGTAATATGAATACTTTCGTGCTGTAATTTACCCTAGAAATAGGATTTTCATAAACACAGGATTATGATAAAGGCTGTTATCACTCAACTTAATGTATTAAGATTTTCGGACCTTATGATTAATGTGATTTATATACTAACCATTCCGAAAGGAATATGTGGTTCGGTAAATCTAGTTGGAGATAAATCAGGTTCCACTTTGTAATAATGATCCCTATGTAATTTCTTACAAAACTGTTCTCAAAGACATACATTATGCAGTTGCAACTTGATTATCAGACGAATCAGTGTTAACGACATATAAGTTGTGCTTGATTCAATTTGAGCAGCAAAATATATACTGAATATGAGAAACACTAGTTAATTTGATCCATACATTATAAATTACTGACTACTGAATAGTACAATTCAAAGTACTCTATCATTGTCAGTATGTTGCATTAATGAAGACCTATCTCATCTACCATGTACAGGTTCAGATATTCCGTTTTTATTGTCATCTTGTGTGTGAAGGCTTGTGATACTACGAAGCAAAGAATGTACAACAGGATTGGAACCAGCAAACGCCTAACCACCAAGTTAGTGGCAAATGTATGTTATATTGTATGCTTTAAAATTCTTGGTGCTCAATGAATAAACATACATAGATGCTAGTCCAGTAGTTTAAGTTAGGCATTCACTATGAAGCCTGCACCCGACCTATTATCGGGTTATGAATGCGTAGTGCTGAGAAGTCCAGTACTTGGATGAAAAAGCTCTCAAGTACTTCCTAGTCTCAATAGTGTTTTCTAGTGAGACCAATCCATGACGAATACTTTAAACATATTAATTATTCAAAACAGTAAATTCACGCTTACACTAATTGCTCATTGATACCGGAGTGATAAATCAAACAGCTTTATTCATTGGTTTGTCAGTCAAGCTGTTGTTGTCTGCTCACATCTAATCAGAAAAGGTAAACAAGCAAACAAATATATATACATATAGTTTAACAATTCGCACTTGCATTAAAACCAAAAGCTATGAACGCAGAACATTCTTTACGATAAATTCTTGTACAGGTTCTACATTTGTAAATCCAAATGAATTAGTAGTCTTGCTATTCTTGTATCACGCTAGTAGATTATTTAACTCTTAGAGATAATGTGTCGATTATAATTGGGACATTAACACATGCATACACATACATCAGGATATTAACACGGTAATCTGATAAGTTAAAGAGATAGAGAAGGATAAACAAATGTGTTAGATGATGCTGCTAGTTACTGCCAAAAATTAACACTGATCATTTAAGTTGTATGATTTTTCACCTACACGTAGTAGGATATATGTGAATATACATAAAACAGTTGTGTATCTAGATTGACTGAACACGTAACGCAGTCAAGCGGTTAGAATCATTCAACAATAATTAGCTACACGAATCGATTTCCATAATCGAATCAAAGAAAGCATTAACAATAGAGGATAGAGAATGATCACGTGTATTGTTTGATGATTGATATATAAGAGTCCTGAAACAAATACTGATGGTAAACCAAATACAACTTATAAACAGTTAAATAAACTGAGATTCCGAAATTAAATCACAAAGTACATTTCATTACAAAATGTGAATTCGGAAGACAAAAATATATCAGCATTGTGCGAGATGTCATTAATTTAGAAAGATAATACTTTTGCTATGTTTAGTTTGCCTTTAACGTCATGAATGCAATTATTCACATCATCTCTCGATGTGCTGACTTTGTCTGTCAACTTGCGTCTATACAATATTATACGAGATCCTACGTTGATTATGATTGACTTAATGAATGGTTTTATTTAGGCACTCAATAAGAATCGAAATGACTACTCTATGATGATAATCATGCCAATTATAATAAAGCTCTCATAAGAATCATATAGAGATTGATTCAACGTATATAATTTCATAAGCTTTTGTAAGATGATTAACAGTAACCAAGTTATTTGAAGAATCAATTTGATTAAACAACAAGTTGCCCTTAATAGATAGTTCAACAAGAATTATACCTCCGTGTTGTGGTCAACTGGAAAGTGATAACCGTTTAAACACTCCTAAATAACAGACCAAGTGAGTAAAGAAATAGATTTGTTCAATTCAAAGTAGTGGTACCTACCTTCAGAAGTTGCTCTACTATAGGGGAAAATTATCATATCACTACCACTTGTAGATACAGTAGCTGTTGCTGATGATACGCTAGTATTATCGAAATTCATACACTGTTGTTGATGATCGATTGCATGCTCAGTTTGATAAGCTGGACTATTACCAAGTAAGTTTACATTAATAACAGGTGCATAACGTTTTTCTTTAGCGGCAAGACGACTAACAATGATAGGCGGTTCAAAACCCACTTCCTCCTGTAGACCGGCCACTGATGATGCCCGAGGCAGATCAGGAACAAGTTGATTATCCAGAGAACTCAATGAAGACGGAATTACAACGTCCATCTGATGGTACAATATTGGCGGATGACGGCTGAAAGTAAACAGCAATTAAAAACCGGTTTTATCAAGCGGTACATTACAAGAACTAGTATGAAAAATCACTAGCTATTATCATACTTACTCAATTTTGAGAAGTAATGCGTGACAGATATTAAAATGTCAGCCAGTTATGTACAGTGCAGCGCTTGGCGTCTGTAGTAGTTACCATTCCGCATTAACACAGAAAGATTAATACGAAAGCAGTATAAGATGGAGTAACAGATAATATGATTTGAGAATTGATTCGTGTAAAAGTATATAATAAGTTTGAAGCTCATAATTTAAGGAAACGCAAACAGTGAATGTACCGTCAATAGTGCGATCAACTCTGAACAATGTCACTCCATATCACTACCTCACATGCACACATACCAAGTAGTATGCACTTACCAACATGACTCAAATTAGTCAACGAGATCATGGACTAATGTCATGTTTCCATTCAATCTCCCATAGTGTTTTATCTGTCCTACCTCTACGTCGGTCGTCATCACTCATAAAAGTAAGTGGTAGTTGAGCAAATGTATTACATGTCATACAATGATGTTGCATTAATGTTTTAAGAACCTTCATATGGTATCAAATACTGAGTCGAATATCACAAGCTGATAAATAATGAGTTCAAAGCAGAACAACGATTATATGATAAATCTGTACTCAGAATATGGTGAAATATACGCATATGATGATCCCAAATGACAATTAATGATAATTTGAAAGCATTTTTTACAGAAGAGTATGAAATTAAATGTCTCTGTAGTACATTTTACTGGTCACATAATCTTATCTGCGATCGACGTTTATTTATAAAAACCTACCTATGAAATCGTAGGATCAGAATAGACAATATGACAACCGAGTAAGTCATATATTATCTCCCTGAATTTAATGTAAGAGAGTGAACTTTGTGATATTTGTAAAGTGTAGATAAAAGGAGCCCTATGTAAAAAAATGCATTTTTAAACAATAAGTTATAAAAACGTACGAGATCACTACGTTGAGAAACGTTGCTACGAAAAACCTGCATAGTGTTAGAATGTATCATCTGTTGATTGCTCCGGCTTGTAGACATCATGTTTTGGTTACTTATCCCATAACTAGGTGAAGGATCTGCAACGATTTGAGGTTGGTGAACTAATTCTGACACTTCTGGATACGTTAATCGTATTGCCTTTTGGATAGAGGTATTTTGAGGACTGGTATACTCACCTTGAGCGGAAGGATTAGCAGAGGAAATAAACTGACTAGAGGGATGCAAATTAATTGGAGTACCAGGGGGTATTGAAGTCAAAATTCGTGATCCACTAGGTGAGATTGGTGCTGGTCTAGATTGTGATTGTTGATAGAACATTGGTGTGTGTTGTGAAAAATAAGCGTGCCTCGTTGGCTGTTGATGGTGAACCTGATTTTGTGGAGAAATCGAATGATACGGATCGTGAATTGAGGCATGTTGTTGCCACATTGAAGTGTTAATATAGTTGCCATATGGCTGGCAATGCGACTCACTGGGCTGTTGATGAACAAGATTACCACCAGACTGATTCATAGACGTATACACAAGTGCTGAGCAGGAACCTCCTTGCTGGCCGATAGTCGACTGGGAAAGAGGATGATGAGACATTACATGTTCCTGTTCCTGTTGAGCAAGATGAAATTGCTGTTGTTGTTGTTGTTGCATGAGTTGTTGATGATGTTGATGTTGAACCTGACGTTGATGAACTTGTTTGGCTAGAATCTCTTTAAGACGCTGACGTTCCAATTCAGTGTTGGAATAACTAGCTTGTTGCGCATGAGACTGCGGCTGAGAACTAGTATAAGAGTTAACAGATGACACTTGTTCAATCGCGATTGGTATAGACGATGAGACATGTTCATTAGATGAAGACTGTGGAAGCATATTTACCGAAGAAATAGATTGAGATATATCACTTTCTGAAGACATTCTACTGACATGCATTCCTGAACTACCTAGAATAAAGACACTTCCAGGATTAGTCGGTGCAGAGTGACATAGCATACCGATGTTACCAGGAGACATTCCAGCCCCAGGAGTGGCAGGTGCTGAAAGAGTATTCCCATGACCACACAACTGATTGTTTGGTGTTCCAGGAGTAGCAGGATGTGAAGCAACAAAGGAATTATTCTGTGGTCGAGTAACCGGACTCTCTGAGGTAGTTGAATTCTAAAATTAAATAAAGGATGGAAAACCGTCATCGGCAACTAAAAAATTTGATTAAGAAACGGTAACTAAAATCTCTCATCTTTTTAGAGTAACCATGTAAATCAAATGAAAAGTGATAAGATTTAAAATCAAAGTACTTAATAATTTCATTATAACTGCACAATCCTCAAATGAAAATAATATAGTTTGAAACTGGAAAATAGAAGTTGATTTAAGGAATGTCACTCAGGCAATATGGATAATTTAGTTTATATAACTAATAAATGACAAAGAGTTGAAAGTAGGTGGTGTGAGGTTTAAAACTTCAACTAATACGCTAGTAACTGATTGCTACTAATAGGTATGTTAATTCACTTAAATGATATAAGGTTGCTATTGATTCTGAGGCAAAAACAGTAACAAAATAGCCTTTAGAAAAGCATTTACTTAAAATAAACAATCATAATTTCAAAAACTTAAATGACTACCTGGAAATTAAGGTGATGATTGCTAGACAAAACTGTATGGTGAGATTGCGAGACAGGAGAAGCAAGCGTTGAAGGCATCTGTGTCACTATTCCAGTGTTGCTATTACTCCGTAGTAATTGATTTGTATTTGACGGAGATTGTGGAGGAGCAGGTGACTGTGCTGGACTAGTTAATGAACTTGCACCATGTTGTGAAGGATATGGATGAGGAACGTGAAAGATGTTGGAGTGGGAGCATGCGCTGATGCAGGTGACCGTATTGGAGCAGGTGACACTGAAGAACAAACAGAAGGTGGTGGTGTTGGTTGTTTTAAGTTGACAGGTGAATTTACACCTACAGATCCAGTGTTCATATTTCCCGATGGAGGCCAAATAGGAGGAGGCGGTGGTAATGATGTCTGGTGACGAGATGGTGGTCTGGAATTTACAGGTGAAGTCATATAAGAAGAACCTGGTGATGGTGTCGTTAACCCCATCACTTGTTGATGCTGAGGTAGAAAGTTACCAGATGTATTTAGTTCAGTATTAGAGAATGCTAAACTCTGACTTGAAGAAGGCTAGAAATAGAAAAAATACTAACTTAAACATCAGACAACACATTTAAAGAAATGTATCATAATTATACGACTTTGAAATATGATTTGCGGTAAACGAAACGCCTAATTAATACTGATAAATTTTAAAAATAAATAAATAATGTTGCACGATAGAAAGTCAAATAATAAGCACGTAAATTTTATTTCAATGGGTATCTAAAACCTAAAAAGCAGGAAATAATATTTCAAAATACACCACAATAGTACCACTATAACAATCTGACTGCTAAAGATTGAGTGTACAGTTATGTACAAATTATAATATTATTTCTTCGTTGTGTACCCTATTCATTAGTGTACTAATCATTTTAATGTGCAGTCTTAGAAAATCACTACAGCTATTGTGAACTCGACGTTAACATATGTCGTAAATTTACTGCATGAACCTATATGACGTAAACTAGTTCATACATTTTAACATTTAACACACTGGAAATTAGAAATTCTGTTGATCTTGTAAATAGAAAAATATTATCACTTATAGAAACTGCAGCTTATATAATGATAGAATGTGAATGTTTCAAGCGAAAAGTCATTGGAATTACTTAATGATTTACAATTTGAGACTCTTGTAAGTAAATTAAAAAAAAAAAAAAAACAGAAATGATCATATATACCATTTAACTAAAATTGTATAACTTTATTATTAGACTAACAAGTTCGTTCAGTGTAGGCCACACATTCATTCAGTCAATAAAAAGGTTGAAAACAAAAACAACTGAATTTTTACACTGAATACACTAATGATAAATTACAGGATATAATATTCGAGAAAAATAAGTTAAAATAAAGCTATTCATGGGAGGATGAAACTTTTCGGTGATATTCTAGACAGACTTCATGTGGTTGAATTTATCCTGAAATGATTCCGCATTCAACTTAAATACAATAAAGTTTACAAAATCAATGATACACCTTATATTTATAAATTCCCGACCGTAGCTGCTACCTTGACGTGGTGGTCGGGCTTGCCTATCGTGATGACCCAACCGAGCTATACTGGCTGGAACATATGCTCCTGTAGGTTCTACCGTGCCAGGCAGGTCGATTGGAGAACGATGAGACTAAAAGCAGCTACCCAAGGTCTGAGGGCGAAGTCGTACTGCTGACTGCAGAGGGGTGTGACAGCAGTAAGGTGTTTCCCTCGGACAACCAGCATCTGCAGCGATGCTGCCTTCTCACAAGAAAGGAAGGGTTAGAAAAGGTCGACCCTAAAAATGTCACACCTCACCCTACCTCACCGATTTCCGTCTCCAGCGGTATGGGTGCCCACTAAGGGCTTTTAAGTGCGGAGCTAATACTCAAAAAACTTTTCATAAAATGGCCATGCGTGACAGGCCTCAAGCAGTTGTCCCTTGGGCTCTGCGGTCACGCTATCAGGTCTCTAAGACCAACACTAATCTACCTTCCTTTTCAGGTTTCTCAAGAAACACCCTTCCATGGTGTGGGCAGCCAGAAAAGTGAAAACCGCCCTCATACCTCTAACAGCACACGAGATCATCTTGTTCGAAGCCAAACCCCACCTTCAACTCTTAATAACTCTCTTATCACCATGCCTAATCCTTCTAAAATAATTTTATCGCCTTGCGTCTCGAATGCTAGTGATTTGAGTTCACGAAACGTTATCCCTGGTCTCCTAAAACCGCGCACTAAGTTGTATATTGGAGCTTTCAACGTTCGAACGTTATGTCAAATAGGACAACAGGCTTCCTTAGCCATGACTCTAGAATCCCGCTCCATCGATATCTGCTGCATCTCTGAAACGCATATACAGGATCCAAGCACAGTCATTCGCTTGACCTCACCTTGTGAAAATAAAGAATCTGCTCGGTTCACTCTTCATGTTTCCAGGTACCCCACCGCTACCACTCGAGGCCTTGCTGGCGTAGGTATAGCACTAAGTTCAAAAACTGAACAGGCTTTCCTCGACTGGATTCCAATAGACATTGGCTTGTGCGCTGTCCGTCTGAATGGGATAGTAAGGACTCGTAAAGATAGGGACACACGCCGTTGTCTCTCTATTATCTCTGCCTATGCTCCCACTGACTGCAGCTCAGAGGAAGTGAAAGATAAATTTTACAGAAAGCTTTCTGACTTTCTATGTAAAGCTAAGCGGACTGATGTTGTAATAGTGGCTGGTGATTTTAATGCCCGAGTAGGTAGACTAGATGAAATCGAAAGGCACCTAGGTGGATCCTACGGTGTTGAGGCTCAACGAACAGACAATGGCGACCGGTTACTACAACTTTGTTCAGATAAGCGTTTATTTCTCGCAAACACCAACTTTAAGCATAAGGAAAGACATCAGTTGACATGGCGGCCTCCAAAATTAACTCAACGCTGGACTCAAATAGACCACATTGCTATCAGCCATCGTTGGAGAGGCTCGATAGAAGACTGCCGCTCGTTTTAAAGCACATGTTCAGACTCAGATCATGCCTTAGTGCGAGCGCGTATTAGTCTGCGACTCACTGGACGTAAAAGATCAACGACAAGGATCCCCCCCAGAGTTCAACTTAATGATGAAAAAGTCAAGAATACATTCCAGGAACAAATAAAAAACCAATTAGTAAACGGCTTAAACTGTTCTTAACCTGAGCTAGCCTGGAATGATATCCAGAAAGCTGTTGAAAGAGCAGTAATATCTACTAATAAACTAGACCTAAAGGTTAAGAAAACTCAGTGGATTTCAGCTGCATCTAATGAACTGATAGATACTCGGCAACACATCCCGTTTGGTTCTGAACATGATGAGCAACGTAGGCAACTTACACACAAATTAATCAAAAGCTTACGCAACGATCGTGAGCAGTGGTGGGTGGCGAAAGCTAAAGAGATGGAAAAGGCAGCGGCAATAGGTAACAGTAGGCAACTGTTCAGACTTATCAAGGAAACGGGTATCAGGAACCCAACTGTAAGCGAAACTATCTCCGAAAAAGATGGTTCCATTATTCACTGTCAATCCAGAAGATTAGACCGATGGGCAGAACAATTTAGGAAACAGTTCAACTGGCCTTTGGCCTCATCCCAGTTGCCCACCATTCCCAAACAATCTGAATGGCAAATTAACATTGGTCCCCCAAGTATCAGTGAGGTTGTGAAGGCTATAGGAAACTTAAAGCGAGGGAGAGCGGCAAGACCAGATGGATTGACCCCTGAGATATTTAAAGAAGGTGATCCAGTCTTAGCAGCCAGATTAACTGAGATCTTGGCTAGAATTTGGGAACTAGACGTAATCCCATCTGACTGGTCTCAAACACTAACCATTCCGGTCTTTAAGAAAGGACAGAAATCCTCGTGTGACAATTACCGAGGAATCAGTTTAACTAATATAGTGTCTAAAATACTAGCTTCAATAATACTTCGACGTCTAACTAAAGCTCGTGAAGAACAAACTCGAGAAAACCAAGGTGGCTTCAGACCCGGACGTGGTTGTATAGACCAAATATTCACATTTAGGCAGGTTCTGGAACATAGGCACACTTTCAGACGCCCAACAATAGCTGTATTCCTTGACCTTAAGGCGGCGTTTGACTCTATTGATCGTAAGGTTATGTGGCAATGTCTGTCATTGAAAGGCGTACCGGAGAAGTATATTAACCTTATACAAGCTCTCTACTCGAACACCACATGTCGTGTTAGAGCTTATGGCAGATTGTCTTCGGAATTGACCACTTCTAGTGGTGTTCGTCAAGGTTGTCCGCTATCCCCATTTTTATTTAATTTTATCATTGACATACTTTTAGAGTTAACATTGTCATCGTCTGATTTCTCCAGGGTTGACCTCTTTCCAGGAGATAAACTTACTGACTTAGAATATGCCGATGATATAGTTCTACTGAGTGTAGATGCTGATAAAATGCAGAATTTTTTGACAACCTTAAACTTGAACGTAAGCATGTTTGGGATGCGATTCTCCCCATCCAAATGTAAAATGTTACTTCAGGACTGGCTTAATTCGGCACCAAAGTTAGTGATAGGGGCTAAAACTAGTGAATGTGTTAACCATTTTACTTATCTCGGGAGCCTCATCTGTCCTAACGGTCTGGTGTCCGATGAAATCTCGGCCCGTATACATAAGGTCCGATCGGCTTTTGCCAACCTGCGTCACTTGTGGCGTAGGCAAGACATTCGTTTAGTGACGAAAGGACGCGTTTACTGTGCAGCAGTCAGATCCGTCTTACTTTATGGATGTGAAACATGGCCTTTAAGGATAGAGGATATTCGTAGGATCCTAGTATTCGATCATAGATGTCTCCGAAACATTGCTCGTGTTTGCTGGGACAACCGAGTAAGCAATGCATGGGTTAGGAATAGAGTACTAGGTAAATACGGTAAGTCTATTGATGAAGTAGTGAATCTTCACCGGCTCAGGTGGTTAGGACATGTGTTGCGTATGCCTGACCACCGTCTACCGAAACGAGCAATGTTGTCTGTTGTAGGAGTAGGCTGGAAGAAAGCTAGGGGTGGCCAAATGAAAACATGGCACCAATCCATGAAGTCATTGACAATTGGGCTGAGCCATGTTAATAGATGTAGACTACCTGGTTGGGGCCCACACGATGATCGTAACAAATGGTTAGAGACTTTAGGTGATATGGCTCAAAATCGATTGCAATGGCGCAGGTGCATCCACTCCTTGTCTTCCTCCAAATTCTAATTTCTAAGCTTATTATAATTTTCTCTTCACTGAATCACTTTTTATCTCAAATCTCATCTCTTATCTCTATGCCTTTCCATTAATACTTACTCTGTTACTACCTTCCCTACTCTGGGATTTGGTCCGACAATTTAATCTTTATCTGCTAATTGAGGCATGGCAACTTGAACTGATGTACGCATGTACCAAGTTCTACGTTGTAACTGACTGACTTATATTTATAAATTACATGTAAATAAAGTAAAACTGTCATTGTAATCAAGCAAGAAATAGTTACCTTGTTCATAACCTGACGGTGAGCAACCACTGAATCCCCACTATTTCCATTTAAAGTCATATGAGATGGTAAAATATGGTCCTGAGTATAATTACTATTTGGGGTCTCAGGAGTTAATGATCTATGCAGTTCTTTTGTCTGCTGTGGTGAGTGTGTATTGATTTGTTGTTCCAGTTGCATATGATGGGGTGTACGATTCTGTGGATGCGAATAGGGTGTAGGAGATTCTAAAGGATAAGATAAATCAGAAGCTGACTGTAAAGGTACTGTTTGATTAGTCAATGTACTAGATTGACAGTATGGTTGTGTAGGTGACATTGTATTTGCCATTCCGCCTAAACCCATAGTTGTAGGTAGATTTGTTTGATTCGAACGCAAAGTGGTTCGATTGTTACGAGCTTGTATCTAAAATGCAGGCAGATAAATAAAATCAATTTGATTACATTGCATCTTAAGTAAAAAAAAGGTGATGGCGGAAATGAAAATGATATAAATATGAACTAGATAAATAACTACTTGAAATAAATAGCCTACTTACCACCCATGTTCCACGTTCTTCACTGGAAAGTCTACGCCAAAGTTTACTAATTTCTTTGGCACGAACAGTAAATTCCGGATACTGACCACGTAGTGTCGGATGTGATACATTTGCATGCAACACAGGAGCAATTGTCGACTGACCACCTAAGCGTTCATCTTCTTCCCACTTATGATAATTAATACGTCTACTCGCCGAATTGGAAACATTTGGATTAGAATTGGTTATACATAATTGTGTATTGTTTGATACTGTGCAAGGTAAAATATTTTGTTGGTTCGGTCGGTTCAAAACAACATGATGAGAATTTCCTTCCTATACCAGGTGACTTCATAGAATCTGAAATACAGAATAATAAACAAGAATTATTTAGTCAAAAAACTCGAATTTCGGAATAGAAGAGCAGTACGAAAGATAAAATTATTTACATGAATCTTAGTACGATAGGACGGTAATAAAAAATGTTACTGATAAAGCGATAATTAGTCAGGAACAAAAGCAAGAGGTGCATTACAACTAACAGGTAAGTGAATGTAGAAAGCATTTGATAAAACAGTAAGTTCGACTGAGAAGGACTTCATTCAGTAAAGAGCGTTTATTTCACTTTAATGAAGTGTAATATAAAAGTACAGTAGGATCACTATTGGTATCTAGTCTAAGTTATTGTTATAATGTCTTAAGCTGCTGAATCTCACAATCAATAAGACGCGAATCGATAAGTTGTGATGATCCAACAGTCCAATACACCCAGTTCTCACTCAACGGTTTCATGCCTCCTCTTCACAAAGAGTCGTTCACACGATGACAAGTAGTTTTAAATTGTTGAGATTCTATATTGACCAACATGATAATATATAAACGCTTCCTTTCTCCCCAAAGATTAAATTCATAAATGGGTAGACATGATTTATACGGCCGAACTTGAGCAACTGCTAAGTGACCTTGAAAGCAATAGTTAGAGCGAACCAATCACAACTCTACAAGCTAGAATCAACGATATTGTCTCGTACTCTCGTGGTTTATAAA
Organism: Schistosoma japonicum; assembly: GCA_025215515.1. NCBI lineage: Eukaryota > Metazoa > Platyhelminthes > Trematoda > Strigeidida > Schistosomatidae > Schistosoma > Schistosoma japonicum. The sequence goes on from CM046061.1 coordinate 30,349,207, forward strand.
AGAACTTTAGGCTAAGACTCATTGTAATATGTCACCTCCCAAGGAAATCTTTGGTAAAAGGCGAAATATACATTCGTTTAAACAATAGTAATATTAAGAATTAACCATAATCTGAAATGCAATGAGAAATTCACAATTTCTAATGAATTCTTTATAATTGAAATTCTAATGTATGCAGGTTTTATTGTTTTTATTTCATTAAAAAACTTATTCTAGTTAATCTCGAATTCATTCGACTTAATTCCACTGATGTATTTTATATAAGTATTTGTCTAGGTATATTCGAGGTCATAGCAACCTTCAAACCCGAAATACAGTCGTAAATGACACCCTACACGGCATCATATTGGTTCAGTATCATTCGTATGGACTCCGGTTGACGGCTCAATGAAGTATTTCTTGTGTGCTATGACCCTGTGTATGTAGCCAATATTTAAAAGTGGTTAATAAAGTCCTCAATGACGACTATATTACTGTTCCAGGTAGGATATATTTTTCTACAAATCTAGGTAGGGTGATTAATATAGGAATTTTCTTTAATTCAAATTTGGAATGAGTAAGGGAGAAATCCGATCTTACCCCAACATTCAGTGCACGGAAAACAATATCGATCTCCAGTTAATTGGGTTTTCAATAACCGTCATTTCCTCTCCATATTCACAATTTAATACTTTTCTTAGCAAACCCATAGCTTGCAAACAAATCACAAGCATATTATCACTAATTAGATTTAGAAGACCATCTAATACCAACATGATGTTTTCAGGTGTTCGTTATAACCTTGAAACGTTTCGCTGGTTCCTTATTGGTTCGGCCGTAAAAGTCATGTCCACCCATAAATGCTATAAATTTGAAATGTTCCAAAATAAAAAATTTGCCATAACTTACTAGGATTAATTACACTACTAGGATTTTGAAGTTCAGAAGAACATCGTAAAATCACCTCCTCAGAACCACTATTGAAACGAAGAATCCCAGGAGATAGAGAGTTAGGATGACCAGCAAACTGTCGAGAATTAGGTGAAGTTATATGCTCAGCCTGATAGACTTGTACAGGTTGACTGTGCAATCCACCCTGACCATGTACAATCATTTGTTGTGTTGGTGGAGTTCGTTGAGGTCCATTTGAACTATGTATAGGATGAGATACACATGAACGCTGTAAATATTCAACTGGAGTGTTCTGTTGACAGCAAACAGGAAAAAGGTGCTGTGTGTCCACAGGTACATTGGATTGAGGCGATGACATAAGCAACTGAGCAGAATTTGAAGCTTGAGGAACCAGGCATTGTCCAGCTGCAGAAAGCATAATAGCCCCTTGACTAGATGTAATTAAACGAGGATGAGGTTGTTGCTGTTGCTGTGGCCACAAACCAGGTCGCATTACTTGAGAAGGATAAGGTGGTGGAGGTGGAGGAGTCATTGGGTTAGGAGACTTCGGTTGAAGAGGTTGTGGAATGAACTTTCCGTGACCACCAACCACTGAGAGTTGCGCCGATGGAGGAACTGGACTCTGTAAAACAATAGGAGAACTAGACTGACGTTGAAGTTGATGTTGTTGTTTTTGAGGTTGAGCTAAAACACGCCCAGAAACAGGAACAACGTGAGCATAAAAATAAGACGGCTGTGAACCTCTTATTTGTACGCGACCACCTAAAAAATAAGATAAAAAATGTTCGTAATGTAATAAATATCCCTGATTCTTCTAAATACATTACAAACGAAATAGTATAGATAAATATTTAATAACCGTACAGCAGTTAACTTTATTATTCTATTCAAGGCTTGTTACCATCATGAACTGAAAAGTCTATTGATGGCTTAAGAATAAGTAGTGAACAGGTGTTTGCTACAAGGTATTAGCGAAACATAATAAACTGACCGATGAAACAATGAAGCTTCATTGACTGAGGTGGTTGGGATATGTTGCTAAGTGCGCCAGACTCGTTTTTCGAAGTAAAACAGTAGCTGGATTAAAAATAGGATGGAAGGAAACCAAGAATATTTGAACCCAGATATGCGATCAGACCATACGGTTAGTGAATCTTGGACCGTGTGTTGATGGTAGCTACATACTATCTGATTAGATTGTCTTAATTTATCCTGATCAACCACTAGAGACGTCATTTTTTCAACGCTTAATTAGTTTAAACTGTTTGCCATATCAGATATTAATGCAACCACTTTGGTCTTCGTCTTAATAGTCTAATCTTGCTGTGTTGATGTTGTACTGGGAATTTTGATACGTTCACATTTGTGACACGTTCAAGGTTGCACACAAAGGGCTGATTCCTTAATAAAACAAATTGTAGCATTAAAGTCAAGACACGGCTGTGGAAAAAAATATTTCGCATATATATATATACATAAATATATATATGCAGATTCTTGAACAATATAAAATAGACATAATAAGATTAAAGCAGATGAAAAGCAACAACTTACCTTGAGGATCGATATGCTGTTGTTGCATCGGTCGCACTTGAGTTTGAGAAATCGGAACTGTCAGGAGAGGAGAACGAGGAATTTGATGTTGCTGAACATTGATTGGCTGACTACTCTCTCTATGTTCTCTACATTGATCCATAGGACGCTGAGAATAGGACTGACGAACTGAATCGGGGTTAGAGTGAATTATATTTTGGCGTTGCTGTTGCTGATGTTGCGGAATTCGTTGAATTGATATTTCAGAAGGTGGAGGTGTAGTGCTTAAATCATTGCTAAACACAGCATTTGGTATTAATAATTTTGGGCTATCATCAGCCAAATTAGGTTCGCTAAGTTCAAAACCAGTAGAAGGTCCAAGTTGGGTTTCAATATCAGTAACTGACAATTCGGGCAGTGTATTAACACAATGACGAGGATGGTGTCCAGGCAAATTTCGTGAGGGCCCAAGATTATTATCGTTCGGAGTATCGCGAGAACTCAATTCATATGCACCTATTATTGTATTATGTGGAGGACACACATCAACAGAATCGACAAGCTGATTCAGAGACGTTTCGGAGGAATTACGAACTGATTGTGTCCCAGTTGTAAGAGCCTACATTTAAAAAAAATGGCTCAAAATATATCTGAATGATTAACCAGATATTTTGAAGAAAATAACTAAAAATATGGTCATAACACAACACATTAATAGTTTTACGAACAAAACAAGTCAACGCACCTGCCGTTCCTCAATAACCAGATGTGATTGCTGCGACTCTGGATGAACAATATGCTGCACGTTATGTGGATGTTGGTCTTCAATAATTTGAATATAATTTGAAGATGAATGTCCTAAATATGGTGATTTCTGATAATCCGGTTTGTTGGCAGAAACAAGATGAGTTTGCTGACTCTGACTGTCGAAAGGTGAACTTATTAAATCCTGTTGTGCAACGAATTGCTTTAGACACGTTCCTTCGGAATTAGGAGTCTCTCTCATTCTTAAAGACTCCGAGATCTGTGATTGATAGACGACTTTCTCAGATATACCAAATCTTTCAGAAGACTGTGAATTCTGTTTATCCTGAGGATAGATGAAAGACACGTGAGCTGGACTTTCGTTGGGTACTGATTGCTTCAAATGATTCTTTGATGAATGGCCAACTGGTAAAGAACATGGGGTTTGTAATTGATTTGTTACATGATCTGAAGTTACTTGTTGAGGGGTTATATCGTTTAAGTCAGTTTCATCTGTAGAAGCTAAATCTCCAAATCCAAATAAATAATCATCCATAAACATAAGATCCGCAGCTTCATTTAAACCTGATAATTATAGAGGAAGTAAAAAAGAAATTCATTTCCAAAATGTGCAGATAAATGAATACTAGTTTTTTTCTGATTAACGCTGGCAGATTGAAATCAGGAATCTAGTCGCGAAGACTGATAACGAACTAAAGAGTACAGAATTTATTCTAAGTTAAGCACGTAATACAACATAATCAGCTGTGAAACACATATGCATAAATTCGGAAAAATATTAATTACATTATAACTGCTGAAAACGTGCAAGCAAAGTTTCCAGTATAAATTTTATCGTTGTTGATTTAAGTCTTACTCTAGTACACTAACGATAAAGCGTAAACGTACATACTACATTTACATATTAAGGGGTATCGATAAGAACACTGTATGCTAATTAATGTCTTTAAACTTGGGTGCTACGGGAGCTCTAAACAAAAGGGTCAAATTGGGAATGATTTTAATGGAGAATATCCGTCAAAAAACATGTAACACATGCAGCTGACGAGTTCCAGATAGAATCAAATAAGTATCCTTACAAAAAGTAACTTATATATAGAAAAATATGCTGTCTGCCTCAAGACTGACAGATAACATTACTAGTTGGAATACTATAAACTATATTGAAAAACAGACTAAAAAATGAATTTCTGAATACTGTCAGTCACAGATGACAGTTTTAACTAAAAGCGGTATAAAAAGCTATTGGATTAACGAAATTAGAAACAATAATCCTTTAATTTACTACATATTTTTGCCGGAGGACTATTTACAAAAACAAGCGGCGGGAGTATATAATAGAAATCATTATTGGTTAAAAAAACTAACCTGCTGGTGTAGTAGCTTGTGTAACTAAACTAACATTCTGCCCAGCCAAAGTAGTTGTCACAGACAATTCTGCTGACTGTCTTTGAGGTGAATGTACAGATAATAAATCAACATGTGCGCTGGATTCTTTATGTGATGAATGCACAACACTTGTAATACGGCTTGCTTGAACAGACGCAGCATCAACATCCGGATCCAAAGAAGTAACCAAGCTCTGTGACTTTGGACTAAGTTGGCTGACACCAGTTGAAGTTAAGCAACACGTATCTTGTGAAGTAGAGTTAACTGATAGATAAGATCGGGATGATACACCTTGATGGCTGTTACTATAATCAACTGAAGATGAATCACGAGAAACACTTTCATCTACATTACCATTTTCGATGTTATCTTTTTTTATTCTTAGCATATCCGAATCTGTTGAGTTGTCAGTCATTTTTATCTCAGACACTCTTTCAGTTAACTGATGAGCAGCAGGATTTAATGTAGCTGACAAATCCTCTTCATTATCTAACGCTTCATTGTCCATTTCATCTTCTAAATCTTTGAGTTCGTCAAAATCACATAAATCTCCATCAATGTCGTCATCATCTTCATATTCTTCATCACCATCATCGAGATCATCGTCCTCATCAATTTCTTTAGCGGCAGTTTCAAATTCTTCATCTTTCGATCTTGATTCCGCCCATTCTATATCCAAACCAGAATCATCTGATTTAGGTCGGCTTCCAAGGCGAGCAATCGTACTTTTTTTCATTTGGATTCCACCCTACGTAAGAAAATTCACATCGACAAAATAAATGTGCATTAAATCATTCACCAGTACAATCGCATAAGTAATAGAATAAAATTATTACGGGCTGCTTACTTTAGTTAATTTAGAGGAACGAATCAAAGGAGAAAATTCACCTTTGTTCTGCTTCATTCCACTTATAGACTCAGAACCGAAAACAGATCCATGTGATGAGCTAACTGGACGTATACGTATCTTTTTTCTTCTAAATGGTTTTCGCTTAACGGAAAGTAGATTCGCTCCATAAAAAGCTTTCATTAGGTAATCAGGATAATTATCTTCCAACTCAGATTTCCTTTTGTTTTGACGTCGACGTTTGCTATCGGACGTCGGAGGACCAGTAAAAGGATCAGATGCAGTAGCAAGTTGCATTTTTTTAGTCTATAATCAAAATGAAGAAATGCAAAGTACAGTCAGTTACAATAAATATAGAACTCAATATAAATCTCAATCGACCCAATTAGACACACCACACCAGCGTCATGAAATGAAATTAACAAAATAAGTAGCAGGCGAGTTGGAATAATTGTATAATTGACAGCGAAAGAATAAACAATTAAGTATAGCAAATATTTCTCGAAATGATACAAAGGTGAAAAATAAATGCTTTGGCACCAATATATTTGATTTCGAGGGATGTTACTTAACATTTTCAAAAACTGATCGCAGTTACTGAGCAGACACCAATCAGGTATTCTGTACATAACACTGGTCAGATCAACAGTCAGTGATACGATGGACTGATGGTAATTTTGGTTTGGTTGCCACTTTATTTTCTCCCAATTTACTTCTAAACTAGCCAACATTGATAATCAAGGTAGACAGTGGTCAGGCATTGAACATATCACAACGACCTCAGTCGGTGAAGGTCCAATCGATTTATCTTCTTTTTCTAGTACCCTAACTTTAGTATTACTCACTCGGTCATCTTACAATATGAAAGTAATGATTTAAAGAAACTTATAGTCGAAAACTAGCAAATATATAAATAAATAACAATAATGTATTCTAAAATTCCTTACTTTCACAAACTGTTTAAAATACTTTGCGTAAAATAAAGTGAACTGATATACATTATACTCGTCACTAAATTACCAGACGAACACATTGTCTATACTAAAAATGACCCAAGTTGGTAAAAGCTGAGCAGTCTATCTAAATTAATCAGACACCAACCTACCAAGACTAATCAAAGCTTAAGGATAAGTGAAGTGATCCATGCACTCAACTACTTCACTACCTACGATCAACCTAGATAACAATGAAGGAAAATTCAAGACACGTTAAACTGAGTCCAACAAAATAAAGTAAAAATTATAAACCCCCCCCCCCCAGAAACGTAAAAAAGGGATATAAAGTAAGATGAGACATACTTGCAACCAACGATTAGGTTTTGCTCGAAAGCCACCAATACCAAGATGTTTCAAAGGTCGATTACGATTTGAATTGTGTATTGAAGTTTTCCCATTTGCTGATACAGAGCCAGTGGAACCATTACGACTCATATATAACGAATTACGCTTAATAAGAAATAAGAAAAAGCTATAAAACAGCCCACACACTAATAAGCGAACCTGACATTTCAGTTAAAACGACGTAAACTTCAAAAGAAGAGTCAGTTATTTAAAATTCTTTTCATACACTTTGTTTCCCTTATTATTTTCAATATAGCAAGAACAAATATTTGTGCAGAATAAGATGAATTCATTTTATTTCGTTGGTTTTTCCCCAGCTGTGTACAACCGGAAATGATACTCTTCTACAAAATTAATATTTTAAACATATTCATGAGAACGCTTGGACTTGGTTAAAATCAGAACTATATACAGATGTTAGACATGTGAACATAATTAAAATGTTGGAGAAAATGCTGTAACCATATATATATCCGATACAAAAGAAAGTGCCAGAAGGTAAAACAGAGATGAAAGTTCAAATGATTACACAATAAGAGGTGGTTGAAAATATTTCAGAATAATGTGAATTAAGCTCAGTTATTAAACTCAAAATGACCTAATTAAATACATAAGTTGAATTTAACCATCTAAAAACGGTAATGTAATGAAAAACCTTAAACCTGATCTAAAGAGAAAAAAGTAATATTGAAGTAACAAATTAAATTTGGCGAAAGAATAATAACGATGAAAACAATAACACAAAAGTTAGGTTACTAGAGTAAAGAAAGGCTTATAACAGTTTTTTTTAGGACACATAAGTTTGGTTTCAATCGTCTGATGGCGATCGCTTCAGCATATTTTAAAAGATTTGAAGTTTTTCGTCTGTCGAACACTTTGAATGATTAATTGATATTAATCTAGTGTCCTGTGTCAACCAAATGTTTACCGATCGGACTGTCAAATGTTCTAACTCCTGTAAATCGTAGATATTTTAGAACATGCTCATTAAATAGTAGGCAGGCCCTTCTTTCTGTTCGGTCATTCTAACTGCTACAGAAGGTACACGCAAATGTACACAGACAGTTGACGGTAACATAATTGCCCAATGTCCATGAAGTCTGAGCAAAATAAACAACCTATTAACATCCTGGAAACTATAGATACGCCTTGCTGATTTAAAGTAGACAGAAAGCATGGAAACTAGCTTCAGGTCTTTACACTAGAAGTTACGAAGCATCTGGAAGATGCCTAGATTCACTGAATAAACCGTTAGTACTGATTAATGAAATATATGAAAATGAACTGAAATTAAACGAAATTTAGAAATGTGACAATTTAAAGAAATTCTTGTAAGATAACTGGTAGAATCGTATATACTGGGATCAGTACTGTGGATCAGTTAGTGAAAATTCAATACACATATTCTGCTCGACAAATAAATACACGAATGCAGTAAAAAATGTAACAGTTTTAACTGAATGAAAATGATAGCAGAAACGCGTGAGGAAGGCTGAAAAAACAAAACTGAAGACACGACTGAATCGGACTGTAATTTAAATTGTGCATACTGCACATACAAGCAATAGATTTGAATAAAATTATTGACATGAACAAACAAACATGACAAGACAAATCAGTATAATTAATCAATTCGAACTTGATTTTTATTGGAGATTCTTTTACACTGATATAGTTACCAATAAAAAAGGGATTCCTACGTATAAGTGAATTTAATTATAGTTGAGGTTATCAGACGTGAAAAGATAACAGCTATTTGCAAATATGTGTAGCAAATAAACACATTAAAATTCTGAGAAGTAAACAAATATACGTCAGAAAAGAAATATTAAATGATAAGTAAAAAAAATCTAAAATCCTCTTGCAAATTTACAATATGAAGATTTCCTACTAAGAATGTAACTCATTCACAGTGTGAAGGGTTAATTTTTGCTCAGCTATGTGCGACACTGTTTGTGTAAAGGTTACTACTAACCAGCCGACCAAGCCAAAATAGCTGAAGTGGAGTTTGAATAAACGACTTACCGAGTGAAAGCCTTAAAATCAAGTCATCACTCCATAGACGAAAAAAACTTTCATCAACTTATTCATTCTATGATAATCGCATTCTTTTATGACCATGTAAAGGAATTAAGGAAATGAAAAATGTTATTGGTCGGCAAAATTGTTACTAAACTGTATATCACTCCATTTTAGCTTCCATAAAATAGAGTGAATGTAAATGCAAATAAGCGGCAATTATCAAAATCAGCACCATTATTACAAATTTCCTTCATTCAACATTGATGGCATTAGTTGGTACTCAACGGAAAGGAGCACCTGCATTATTGAGAGATTCGATGCTCCCAGAAGGGTTCTAACTCTAACCACTCAGCTTCACAGTTTGAGATATTATTAAGTTATTCCGTAAGTGGATGACTCTCTATAGGACTGGGATATTTACGTTGATTGATCATTGAGAATTCAATGAGTACTAAGAATGAGACAAAATGATATTGGTCACTACTAAGCGTTAAATTACTTTAAATATCTCAGTTATACAGGTTGTTAATCGTGAACTTAACAGTTCAGTGTTAACTTCTATTCAAGGATCAGAACATAGATATCCAGTAACTTCAAGAAGACCATTTTCATATGAAAAACCGATTAAGCAGTTTATTGAAGCCAAAGATTAACAGTAATTTTTTGTACTAAAGAGAATGCAGCAAAACACTGTAATACATTAAACGTTCGGACTCAATGGGGAAAAAGTACTGTAAGTGTCAGAGTCTAATTGCTATACCTGTTGAAACTGCTCAAAATCATAACGTAACTGAATTATCCAGTTTAGAGAACTCAACGTTACCAGTAAGTAAGATACAAAAATAATGTTTCACAGAACAATTAACTTATGCAATCCAAGTTTAAGTAACCACAGTAAAAAAGAAAGAAGACGCAAGCAACTAAGTCTCAAAACAACAAGAAGATAGAAAACTAATTTCACAGCGATCTAAAATTGACAGAAAACTTTAACTAGTAATTCAGCTTAAAAGGACAACTCACTGTACCATCTTGCACTGAACTACAGCCATCCTCCTCTGACTGTAAGCTAGGAGATTTCCAATCAGTATAACTGGACAGATCATTTTCTCCATCGACTCCGGAATGTTGAGAAGTATCTTCATCAAACTAAAACATAAAAAAACAAGAAATTATTGGGGGAAATAAATGACAACTGCTGACTAATTTACTATGCACATATTCGTGCGCCTAGTTTCAAGTCACACTCTAAGTATGAGGGCTACTACTCGATATACCAAACTGAAGTAAGTGGAGTGAGTTTTGAACATGCGACTTAGTGAATGGAAATCGAACTCAATTACCTCCAATCCACAGCTCCACCACTGATATCTAAACATGAATGATAGTAAGCCGGAAAAAGTAAGACAATATAAAAGAAACCTGAAAATAAAAAGAGAACCGTAAACCCGTATTACATGAAAAATCGACTGAGCATACTTATATTTGGACAGTATGAGTCTGATAAGCGACATTCCTGTATTGAAGGTGAAATGGAAACTGGGGACTTTCGAATACTAGGCAAAGATCAAACGTGATGCTTAACAGTACTGATGCAAACAACAATGACATCAGTCACGACTGCAGCTGCTACTTGAAGTAGTGATCGGGATAGTATATCGAGCTTATATCGGCAGAAAATCATTCTTCCTGTAGACCTGTACATAGCAGACCGTACTGAGATACGACAATTTTTCCCTTAGATGACTAGGATCTGTACTAACGCGAACTTTTCATAACAAAGAGGTTTGGAAAAGATCAAACCTAAGAATAAAACCATTTGCCTTGTCCCATAAATTTCTGTCGTCGGTAGCAAGGCCTTCAACCACAACACAGAGCCAATAAATACAAATACATTTGCAAGAAGCTATCAGTGATCAGCTTTTAGCAGTTATATATTAAGCTCTACGGTAAAGATCACAATTCGACAAGAACAATACTAAACCAATTTCCTTCTCGGATCTCTCAAGAGGTATTCCTATAAAGATGTGAGCAGACAAGAAGTGATAACCACTCTCATAATTCTAACAGCACTGGAGATCACCATGTTCACAGGATAACCACCTCCACTTATTTTTCTAGCCAAATAAATAAACGACAAATACGGAAAAGAAAGGCTCGGGTTTTAAAGGAAATACTGAGAAGCCTCGTATGATATGAAAACGTAAACTAAACAATAACACAGAAAGACAAGAATATGCACATGGAATAATGATTTACTAGCCCACAGAGAACACAAATACGGAGTTCAATGTTTTCAATAACTTATTTCCGCATTTACTGGCATTGCATAAAATGAGAAGTCATAAAGTTTGTGTGAAAGTTTGCAGCGATTTTATTGTAATGAATCAGCCATAACGTGAATTAAGGAATGTTAGCACGAACAATCCTGATTAAAGCATGTCCAAAACATCCTCACAAAGCTGTGCTGTGATTGGTCTGTTCTCAACCGATCAGAGCTAAGGAAAAACCGGGGAGTTTCTGGAATGTTCTTATACCGTTATTTATATAAACTCTAGTGTAATTATTTGCTTTTGCCTTCTGTTGTTATTTTCCCAATATATTTTGCTACCTGCTCTACTCCCTGATTTGGGATCAAGTCGCTGTCGCTGACGACATGTAGAATACTAAACGAGATTATTACATAATATCGAGGCCATAGGGACAAATGAACGAAGAACTTCCTGTAAGCAAAATTAATAGAATAAAACGGAATAAAACATACCTGTCCATGAGGTCCGCATGGAGTTAGCTCAACTGGTGTACTGTCGCCAACAGAACAAGCTAAAAATCAACAAAATAATATAATAAAAAGTCAAATGGTAAGATAGCTATTATAGAAATAATCATGTGAACAACCCAAAGCTTTTTAAAGAGCCATGTCATAATGAATTCAATACAGTTCTTTAAATAGGCAGGAAAAACCAACTATTATAGACATCTGAGGCTCCAATCAGATAAATGAATACCAGACTATGTAAAATTAAAAGCTAGATATGATTTTACATGCTAGCAGTATCAACAGAAAAAAGATTTTAGTCCAACAACATAAGAAATCGCATGAAAAACTAAATGTTTCTACAACTTTAAGAAAATCAATATTTCGCAGCCGCGTTTATGAAACCGAAGACAGGCCTCTCTGTCATGATTTTATATCTTATTATCCTACTGGGAAGGCCAAAGTCGGTTAATATGATGTTAGTCAACATACTATTTAATAAAAAGATATATACACATAATTATTAATAAGCCCCCCCCCCTAATACTAGAGTCGAGTGAACGGTTGACACAACTGTCTAGTCGACCTATTCACAGTTAACACATTACCTAAAATAGGCAGACACAAATCGGTTTTGTAACATTGTAGTGTACAACATTCATAATTATTTGCCACTAAATGTATCAAAAATAGTAGTTTGTCAGCTCTCTCTAATAAAGCTTAATCATTCGTCTCATTTTGGAAAGTGGGTCCCGAAAAATTTACATTAAGAAAGAGTAAGTCAGAAGAATCTCTACAATCTAATCGTTTAAACTGTGTTGTGATTTATAGCTTTTAGAAACAAATGACCAATATGGTTACATCACTAACCGGGTACAGATGTGTGTACTTGGTTTAGGACAACACACCGTGTAAGTGGCAATGACGCTGCCCATTTTCTAAAAATAAAATAGGTGGAGCGAGGTCCAAATCTATGACTTAAAAGCTGAAAGTAAAATGCCTAAACCGTTGGGTCAATGTGAAATAGTGAACAATAAGTCACAGCTGCTTAGTGGTCTTTGATATATTCCACAAAGTAGATAAATAGCAATATATATATATATATATATATATATATATATATATATATATATATATATATATATATTAACTCACATCCTGTATCAGTGATCAATTGATTCTGATCTGAAAAACGTCTTTGATTTGCGTGACGTTTAGGTTGAAATTTAAGTAGAGCTTGTTTAATGGTATTCAGGCCACATTCACTAAGTACAATGCCATCCATGAAAAACTGACTGTATATAGTATAAAATAAAAAAAATTGGATAATGAAGAGTGGAATGAAAAAAAAATCGGGAAATTATTTGTTAAAATCACTAAATAAAAATCGGAGGTTTTAAAATAACCGATTTACATACCGAGTATCACTTGATGAACTGTTATCATCATCTGCATGTGCAGAACGAGCTAAACACGTAACTCCAGTAGAAGAATATGGGAATAGTGAAGATGGCTAAATGAAAAAAACGAAATAAACGCGAAAATATAAATGATAATATGTTACTTTTAAATTGAAAAAACGGTTGCTAAAGTTGTAGTATAATTTACACAGGAAAATCTTTTTTCATAGCAGAAACAGTAACCTAACGACTGAAAAAACTAATTTATCCAACGAGGGGTCGTATAATGTAATTCAGCCCCATGAGACAAAAGAAATGAACAGAAAAGGATACATGATTGCAAATTATATGCGCTCATGTTAAGTAAAGTCTTCATTTCTTCGTCAGATGCATCTCGCAACAGTACACACAAAGTAAAAGAATAATATGTAGGCATAATCAAGTGAAGGCTTTATGAGAAATATAATCCATCACAGTAGTAAACAACCTGTATTTTCAGTCCTGACAAATTTTTCGTTGCACAATGTATATATTAGATATGCGATTATTGCAAATCTTTTATAGACTCCTAAGTGTGCATAAATCCTAATGCGTCTGCGTCTCGTACTGTTAAAAGATATGCAAGGCGAAAGCCATGGATGAAGGTGATGGTCAATACCTGATAAAATAACACACTTCCCAGTTGTTTGAAAGCATTTCAAGTGTCTATCCACAACCATATTCATAATAAGGTCGAGTGTTTGATTGCATGTCCTACTAACGGTCTTAAATACTGTAGGTGACACCTCATAGTCATCCACAAGGCTGGGGAAAAGTAATACAGAACCGTGTAGGTTAAAACTAACAATTAGACATTTAGAAGGATTGAGTGTAAGACTATTAATAATAAACAATTTTTCAATATTCTCTAAAAAATTATTCATTTCAGAGGGGAAGAAACAGATATACAAATATTAGAATCATCCGTATGCTTAACAATCATGTTTTTATAAAAAACGATAGGTCATACATAAATGAGGAAAGAAAAGAGGAAAGGACAGCACCCAGAGGCAGACTAATGATACGTACAATGGAGAAATTTAAATTGCTTGCTATTTATTTCAAAGTCATCTGGACTAGTTTATCTTATTTATTTAACCCAGAATAAATTTGACAGAGTGAAAAATCATAAATATAAGATGTTTGAATGAATATGTTGTAAAAAAGGAAGGATTATATACACAAATAAGAAACAGAATTTAAGGAAGTTCTACTGAGAAGCAATAATATACTTACCAATTTATCAGCAAACAGCTTTTCAGTAATTTCACCAAACTTAAGGCTTTCTAGAGCCCCCAAATTACCGTTCGCTGCCTGCCTGTAGGCCAATACCTAATAGTAAAAGCGAAAACAAGAAAATAACGCATAATGGCAGCACAATGACTTGCAATTACAAATACAACTATGAATGAAAATATATTTAAATAACCGGAGAGATAGCGAAAAATCCTAGAGCTACCTCGTTACAGCTTGAAATAGTTGATCCGATCATTAAAAATATTACGCATTTCCATGATATGTTTGTTTATCTGAATCTTCTGTTGAACTGACTGACAACTGAGTAAGCCAAACAAATAATTATTTAGGCCAGTGGTATAAGACATCATCTTAAAGCTGAAGAGAGTTAACCAACTACTTTGAGTTGTGATATGATACATGGTAGCATCTCAAAACAAGTTGTTTACTAACTAACAATGTAAACACATTCCCAATCGTAACAGTAAAAATTTTAGTCAGAACTTGTTGCCAAAATATAGACAGATATACCTCCTTGTGTTGCTGTGATTTTAATTACCAATGTTAAACACTGAGATTTCATAATTTCTCCTTGCCAAAAAGGCGATTGAAGACCTATACCATTACCCTTTTATAGCTGCCTGGATAATCACGCTACAAAATCAAATAAGTAAATTCATCAAAAAATATTTTCGCAACATGGTCAACTGAGATGTACTGGTTAATCAGTTGACTTTACAAATAAAGTAATACTAAGGTATAATTCAATCCGAACTAACAGAGGAAATAATTCTGCATATTAGAGAAGTGGAAATATCAACAAAGACAAAAGATATTTTACCTGAGCATGCCCGGTTCCTATATCAGCTCCAAGTTCACGACAAAGGAGACAGTTATATCCTAAATCAGTGGCTAATTCTAATTCATCTTCAGTACGCAACTGATCACAATTGGCATGAGCCCATCGAATACATAATGCGCATCGTACAAGTAATTCTTCTTCTCGATAAGCTAAATTACAAACAGGACAAGTGGAGAGTGATGCACATGGTGCACATAAAGAATAATTAGCATGCCATTTTCCATTAAGACCAGGATCTCGTTGACCACAATTAGTGCATACAACACAATCTGCACATTTCCAACCACCCTATATAAAGTAAAAAAGGTATGTACAGGAAATTTTAAGTTATGATTAGTAATGTGTGAGCACAAAGGAACGATGAATTTTACAACAGCTTCAAGTATATGAACTTAGAGGATAGTTTCATAAAAATTCAAAGATCAAGAAACACATTAAACATAATTCCGAAGGTGGAAGATTTTATTCAAACCTACCTTAGGTACTTCTTTCAATGGCGGGTCTAAACAATAAGTATGAAAGCTAATATTACAATCATCACATAATAATAAAAGACTTTCATTTGATGTTCCACCACAACCTTCACATACTGTACAGTCTAAACATCGCCAACCTTTCTCGATCATAGTTCTTGTTATTTTTGGTACTTCTGCACAAAAAGAATGATAACACTGACCACATTGCGAACAAGCTAATAAGGGAGTATCCAAACCAATTGATCCACAAGCAATACATATATCTTGTTCCAGCATGAATTTGTCATCTGACCGACAAAATACCACCGTACTAGGATGATCGTCCTTCTCTTCTGAGACTTTGGATTCGTACTAGATTAAGATCACAAGGAAATCAGATCATTAAAAAACAGTTTTACCAGAAATGAGCAGGGAATAGAAAACAGTCAAATAACTTAGTGCAGTTACACAGTTGTCTGCCAAAACGTTGTAAGGCATTACTTTGAATTTTAGCGAATTATATCAACAAATCAAGATATCTCATCGCCAGCAAAAGTAATTTATCAAATATATATATATATATATATATATATATATATATATATATATATATAGAGAGAGAGAGAGAGAGAGAGAGAGCATTATGTTGTTAGATTATTAGTTGCTTTTTCTGTACTGTGATCTCAAGGTTTGGTGAGAAATAGGCCCGGAAGTTGGATAATCAATCACGGAAAGAACCCTTATCCTCCCCTTTACAGTCCCCGAGGGTCCAGCTTAAAGATAACTTCGATAAATCATTTTGATTTAGACCCACGATCGATTCAAATACATGCTATTCAATATGACTAATAATAACGTGCAATTAGATACAAGTTTATTGAAGTAATGTGACTTAGGAGGAGTAGTTCATCAAAATCTTATGTACAATTATGGTTAATTATGACGACACCATTTAGCCCTAATGAATTCATCATAATTATTCACTATAAAGAACGAAGATCATGTCACTAGATCATCATTATTATACATCTTTTGATGGGAGAATAAGTCAGTGATTAAAGTATACCACCTCCAACCACTGAGTGATGAGTTCTAACCACATTTTACTTACTTTGGTTCAAGCAACTAAGTAATATCATTATCCTTTGTAATTAGAATGTGGTTTAAAGCCGATTATATAAATCTATAAGATGTACGTGATAATTACAATTATTTAATCAGAATAAAAATATTTCATAATAAGGCACACATCAAATATTTTGTGTAGCTTAATTTACATAAATCGAATCAAAGTTATAATACAAAAATTTTGTGAACTGTTAAGCATTTAATATACTCACACAAAAATAAACTCAAAATATAAATAAACGTATATACAATTAAAAATATACCGTTGTGATTTTTCGAGATTTTGTACGTCTGGATTTATTAATATTATTCGACGTAGCACAACTGTTTGTTCTTTTCAAAGCACCAGTTTTTGTAGTTCCAACAGATGATGTCTGAATGTTTACATTACTAGACTAGAAATGTAAAATAAAATCCTAATTAAATGCATAGGAAAGAAAATACAGAAGCTTAATTTGCTCAAAGTTTAAAGGATATAATGCTTAATAAATGTCACCAACTAAAGTTTTATTCGCCCGAGGAGATAAATGACCTTATTCTGAGATTCGTGGCATATTTGATGTAACTGACTGACTGTTACCCATTTAAATGGAAACGTAAATGTGATAAATCGATTGATTGATAAATCGAAATTTTGATAGCAGGATATAATCCTGATCAATGCATGCTTAAATAATGTTAACACCGATGCACACTGATTAGTCTATTTTAAATCAATCAGCGATAGTGGAAACACTACTGTTCTTTATCGCTGTTCCTGTTCTTAGTGCCGGAATGAGTTTTGTTCCTGGCTCAATTTGTTTCCTGATTCGGGATTAAGTCAGCGAGGTTGTCAGGTTATAAAATACCAGACAGGAAAGAAAATTTAACAGGGGCGAATGTGGTATGATTTTAACTCATGAGGAGAAACATAAATCAAGACTACTTAAAAGCACCATAAAACTATATTTTGACCAGAATTCCTATGGAATATATTAAAACTAATACACATATCCAGGTTCGACATACATCAAGAAAAAATCTAATTCCATACTTAGTATCCTTCATTAATTGTTGGTCTATTTAGGACTTTTGTGTAAATGCTCTCATGGATTTTTTTTCGTTTATTGAAATTTTGTTGCCGTTATCATGTAAAATGTGCAAACTTGAAGCGAGTTACATCCTTCATTGAGACCTCTTATTTGTAGCCCCCTTCCTTTTTGACTGATCCCAGGTTACCCAGACCCATAATCTGCGACCATTACCATTGAGCCTTTCGAATAGAACTAGGATACATACATTGATTGATTGCTAAGTAGTGACCAATGTCATATTTGCCTAATCCATGGTGAAAATTGAAGTCTGTTGACTTAGTTACAGCGTGGTCACTAGTGTAAGTTGCTCTATATCGCACGTACCAAGTTGCCGACGTTAATTCGATATGCACTGATGACTAAACAAACATGACATTGTTTACTGCTCAGTGATTAATCCATATAATAAAATTATTTCAAATGCAATTATACACACATACTATGGAATACAATTCACTCCTAAAGTATTTCTTAAACAAACGCCTACGTAATCAGGATGTCTTGAAGCAACAAGTGTACTGAAATGAGGAAGTAAAAAATACGTAATTCATAAACAGAACAAGTTTCTGATTCAAGTAAGATGAGATTCTTCAAATTTAACAATCATAAATAACAAGAAGCTGTACAAACCCGTGTTGTTGAATTAGTTTTTGTAAAATTAGGATCAATGGTTTGATTACTTCCTCGTCTACGTCCGCTATTACTAGGTTGGTCCGGGGTGGATCTACTAATTGTAGAATTTGTTAATTGTAATTTGCTGTTATTACAGGTTACTTTACAATGCGAACGTGGCGATCCTGGATAATCTTGATTATTCAACTGGATTTGTTGCTTTCCTGGTTCAGTATTTGGAGTTGTCGAATTAGAAGTTGAACTTGATGGCGTATTTGCCGATGTACTTCCATTAGCTCCGGGACAAACTAACGAACCAGATGCCATACACTGACGAACTGTATCATCTAATAAGTCCCGACTTCCTTGAGTAAAATTGTCATCCATAATGTCACCACCACTATGACTACTATTTCCACCCCCTGGAATCGGGCTAGCACGTAAAGAAGCAGTAGTTGACGCAGCCTACCGATAAAAAACGGAAACAAATATGTTAGATCTACCGAGTGTCCAAACTTAACCATAATGACACAAACCAATTGTATGAAAGTGGATACGAACACAACAGTTTTACATTCTAATCTAACCACAGCTAACATCGCGTGACGAGGTAGGTGGTGGTTGGGTATACCTAATACATAATCCAACCGCCTGTAGTAGATGAAAATTCACAGCCTCACTAAGTGATTTGCAAATTACCCCTAATACCAAATGTCTAAAGTGAGTAATGTTTATCTGGTCATTCTATGATATATAGATGATGCTTTGAAAGCTTTTATGATCAAAGGCCTGAAGCTTACGCGTATCTCCTACTTTCAAAGCCCATGTCTTGTATCTATAAGTTAGAACAAACCGGACTGTTGTGCAGTACACTCGGTCTTTGGTTGAAAGAAGGGTAACGCCTAGATTATAAGTGACTTAAGTTGGCAAAAGCCAAATGAGCTTCCTGAATCTGAAAGGAGATTTCGTCAGATACCGACTGACAAGGAGTGATGGAACTTCAAAGATAAGTGAAGTGGTCAACGCACTCAACTATTTCATTCCCTATGACTTATTTAGACGATGATGAAAACAAATCCTAGAGTAACATTTTGAATTCGGATGGAAAAAATCACATTCTGAATATGATCGCATTGTTACTCAGGGTGTTCAGGAGATCCTGCATGTTGTCAGAATCTTCACTGAATAGTAATATATCGTCTGTGCAATAAAAGCCGACAAATAGACTCCTAGGACGGGGGTTGATTCCTGAAGAGTTAAATGAAGAAAGCAAGACTACTAAGAAAACATCTATGATGAAGTTAAATAAAAAGGACGATAAGGGACAACCCTGACGAACACTATTTGAGATTGACAATCGTTGTGACAGGTCGACATAATTTATACCTCGAGCAGTCAGTCGTGTTTAAGTAGAGATTTTGAAGTTCAAGCGCTCCGCCCCCTTCCGACGTACGCATTAAAATTATAAAAGCTGTCACACAACCTCTATTTCTAAGAAGTAAAAATTTGCTTTCAAATCAGGAGAAACTCACAGTTGTCGGATGATGGTGAGTATACCTATGTTCTAGGATCTGACAGGGAGTAAATATCTTGTCAATGCATCCTCACCCAAGTCTGAAACTAGTCTGGTTCTCACCTAGCTCATAGTTCCCGAGCATCGGATAAACGTTGGATATACACAGAGCTAAATGGTTTAAACACTATGATAGCCATACTGATTCAACTCTTAACTGGAACGATCAGTGATCGAGACCAACCAGATGGGATGACGTTCAGTTCCCAGACTTTGGCTAATATATTACTCAACCTACTTACTAAAAGTAGACCACTATCCTTAAAGATATCTGTAATCAAAGTATCAGGTTATGCTGTTTTACTCTGCTTCATATTACTTATATCCTTTTAAAAATCAATAAGAGTTGAGGGGCATTTTTAACTCAGGTAGTTTGAGGATGGTCGACAAGAGGAGAGTAGCTGCAGGCCACTTGAACCGTTCCTGAGAGACTCTTTGTTAGCCTACATTTCAGTTGTTGTAGCTCTTCATCATTCCCAGAGCCTGCCGAAATGAGTTATCGAGCCTCCATCGGTTCAGTAGAAGTTTCATAAATGCATTGATCTTTTCAAACCTTTTGATGTAGGTTGGATAAAGATATCGCTCCCGGATTAACAGCTGCTTTAAAATTGTTCCGAGCTTCCTCGGAAGGAACCTGCTATCTACGAACAACTACGTTCTTACCTGAACCCTCTCTGAATGCATTATTGGCCTTGTCACATTTCAAAATGACATTTAAGGAGTTCTCCAGCTGCGACTTTTCTCCGTCTAGTAAAAGACATAGAAATATAGGCTCACACTGGAGAGTGGTCAGAATCCAAAAACGTTTCCCAGAATGAGCGGCAGTCATATACAGAGCCCTTCCAACGATAGTTGATGACAAAGTGGTCTATGTGTCAATCGTTACGTTGTTGGTGGAGATCGTCAAGTTAAAAAGTGTTTCTGCATATGCTTAAAGTTTGTGTTTTTTAAGAATAAGCGACAGTTGGAATATAATTGCATCAGATAGTCACCATCGTCCGTTTTTTAGACTAGGATGGCAAGTGTTTTTCAGACTGACTTAGCCTACTAACTTGGGCATTAAAATCGTCTACTATGATTACTATGCTTGAGTGCTTAGCTTTTTGAAGGAGGATAGAGAACTTCAGGTAAAACCCGTCGTTAATTCCATCTGCGCTGCAGTAAGTGGGGGGGGGGCATAGACAGAAACAACGGAAAGGCGTCAGTGTATCCCTATCTTTCCAAGTTATAAAGATGACACATTAATGACTGTCAACAGGAATTCAATCGAGAAATCCCTGTTGTACCCGGAAAGATTAGTACTATATCTACACCAGCAAGACCACGAGTTGCTGTCGGATCTTCAAAATAATTGCGTAGTATCTCCATATTGACTAGGTGAAGTCAAGTGAATGACCACGCTAGGATCCTACGTAAGTGTTTTGGCGAAAAAGAATATACCAATAGCAAGAGATTCTAAGGTTTTAGCTAACGAGGCTTGTTGACTGATTTGACAAAATATTCACATATTAACAGCTCAAACATGAAGTTCAAAGGGTGGTTTTGGGGGACCTGGGATAGTACTTTGAGAACATGAATAATTAGTACCAGCGGCACGCATGAGAAAGGTGGTGAGAAATGAAAGTAGTAGAAACATAAAGAAGAGAATAGGTTTGGTCGTGAATAGAGTGATCTCGAGTGGTGTTAAGAGAACCGTTTTTCAGTTCCCTACATTGTAGAAGGTTTCTTCTCCTTCTTGAGACAGCTGAAAAAGAGAGCACATTAAAAGTCTTGACGACTCGAAAGTGTAACCACAGTGCTTAGAAAGCAGTTGCTTGAGGCCGGTCACATACGATTTTTTCACAAACGGTTTCTGATGAGTTAGCTCCGTACTTGTAAAAGCCTTACCTTCGGAGACGAAAATCAATGGGATAAGATGAGGTATGAATCTGTAGAGCAGACCTTTTCCAATCTCTTTTCCTTTGTGGGAATGTGGAATCGTTTTCATGTTGGTCTGTCGAGAGAGACACCTCTATACAGGCAGCAGTACGACTTTGCCCCCGGGCCATAGGTTCGCTGTTTGTAGTCTTACCACCGCTCAGCCTACCTGCCTAACATGGTAGGACTCAGATGAACGACTATTCCAGACAGTATATCTTGACTAGTTCACAATCATAAGCAAGCCCGATCACCACGTCAAGGTAGCATCAGTGGTCAAGATCTTCTTGGGGATGGATCAATGGAATATTTGCTCTCAAACAAACTTCTAAATATAAGTGCTTCATACCCCATAGAGTAAGTGAAATACCATAACGCGAAACAATCAGTATTCCCTTGAAAAATAAACTGCTAACGTAACATGATATAATACTCATATTGACTAGAATGTACTTCAAGTAATCTTCCGAGTATTTCGTACACTTTAATATAGTAATTAACTAAATCCAGGCCATAAGAGTAATACTAATTATTGGGAGATGAACATCAAATCATTCATATTGTACAACGTACCTCGCTAGGAGTTGTTGAACCACGAGCTCGACAAACAGGACATACATAATTGGCGCTACCAATACCACCTGTTTCTTCACTGGCAGCAGATGAAGGAGAAACAGTTGTTTGGTTACAGGATGGGTCACATTCAGCATGAACCATTCGGCGACACTGGTTACACCTATTACCGGGCCATACAAGAAAAGTACTGTTGGGGTTTCTATAAGAATTTTCAGGTATCTAAAATTCAGGAACAGTTAACACATATTTTATACGTTTAAAAAAGCCTGAGCCAAAATTATTTATAAAGCAAACTATAAAGTAGCTTCCGACCATTTAAAGCTCAAGATAATAGTATGGTTTGAAGATCTAGATTGATTGCCATAACAGAATGCTTAATGTAATACACATACACACTACGAAGTCTGTGAACTAACTAGAATACTGACTTATGTTAGCTGTTCGAAATAAAGAGCGTTGAACACGATTAGGTTACACTGCATCTGAAATTTTTATGAAAGCTAATGGAAGTCTATCATAATCAATTTTATAGGAACTTTAAAAAGACCCATCTCCTATGGAATAAACATAGATAATATAACAAGTATTCAGGCTTACCAGCCCTACTTAGAATAAACGCAACATTAAATTTAATATTGCTTACAGAATAATCAGTCCACCTCTCCATTACTATAACTATACTAATGAAGGACAATGAGGATATACCCAGACACTTTCACATCATCAGGCTGGTATCATCCAGAACTTTAACGTTAACTACTTTGAACGTTTGATTTTTGTAACATTTTTCGGGAAACAGCAGTCCATAGTTGTTCTTGCATTACAGTCTGTTTTAAACATAGGCTCAAAAAGTTAAACTGTCTTTTCAAATTAACATCTATTTTCAGCAAATGTGCATAAAATAGATAGATTTTATCCACTTCCTAACAAACCATTCAGTCTTTCAAAAATTTTTAGTCATTAATGTACGCCCACTTCTTAGTAAGATAACAAGCATAAGAACTATAACCCTATTAACTAGATCCTTACTTATATTTGTCACTGAAATATGGCGTTCTTCATCAGAAATCGATTCCAAATTAGGCAATCAGAACTATGGATTATATACCTGTAACAGGGTATAAACGTGATAACGGTTGTTAAATGTATGTTAGTGCATGCTCTACGACTAATAAAATTGATGACAGAATCCTTGGCAATGCACTGGAATCAGTTTGGATCTCCGTCAATACCTCGAGCCACAGCATACTTTTGTAAGGCTTATGCAGAACCCGACACTTCGAATATTGTAGACTATTATCATAGCCTAGTGTCAAAACACTAGATAATATTAAGGTTATAAAAATATGAAATGAAATCTCCTACATATCCCTTTAAAATGCTTTGATCGGGACTACGTTTTTGTTTAAGTCTTACAGATGCACAAGATATATTTCATCAAAGTAACATTTCTTGTTTGGACTTCATTCTACCTATGAAACTAAGCAATATAAGTAAGCCTAATGCTCTGTGCATACTACTTACATACCGTACAAAGTTCTACGTTGTAACTGACTGACTGACACCATAAGAAATTAAAACACTTGAAAAAAAAAACGCGATTTAAATCAAATTTGTGCAAATTGGTACATTTATCCAATAAGGGACGTAAATCTCCCAAAAACATTGATATTTCTTACATTTTACATGATGGCTTAATTATAAGCAACTCGAATGTTATCGCTGTGTTCAGTGACATTTCTGTAAACCCCTGGACGACATTGAAATGGATACCTTGAACATAGTTATTAACTGTGTGGAATCCGTTTCTTTCACTTGCAGTCATATCTGTAAAGCCGTAAACTCACTTAAGATAGCATGGTATTCACTTACTACGAATTTGGTGATCCTAATACCTTATTACTTATACTGAAACTATTTAATCTCTCTCAAGAAACAGGTACTTGTCCTAACAGATGTAAAATATAATACATAATTTCTCGATTCAAAGCAAGACAGGACCAACTTGCATAACTGTGGAGGCATAAATATCACCCCAATTACCTCTAAAATAATGGAAGAAATAGTATGTGAAAAAATATCAGACTATTTACTTTCCGAAAAACTTCTTTCTAGTTCCCAAAATAGTTTTTTCAACACAATATCATGTATGACTCGTCACCCTGGATATTTTAACTTTGTCTTCAATACACCTGGTATTAGGCACTTGGTATTAGTATTGTACTTTGACATATTTGAAGCTTACGGCATGGTTAACCACAGGCTTCTAATAGACAAACTCTTATTTTGTGGGATTAGTGAACCATTACTTGCTTTGCTAAATTCTTTTCCCAATCACCGATATCAAGTTGTCAAAATCAACTCTACTTTATCGGATGCAGAACCAGTTGCAAGTGGTTATACATTGCTTTTTACAGTTTATATAAATGATATTTGCAAATTCTTCAGTTTAAGTAAACCTTTCTTCATACACGGATGATCTTAAGATTGTGCACTCGTTTTCTTTATATGACATTATCTATATGATCAGTAGTGTCAACACTAAACTCAACAAGGTCACGTATGGTTTACAGAACGAAAACTGAGAACTAATGCTCCTAAATGTGGATGGATGTTTCGGAGATACACAGTTTAATTCTGATCTCTACATACTCGGTAAGTAATCGAAATTTATTCAGTGGTCAATTTAGGTCTAAATTATTCCTATAATATGTTAGAGGTTTCTATACAAACATCTAAATCACACCGTCTTCTGGGTTACATACTACGCAACTTAAATGACAATTATTCTGATATTCCACTTTACAAAGTATGCATCCGACCAGTACTAGAATACTCCAGTCTCATTCTCAGTAATGTTTGCATTAAGGATAAAAACTCAGAATGGAATTTGCCTAACATCGATTTACACTTCACATTTTTGAAAGTGATTGCACCATAAACTATAAAACGGAGTGATCCAAGTTATGACTATGTAGGCGATAACTAAAATCAAATCTAATTCCTCACAAGAGAACGAATAAATTAGCCTTTACATCCTCTAATGCAATTCACTTTGTATATCCTTCTTATTATAGCCTCTGTAATTCGTCTTCAAAAACAAAACTGTCCAACACCATTTATATGGACTGATTCACAAGCATATTCTTAGAAATCTCAAACAGTTTACTATAAACCATTCGCTTTATTTATTTGTACGACACTGGTAATCTCTTCTCCTCCGATGCCGCCCTGGAAGTATTTGCTCCAAAGATTATCTCTTACTCCACTAGCGAAAAAATGGGACTCTAAATGTGTGAACACTCATCATTCAACACACCCACCTAAGCCAGGTTTATTTTATGTTAATATTCTGTCTTCTTAATCCTATGAGGTAAATCACAGTTTTCAGTATTTGATTAAGCACTAATGTTACCCATTCATTTCACCAACACTAAGATACTTTTGCTGTTGTTCTGTGTTCAATGTTTTCGATTTCTCACATAGTCCACTCAAAAACGCTTGTGATGATGCGTCACTGCCACTTCCCATTCAACCGATTCCATGTGAACTTTAACCTTTGTACATTATTTACTATCAAAAATCATGTATTTACATGATATTATCTATAGTAATAATTACGCAACTATTATGATATCACCTCCGATGTTTGTGTATTCTCAGCTTTCAACGACTATAAATTTGACGTTTCATTGAAATAATCGACATTCGTCTTTGGGAATAATGTACACTTATATTTTATTCAGTAACCTGTCCGCGATAGTAAATTATCATATTTGATTTCAGATCTTATTACTACATTGTGTGCTCTATAAAAATTTCAGAGCATATTTATTACCGCTATTATCATTATTATTTTAAAAACAATGAGTGCTACTCCCATGTAAACCCTGTATTGTTAATTTTATTTTTATTTGTGTATGTATTTCTCCAAGATTTACGTTTATTTGTGTTTTGTCACTGAGACCATATCTGTAAACTGGTGTGAACTCTGTAAGAAATTTCAGATTATATTATTATTATTGCAGCAAAACTAAAACAAAATATACGCGTTAACTTTCAAAAAAAAATATGCATAGCATACCAACAAACAATCGATAACTGAAACATACCGGTAATGAGCAACGCCATGCCCGCTCGCACACAGGGCAGCATGAGTTCGGGCGCTTATGAGCGTGGAAGCAGCGATCACATAACGTGTAGTTGCTATGCCAACGGACATTTGGATTCTGAAAGGAGAAATAAATTTATATGAGGGCACAGCAAGTTTTGGAAAACAAAGCACTAAAATAGGCTTTGACTTACGAGCTGGTTATTGAAAGCGACTGGTCCTTCTAAACCACTTAGAGTAGAAGAACGTCCACCTCCACAATCAGAGCACACACGGCATCGTTCACACCTGAACCCATTTTTAGGAATACACGATACAGGAGGCTTTAGACAATAAGTGTGATAGCCCTTGTCACATACGTCACACACCAACATTTTATTTTCATCCTTACTTTCACTAAAAATAAACAAGTACGCAAGTAAATTAAGGAGTTAAATCATCCATACAAATATAAATAAGTCTGTACAAACTGAATGAAGGCGATGTTTAAATCAACCGTTGAAAGTTAATCATTGCACTTCAGGAAACATAAGGAAATTCCCAGTTGGTTTAAATAACCAAGATATAGGTGAAAGAATCAGTCAGTACACAAATCATTAACTACGTTACACATTTTACTAATGATTGAATAGCCTCACACTTAAAACTATGTATAAAATACGAAACCCTCAATTTACATTGTTACTTTGCATGAAAACGATATTTAAATATTTTGGTGCATATTTTAGAATAACTTACTTGCAAATTAAGCAAGTTTTACACTCTGCACACTGCCACCCAATCCGAATTGTAGGGTTTGGCTGCAAAGGTGGTTCCAAACAGGAAGCATGATAATGGCTACCACAACTAGTACAGAACAAAAGCTCGGCTAAGTCACCGAAAGATTCACAGAGAGCACAATGTATGGAAATACGATCTGAAATTTTAAAATTACAAATCAACAGAAATTTTATAAGGGTACTAAAAATGACCAACTGATGGTTCCAAAATGCGGAAAATTGTAAAGAAACAGTAATATAATTTGTGAAAAGTAATTATCCTATGGAAAACAATAGTATATTTTCGTCGGTATGAAAACTTTTAGTCATTAGATGAAATAGTTATTAATGAACGTTCTGCATGTATCCCAAATAGTGCATCCAGATTAAGTCTGACTTCGGTCAATCAGTCAGTTAGTTACAACGTAGAACTTGGTTCATGCGTACACCAGTTCAAGTTGCCGTGCCCCAATTAAAAGATAGAGATTAAATTGTCGGACCTAATTCAAGAGTAGAGTAGGTAGTAACAGAGTTAGTACTATTGAAAAAGAATAGAGATCGGCGATAAGATTTGAGAAAATATGACTCAATAAAAAGAAAATTATGATAAGTTCAGGAAATTAGAATTTGGAGGAGGGCAAAGAGTAGATGCACCTGCGCCATTGACAACGATTTTGAGCCATATCACCTAAAGTCTCCAACCATTAGTCACCATCATCACACGGACCCCAACCAGGTTGTATGCACCTATTAGCATGGCTCAACCCAATTGTCAATGACTTTATGGACTGGTGTCATGTTTTAGTTTGGCTTCCCCAAGCTTTCTTCCAGCCTACTCCCACACCAGACAGCATTGCTTGTCGGGCATACGTAACACATGTCCTAACCACCTCAGCTGATAAAGATTTATTACTCCATCAATAGACTCATCGTATTTACCTAGCACTCTATTCCTAACAGACGTATCGCTAACCCGGTGGTCCCAACCAACACGAGCAATACTTCGAAGACATCAATGATCGAATACTAGGAGACTACAGATATCCACTATCTTTAATGGCCATATTTCACATCCAAAAAGTAAAACAGATCGTACTGCTTCACTGTAAACGCGTCCTACGGTCGGAAGACGGATGTCTCGCCTA
The DNA here is from genome assembly GCA_025215515.1 of Schistosoma japonicum. NCBI lineage: Eukaryota > Metazoa > Platyhelminthes > Trematoda > Strigeidida > Schistosomatidae > Schistosoma > Schistosoma japonicum. Next base: position 30,377,634 of record CM046061.1, read on the forward strand.
CGCCACAAGTGATGCAAACTGGTAAAAGTCAATCGGGCCTTATGTATACGAACCAAGATTTTAGCAGACACCAGACTATCAGGATTGATGAGGCTCCCAAGATAAGTGGAGTGGTCAAAACATTCAACTGCCTCACTCCCTATCACTAACTTCGGTGCTGAATCAAGCCGATTCTGAAGCAATATTTTGCATTTGGATGGGAAGAATCGCATCCCAAATATGTTCACATTCATGCTAAGGTAATTAGAAGATTCTGCATTTTATCATCGTCACCAAAAAGAACTATATCATCTACATATTCTAGGTCAGCAAGTTCATCTCCTGGAAGGAGGTCAACCCTGAAGAAATCAGACGATGACAATGTCAACTCTAAAAGTATGTCAATGATAAAATTAAATAAAAATGATGAAAGCGTACAACCTTGACGACCACCACTTGAGACAATCAGTTCCGATGACAATCCGCCATAAGCTCTGACTCAACATGTAATTTTCGAGTAGAGGGCTTGCGTAAGGTTAATGTACTTTGCTGGCACGCCTTTCAATGACAGATATTGTCACATAACCTTACGATCGATAGAGTCAAACGCCGCCTTAAGATCAAGAAATACAGTTATTGTTGGATGTCTGAAAGTGTGCCTATGCTCCAGAACCTGCCGAAGTGTGAATATTTGGTCTGTACAACCACGCCAAGGTCTGAAACCACCCTGGTTTTCTCGAGTTCGCTCTTCATGAGCTTTAGTTAGACGTCGAAGTATTATTGAAGCCAATATTTTAGATACTATATTCACTAAGCTGATTCCTTGGTAAATGTCACAAGTGGAATTCTGTCCTTTCTTATAGACTGGGAAGATTAGTGTTCGAGACCAGTCAGATGGGACTACGTCCAGTTCCCAGATTCTAGCCAAGATATCAGTTGATCTCGCTGCTAAAACTGGACCACCGTCCTCAAATATCTTAGGGGGTTAATTTATCAGGTCCTGCTGCACTCCATCGCTTTAGATTCCCTATAGTCTTCTCAGCCTCACTAAGACTTGGGGGACCAATATTAATTTACCATTCACATTGCTTGGGGATGGTGGGCGATTGGGATGAGCCCGAGGGCCAGTTAAACTGTTCTCTAAAGTATTCTGCTTATCGGTTCAACCTTCTGGATTGACAGTGAATAGTGTTTCCATCTTTCCTGAGATAGTTACACTCACAGCAGGATTTCCGACACCCGTTTCCTTGATAAGTATGGACATTTGACTACTGTTACCTTTTGCCAATGCCTTTTCCACCTCTTTAGATCAATCAAGTGAAGAATACCTAACATTCATAATTTTCTGTGCCGTCTCAGTATAGTCAACTGCAATTCTGTAGCACTGTATAGGTTCACAGGACTAGCTAAGAATTACAGTTGTAATTATCAATAATACCCCCCCACCATCCAGCTCCCTAAACCGAAATAAGAGAAGGGTTCGAGCCAGCAACTCAGTGGTCAAAAGTTGAGTTATTTAACCACTGGGCTGCCGCTACATTACCCAAGTTCTTAGATGCATGATAAATTCAATCTTACTCACTTGATGTAAGCGCCTCGGAAATATGAACTGGACATAGCAACTCTAATGTTTCAATATCTTGCAAACAACCAGCTCCTGATGCGCAAAGAAAATGGAAACAGGAGTCACATCCACTGACACGACAGGATATACTTGCTCCGTAACGTAGGCAAAATGAACATTTTCGAGAAATAGCAACAACTGCCGCCTCCTCTACACCTTCAAGAACCATCTTAATAAACGAAAAACAGACACATGAGCATATAAAATATTAACAGTCATCCTAAATATGGATTATTTAATAGTTTCATAAACTACCCACACAATTTTCTACTAGTGTACAATAAAATTAAACAGATAAATACGAATGATTGGATGAGTCAACTTAGGATGAATTTAGCATGAATAACGGTAAAAAGTAAAATCGCAGCAAACAACCAGGTTACATAATTTTATTATTTTTATTTCAAAGATCCATTGCGAAATATAACAACATACACGCACAAGCACAAGACTAAATAAATATCGACCCCGACTGCAATAATAACTTTAAAACAAGTTGCTGACCTGATCATTAAAATGGACGCCATTAGACCACGATGCGCAGCAATGATGAGCATAAATCCAACCTCCTTCTTCACCTTCACGCGGAGTACATTTAACAAGCAGATTGCAAACCTTTAACGTATCTTCTCCAACTGTAGAGGGCCAACCGATATAATTCAGTTCCTCTACTAATCCAAAAGGTCTACCGTTACAATCAAAATAAGCATTAGGCATCCCTGCAAGACAAGGTTTGCAGTCATAACTATACAACAAATTATTTTGAAAACCTCACATACCCGAAAAAATTCTTGTTCCTATTGCGCCGGCAACCGTCAAGAGATACATGTGGCCCTACCTTGCAAGACTCAGAATCTGTCACCAAAGGTGTGAAAGATGCAATAACCACTTTGCTATGTTGGTTCCGTCGGTTGGTGTGTGTTGAACGATTTGTCGCCAAAATATCTGTGCACTTTTCTTGCTTTACCTTTACCTTTTTGATAAATTCACTGTACCAAGTCGGAGGTTCTGAATAGTCGATCTTTGTGTAGATCCTAAGAAGTTCACCTTGCCCAAGATTCAGATTAACACCCATTCCACAAAATATGCAACGACGAACATCGAGGTTTTGTAAAGCGTGACTCTCTTCTTGATGGCTGGGGGACGGTAAAATCTTTGTATCCAAAAATTCAGGATGCTGATTATCACTGAGCAATCATAATAACAAAGCATGTTAAAACCAACCTAGTAGTTTTCCTCAGCGACTCTTCTGCACATTCATTATCCTCGAAACCCATGTCGTATTTGCCACCGATAACAAATAGACCAGTTTCAGGCGGAAAACGACACCAAGGATAATACGTAGAGTACTAAAACTAAATATAAATAACTTCCATCATTGTGGGAGTAATTAGCACACTTTACAAATTTATCAGCCTAGATTGTGTAGAGACAGTGATATTAAAATTCGACACAGTTAACGTAACGGCATGAATGTTTCATATTTTAACTATAAGTAACCTTAAATATAATCTATGTGCTGACAGCTTAATTAGCGTATAGATGTAGAGATTTATTTTGTACGCAGCGGGTCCGATAATTTTTAAGCTCAAACAAAGATATGCTATTCTAAATGCTAGCAATAAAATAAACTTTCAAATGAATTCTGATTTTCATGAACGGCACGAAAGTTTAAGGACATGCATAATTCGGTACTGTTTCAGTCCTTTTGTGGTTACTAAGTTGGACGAGAATCACATCAACGGATGCACAGTTTTTTCAAAATAGTTTACAGTTTACCAGTTTGTTGGTGCATAACTGTGTGTTTTAGAAGTTGTAATTATATCTTTCAAACTTTGTTCTAGTATAGATGGAATGCAAATTTTCTTTCATGACAGGTGTGTCTAGTAGCAATTAATCACTAATCAAATTTAACTTATCTTCCACACTTCACTGCCTTCTAATTTATTTTTATTTGTAGTGTGTGGGTTCAATTGTTGGAAGTTAGTCTTGTTATACGACAAACTTTACTAGGTCATATACCAAGTGCACTTCATTGGTGAGCACAACGTAATCTCGGCACGTTAATAACTGTCCGTTCGTTCCTTTTTATAGTTATTAATAGAGTACTTCATATAATCGTATATTCGTATAATTCGTATATTTTTCACTGTTTTTTTACATTTGCGTATATTGGCACTTTGATGATGACTGACCAGATACATAAGCTAATTAAGATTAAAACCCTCATGCCTCCAAACTCTCAGCTCATCCCCTTCCAAGTGGACAATATGGAATCTCGATTTTTATACACAAAAGCCTAGTTTCAAGACCACGATATGACAGATCAACGCATTCAATTCCTTGCCGTCGTAAGGTCACTTCCATGTAAATTGAACAGGTACGTCACTTTCCCCTTTTCAACTCCGACTGCATAGAATTTTATGGCTGAATCAAAAGGTCAATTTTCAAAAATGGAGATTTATCTAACAGTCAATGTCTTGATAAATCGTTCTACACCATCGAGTTCGGTAACGATTTTAGCAACAGAAATGTTTTTTCACATGAGTGAAGTCACTGGTCAACGTACTTTTAAAAAAGGTTTCTTTCGCCGACTCTTCCTATCAATATCGCTACAATAAATACAAGCAGTATTTGGTAACAATTCATAATAACCCAGTAGACAAACTAGCTTCATCTGCCGACCGAATTTCGGAGATCACCAGAACTAGCCACAGTGGGATTTATTCCGTTACAGAAGAACCTCATGCAACCATAAACAAAGTGACGACTTTGTGCAATACTGCATTTTATTTACTCGACCTACGGAAACAATACAGACCGAGCAATTATCGATAACAAAATTCTTCACAAAGTAGATCATCATCTTGACCTCGATGATCATAAAACACATTTGCGTTGAAACTACAACGCCTATGACAAAGCTTTGAAGAAATACAGAGATCCATACTGTTTCTGTAGCCACGAACCCACTGTTGACGCATCGGTAAACTATCCCGCCGTCACACATAAGCGGCAACTGTAGCCGGTGGAAACTGCAGCCTGTTATTCATCACTGATGTGATAACAAAGTTTCGCTACCTCATCAATACTGGTACAAGAATCAGAGTTCAACCTAAAACTACATGTGATCGCCAAAATGAAGCTGCATTCGACCTACAAACGACTGACGGGAAGGAAATAGACACATATGGCAGAAAATATATCTACTTGAACGTGAGTCTTCGAAAACCATTCACTTGGTTTCTTACTATCGCCATGTGAAAATACCTATCACAGGCATAGATTTACTGAACCACTACAACTTGCTTGTGGACCCTAGTTAAAAGAGGCTAGTGGACAGCAGCATAAAGCTATAAGTTCATGAAATCACTTCTACAGGTTGTAGATTATGTCCTCTTCGTTTTAAACATTTAATTGACCCTGATTTTCAGCCGATACTTAACGTCGAGATTATCGGGGGTAACCAGCAATGTTACACATCACATAACGACTATAGGTCAACCTGTATTTTCCACAACACGCCAACTAGCACCCGAAAAATGAAGGATTTCAAAAACCGAATTTGAACATATGATTGACCTGGGAATATGCCGTTTATCCAGTAGCCCGTGATCATTTCCATCACAAAAATTCTCAAAAAATAGCAATGATTGGCATCCCACTAATGATTGCAAACGTCACAACGCTCAAACTACGTTTGATCGTTACCCCTTAACACACATCCACGACCTTAGTGCCACCTTGAAATGAATGACCGTATTTTTAAATTCAACCTAGTAAAGGTATACGATTGAATACCAGTGTCCTAAAACGACATCCCCAAAACGGTTATCATAACATCGTTTGGTCTTTACGAATTTCTTTGGACCCCTTTCGGCTTTAAAATAGGCAGCACAGACATTTTATCGTTTCATTGATAACGTGTTTCGCGAGATTCTCGATGTCCATGCATTCGTCAACGACTGCTTGATAGCAAGCTCAGACGAAAAACCACATATAAAACACCTAGACACAGCTTTTGAAAGACTGCAGCAATAAACATAGAGAAATGTTAAATCGGAACCACCTCATTGAACTTCTTGAGGTATACTATTGATGCTAATGGTGTACGACCTCGAAAATACGAGGCGGTGACTATTCTGGAATATCCGAAACTAACCATCATTAAGCAGTTGTGAACTTTCATGGACTGGTAAGTTTTTACGGATGATTTATGCCCAACTGTGCATTGATCATAAAACCACTAGCGGATCAGCTTCGAGGGAATAAAAAGATTATCACAAGGGATGCATAGTCAAGAACAGCTTTCATTGCAACAAAATATGCAATAGCCAACGCGACTATGCTGGTACAGCGCAATACTGCAGCTTCTGTCAGCATCGCGGTTGATGTATCTTACACCTCCATTGGTGCAGTTCTGCAACAATGGATAGACCAAACCTTGACAGCCACAGGCATCATTCTCCAGATGGCTACAAGATACCAAGTCAGGATATAGCACTTCTGGACATGAACTTTTAGCCATGTAATGTACTGTACGACATTATCAGCACTCCGCCGGAGGCCCATAATTTACTATATTCACCTACCACTGACGTTTTCCATGAAGTCATCTTCAGATAAGAAATCCACACAATATTTGCGTCATCTAGACAACATTTCCCAGTTTTATACAGATAAATGACATATATATGGAGTTAGCAATATAGTTTTTTGACGCTCTATCGCGAATACATTCTTTGAGTCGTGTCCAAAGAATCGATCTTGTTGGATTGGCCCGACCTCAAAATGAAGACAATGATCTCCATCAAGAATTTTTCACAACAACATATAAGCTTCGAACAAAAACTACTGAAGAAGGTGAGAACACTTTAATTTGTAATTCTCCTACAGGTATTACCCGTTCAACCGTCCTCAAGAGTTATCGACGCATCATCTTTTACATATTGCACAACCTTCCTCATTCTGGAGTTCGTACCACGACTAAGCTGATCGCCCAGAGATTCTGCTGGCCAAAGATGAACAGGGATATCAAAGAACAGATACGTTCCTGTGTGACTTGCCAAAAAAATCAACGTGACCTAGCACAATAAATTTACTCTCGTTATATTTCAGATTCTCAACGCTCGATACGGCCGAGTTCACCCTTATCTGGTAAAATCTTTACCATAATCAAACAGATTCTCTAATCTTCTGACACGTGTACACCAATCCACACGCTAGCCAGAAGCAGTATCGAATACTGAAATAGCTTATGCAGATAACTCCGTGTAAGTACCATGTAGTACGTAACAATTCCACAGGGTTTTGGACTGAATTCTCCTCAGCCGTTGAACCTGATGCTATGAAGCAGTAACATTTATGGTATTGTAAGTTCGCTGTCTGGGAGGTGAGAGGATCTCCACGTTTCTGCTGTCCCTAGTTGATTGGCATTACATGAATTACTTTACCAACTCAACTTATTAATCCCATCCAACAGACTTGATGCATCAGTGTGTAGGTAATTTATGTTTACTACCAAAAACACATAAATATCAGTTTAATCCTGGTTAAGGAGAAGACTAACCTAGTACAAGTATCTGTGGTTGATTACGAAGTCTGTTGTACCGATATACTTTAAAGCCCATCTCGTCAGTCACAAGAACACAAGAACAATTTATATCCAGGTTTACAAATAGTCTGCGAAACGATTGTTAGCAGTGGTGAAAGGTGAAATTAAAAGAGAATGGGAAAGGAAGAGACGATAAACACCACTGTAATGCTTTCCAAGCCAATAAAACTTGCTATAATTATGAAATCAAGCGTTAATTAGATACCATGACGAAGATAACTTTTATCTGTTCTCAGCCTAGATATCTAGAATGATAGGTGAAACACTTCAAAAAGCAATTTACTTTGCCATCAGCTACTCGACAGCTACTCATAACTTTGAAAAAGTTGAAAACCGACGTAGGCCTCCGAATCCATGATGAAACTGAGAAAGCAATAGTTAGCATAAATCAAAGATAAGCATCGGCACGGGATGGATAAAGTCCAGAAGTCCTTAAGGATAGTGATCTTGTTTAGGAAATTAGACTAGCTGGCAGTTTGGTTGAAGTTTGGGGGGTAAACGCAATCTTAAATATCTGCTGTCGGTCGTTGGTCGCGCCAGGGCAAGGAGTATTCGGTTTGGCTGACATCATCCCTATTCCTATCTCACACACAAGAACTGCAAATATGGAAAAATCACGCTGATTTGAAACTAATGCGCAGGAATTTTACTCTAAGTCGAGAAGTTCTATGCGATGTCTGTTACTTAAAAGAATATCTAAGATGAACACAAACCTTCTGAAGACGTTTTAACCACTATTAGAGAGATCAGAGCTTATGGCAAACTGTCATATGAACTTAAAACCTCAAATGGTTTCTGTAAATGCTGTTCGCTGTCTTTATTTTTGTGTAGTTTTATCTAAGATTTAAGCAGTTTGAATTTTCTTGAATTTGGCTCCTAGCAAAAGGTCGATTGATTAGCTTCAAATATGAAGATGATCTAGTTCTACAAAATGAATGTTTCTTACTAAAAACACAGTTTTTCCTGGTGAACTCCAATAAGTAGTTCATGTTAATCTAGACAACAATTTGGTTTAGGTGTACTTTAGTCTCAATATTTTATAATATCTTACTGTTTACTATTATACATATATATATGTATATATATACGTACGAATATACCTGTACGAATTGATGTTTGACGAAATTTCAGTATGGAGTTAAAAAATTAACATGGTTTCTTACACCTTGTGTTACTCATGGTGTATGGAAGGTATGCATTTATAAATTAAAGAACAAGTTTATTGGGTAGCAGCCTGTTCTGTTTTGACACATAGATGTAAAACATGGCCATTATTAGTATCAGATATTCGCAGTTAATTAGCTTTCGATCATAGGCGTCCATCCGAGCTTATTGGGACCACCGCTGTTAGTAATCCTGAGGTTATGTGCCAATCAACTGATGCAGTTGTGAGCGTCCATTAACTGGGGTGGTTGGTGCGAGTATTCATTATACCCAACCACCCCTTACCTTGACACGCAGTGGCAGCTAGTGTAAGCGAACGATGGAAAAATGCAGAAGGAACTAAATTACATATATGGGATCAATTTAAAAAGTTACTGACTTTTTGCGTGAGCCAACTACTTGGTTGGGTTTCATATGACTGTCGAAGATATAAATGTGATTCCGGTGCTTCCACTTTCTGTCTTCCTTTAAGTGATAAACTTAAAATGATCTTACACGCTTCTTTCCACGGACTACCTCTTGATTTTAAAATCATATTCTCCGTGTATGTTTTTGTTTTTCACTAGTATTTGTGTTGATATTCGTCTTGCTTAGCCAATGAAGTATTGTAATTCGGATCAAGTGCACGTATAACTATGGTTCTAAATTACTATGTGTCTGACGATTGACCGACTAAAATGATGAAAAAGAATAAAAGAAATTTTTTAAAATAGAAATAAATTTACGATACCATACGCCGTTAGTTCAAACTTAAATTATCAATAATACCTTAATTTTCTAAATGACAAAAATATATTCGCCTGATGTAGTTATCATACTTTCAATATTCAGTTCTCTACTTAACATATTTATTTAGCGGCTAGCAAAACTCTTCGAGGCCCTTCATTAAATAATTTCTGTCCATGGTTCGAAAAATACTCTTTTCCTTTTTCTTTTCAGCACTTAGAGGTCGCTTCATACTGCGCAAAACGTTGAATATCTACGTCTCCTGTCATAATGCGACCCTTCTAATATGGCAACTTTAACCTGCTCTGCAAGTTTTCCATGTCACAAGGTTGTTCTAAGGTCTATTTCGAAATGAATGCTACGTAAATTACCAATTTAAAACAACGTTTATTATCACACTATCTTCATATATCACAGCGTAATCTGTCTGTGAAACAAGTAAACACTGTTATTGTCATATGATTTTGTTGATCATGCTTGTAAAAATGGCTTGTTGCTGATATCAGGAAATAAATTATTATTGTTATCATTATTATTATTATATTCTAACATACCAAGATAATAGACAAAGTTAACGTCTTCGATAAATTCATGGCTTCGTTTGGTGGATCATCGTTCACTTCAGTCCTACTAGGAGGAACTATGGGAGTTATGTCAGTCCTATGACCTTCTTACTGAAGGTGTATGTTCCTCTGGGTTTTCGCTGTACTAAGCAGGCTTGTTAGAGGGTAATGAAATTTAAGGCAGCAACTTAAGCCCTAAGGGCAAACAAAGGGGCTAAACAACACCAAGGTGTTTCCTCTAGATAACTGGCTTCTGAAGCTATGCTGTCTTCCTAACGGAAGGAAAAGGGTTGGAAATAGTAGACCCTAAAAATGTCACACTTCACTATACTTAACGGTAAAACCTTTTAAAGAGCGAGGTTAACACTTTAGAACCTCTACTATAAAAAGGTCTTTTGTGATCGACCCCAAGCATTGGTCTATTTGGCTATGCGACAAATTTCATTGGTCACTCAGACTAAAACTAACCTGATTTTCTCTACAGGTCCTTCAAAAGGTAATATCCTCTACGACAAGGATCTCCCTCAGAGTTCAACTTAATGATGAACAGTCAGGAGTGCATTTCAGAAACAAATAAAAAATCAATTAGTCAACTAAGTAGATGATATCCATCCTTAGTCAGCTCGGGATGATTACTAAATAACTGTTGAAATAACAGAAATATTTACTAGTAAACTAAGCACGAATATTAAGTAACATCAGTGGATTTCATCTTCTCGGCAACACATATCGTTTAGTTCTGAACATATTGAGGAACCAAGGCTGATTTAACACAAACTGATTTACAGCTTGCATAATGATTGTGAGCACCGGTGAGTGGCGAAGCCTAATTAGACGGAAAAGGTGACATAAGTAGGTAACAGTAGTCAAATGTCCATACTTATCAAGGAAACGGGTGTCGGAAATCCTGCTGTGAGTGTAACTATCTCAGGAAAGATGGAAACACTATTCACTGTCAATCCAGAAGGTTGAACCGATAAGCAGAATACTTTAGAGAACAGTTTAACTGGCCCTCGGGCTCATCCCAATTGCCCACCATCCCCAAGCAATGTGAATGGTAAATTAATATTGGTCCCCCAGGTCTTAGTGAGGCTGAGAAGACTATAGGGAATCTAAAGCGATGGAGTGCAGCAGGACCTGATAAATTAACCCCCTGAGATATTTGAGGACGGTGGTCCAGTTTTAGCAGCGAGATCAACTGATATCTTGGCTAGAATCTGGGAACTGGACGTAGTCCCATCTGACTGGTCTCGAACACTAATCTTCCCAGTCTATAAGAAAGGACAGAAGTCCACTTGTGACAATTACCAAGGAATCAGCTTAGTGAATATAGTATCTAAAATATTGGCTTCAATAATACTTCGACGTCTAACTAAAGCTCATGAAGAGCGAACTCGAGAAAACCAGGGTGGTTTCAGACCTTGGCGTGGTTGTACAGACCAAATATTCACACTTCGGCAGGTTCTGGAGCATAGGCACACTTTCAGACATCCAATAATAACTGTATTTCTTGATCTTAAGGCGGCGTTTGACTCTATCGATCGTAAGGTTATGTGACAATATCTGTCATTGAAAGGCGTGCCAGCAAAGTACATTAACCTTACACAAGCCCTCTACTCGAAAATTACATGTTGAGTCAGAGCTTATGGCGGATTGTCATCGGAACTGATTGTCTCAAGTGGTGGTCGTCAAGGTTGTACGCTTTCATCATTTTTATTTAATTTTATCATTGACATACTTTTAGAGTTGACATTGTCATCGTCTGATTTCTTCAGGGTTGACCTCCTTCCAGGAGATGAACTTGCTGACCTAGAATATGTAGATGACATATTTCTATTTTGTGAAGATGTGGTTAGGATTTCAAAATTTTTTTGACTTATTTAAGCATCAATTAAAACATGTTTGAAATGCGTTTTTTCCCATCCGAACTGTCGCTTCAGTTCTGGCTTACAGCTGCGTCGAAATTATGATGGGATGCGATGTAGGTGAATTTGTTGATCTTTATATCTTGTTTGGGTGTCTTTTCAGTCCTGGCGACCTAATATCTGATGAGATCTCGAGTGGATTACCTTTTGTCGATTTACGTCACTCAGGGTGTAGACGCGACTTTTGTCTATTGACCAAATAACGCATTATCTCTGCAGCAGTCCGATCATTTCTACTTTATGGATATGAAACATGGTAATTAAGAATTGAAGAATGTACGTAGATTACTAGCTTACGATGATAAATATCTGTGAATCATTTTCCGTGTTTTATTGCACCAGGGAGTAAGACGTTCGTAGATTAGAAATGGAGTACTAAATATGGTAAATCAATAGGTGAATTAGTGAATCTTTATTAGCTGTGGTGGCTAGAATATGTGCTCCATATGCCCGACCTTCATCTACCTCGACGAACGATTCTGCTTTGTGTCAGTGTAAGCTGAAAGAAGGCTCGAGGTGGCCAAACCAAAACATGATACCAATCCATGAGGTTATTGACAATTGAACTGAGCCATGTTAATAGGTGCAGATTAATTGGTTAGGGTCCACGTGTTGTTCATAACTAATGATTAGAGACTTTGGGGGACGACCTAAAGCTGATCGTAGTGGCTTTCGTGTTAATGTCGGTCGATTAATTGCTCCACTGATCACTTGTTCCACTTGGCATGATTTAGTTCCGTAAGTTACTGAAACAATACTGTACACTATTAAATGTTTCATAAGACGGATGCAAGAAAAATGCCACTCCAAAGTAACATTATTTTTCGCCATCTGATTAGTCAATGGGACTCGGCTAATAAAGTTAGGCAGACAGTGGCTGCAGTATAGTAAATGTGTAGAGTTTGAATAAAAGAATTAAGTTTTTACTTACATTCAGTGTAAGTTGATTAGCCAAAATTACTAATAATTATAGTTCGCTATTTTTACCAGTGTCTGATAATTAAAAAAACTGCAACAGATTACTACGTTTAAAGACTACTTATGTACGTTGATGGACCCCAATAGATTTTAGGATTATAACTGATTAGGTATTTTACATATCAAATTAGTAGCTGAACTTAAATACTAAGCAATACTAAATAAACTTTTGCTTGTGATTACTAATCAATACTTATGCAAATAGTAATCAGAAAGTAATAGAGATGACCAGAAAGATGTAAATAAGAATTATTGAATTGAGAAAGTTGGGCAGTTATTAGAAGAGTTGTCAAATTTATATATAGACTTAACAGTTTCTACCATAGATGTAATTATTTATCCAATTCCTATCGCATGATTAATAGCTCAATGCACTTGCTCATCTTACGTAAAGTTACGCCGCTTATCGATTCTTCGGCCTGGCTCACCCTAACCACATTCGCTAAACCTCTTGTCTGACATAAAATTGATTAATAGTGAAGTCATATTTCAAATGATAATAATAAAAAGGTTAAGAGTGCATTGACATATGTCATTTAAACATTCTGTTGATTATAATTAACTCTACAATACTACTCCCAATCGCATGTGAAGATTATACAGACACCTAACCTTTTTGAAAAAATTAACAAAAAACTTCAACACTATCTCGTCAGCTAATAAGTTCTACAGCTTTCTTGTTTTGATTGCAAGGATGTTAGCACAACCTTCTTCATGTTCTTCCATATAGGAATGTCCTCATATTTTTAGCTTGAGATTAAATCTAACCAGTGTTTTGTAAGGATGAAGAGAACTGCAAGCTTTGTGACACTTTAAGGATAATCCTCCTAACCATTCTAAACTGCGCTGGATCCTAATCCACTGCTTTAATTCGGGCCGAGTATGGTTGAAATTTTGATCCTAACACATTTTGGCTGCTCTTCCATTTCTTTCTAAAGGTATGAGGACATAATAACGGGATTTTTAAAGATATGATCTTTGGTGTGTAGTAATAGCGTTAATTAATAGTTAAGAAGTCAAGGTACCTATTAACCTGATTCTGATTATATGATAAGTTGCGTGATGCAGTTGCATAAAGTCAGGTGTAAGTTGCACTGCCTGATAACCTCAGTAAGCTTAATCCACTCCAATCTTGCTAGCCAGGTTACTTGATTAATACAACATTAGCTATGAGTTAAGTTGCATTCAAGATGATGTTCACCAGGAACAGTATATAGAAGACACATGATCGCATCAGCAACTTTGTCGTATGACGTGTAGTACTTCATTGTACAGTCATTTTTCATCCTCTTTAAACAACATGACGTCCACTGACCACTTAAGATGGAGAGTGAGAGGTACTCTAGGGTCAGAACTTATACTGCCCTGTAGTGTAGCTTAACAAAACAGTAAGCGAAAATCAGTTTCATATAAATACTGTAGTTTAATCCAGCTAACTAAAATATTTTAAACCCTGCTTAGAATGTTATGTGTACACAAAATTAAATATCTCAAGCGAGAGATAACGTAGACAAACATTCCTCAAAATTTTATAGGTAAAGCGACATTTGAAACAATATGGCAGCTGGGACACTTACTTAACCAGATTAATCCAACATGTTCAATCAACTTTATCCAATGAATATCAACTAACAACACCTAACTTATCAGTGTATAATTACGTAACAGGCCGCTTATGGACTTCATAAATTCATTTCAGTTTTGAGTCTATTTTTTTGAAAGTATTATTTAAAATATTGATTATTAATGAATTAGAAAAGTGACGAAAACATACATGATATAGCAATAACAAGAAATAGGTAATCGTTAATTGAAAGCTCTATTAGCGTCACCTTTGTTATGGTTGTCTTTCAAGCCAAGTAAAACAGTGATAACAGCAAATTACTTACAGTTTCCCGCCAAGTCAAATGCAGTTATTATTATATTCTGAAATTTCGTAATAAATTCACGCCAGTTTACAAGCATTGTCACATACCTGTCGGGTAATTGGAGTTTCTCTTGTGTTTCTAGTGTTACAACAAGCACACAAAGTATGTGACTACATGGATACTCCTTGTAGAAATATTTATTCCAGCTGAATTCTTGTTTATTCGTTATATCCAGTTTTTATAATTGGTGTAATTATTTTCTGGTCAAGACATTGCGGTTTTGTTCCTGCCTTCGAATTTAATTGTTTGTTTCTGAACTCCAAATGACTACTGATTTGAAAATCTGTAAGTTTGTTTCTTTAATTTGCTAAACAGAGCAATTTCGATAACTATGGATAACGTAAACGGGTTTGTTGAAATTAACCCTCTTTTGAGTGCTGCTTAATTTAGTTTAATATTGTGATTCTTTCGGGTTTTACCTTCATAATCCTATATGAAGTCTCTTTATAACTAGAAAAATAATAAAATTTTAAAACTAGTTGTACAAAAAATGCGTGATTACTTTCAAGTTCTTCATTTATACTAGCCCCAACGCACCTACAATAGACTGTGTTGATGGTGTTATTGTTACTGATGGGACTGTTAGATTAAACTTGTAAACTGATATTGTAAATCCAACAATTGCAGGCTAGTAAGCTTTAAAAGCCGTTCCGCTTTAGCATGAAATGCTCCATCATCTCTGCGAATCATATAATAATAATAATAATAGTTTATTCTCAGGTAGCATTTTGTACATGAGAGCATACCAGTTAACAGGCATGATCAGGACGAGAGGAAATTTCAGCCTTGCGGCATAATAATAATAATAATTTATTTCCTGATATCCGGACATGACTACTCAACTGAATGAATATACATATAGTTCATATGACAACTTAAGACAAAAATGGATGTCAACGCACATAGAATTCACATTAATAGTTGCAAGGAACAACCAGCTACAGATCAGGCAGAAAATATGCCTTATTGCAAATTGATAAATGTTATAACATTTTCAGCCCTGCCCTGAGCTCTTCATAAACTATGGAAAGCATTCTACTAGGACGTTGTGAATATTCACTTTTAGCCTAGTGTAAGGCTTCAATCAAACACCCTTTTGCAGTGAATTATCAACAAGTTTGTGACACATGTTTAATCCTATGGGACGTAAGGCACTTTAAGTGATCAAATCTAGTAATATTACTAATAATACATACCAAGCATTTTCGTGTTATTAAATGCACACTCAGTTTGTTCAGTAAACGATTGAAATAAGTGAGTTGTCGTTGCTTCTCGAAAGGAGCCCGTCGCATCGTAATATCAAAATAAAACGTATCAGCTAAGGAGATTTTCTGTTCTATGAAGTCATTTATTGGAGCTATCTATTTGCATTTATAGTTAATCTAGTAAATAATACTCGCCAATAATAAAATAAAGAAGCATTACATCAGAACGACCAAAAGTAGTCACATTTTCATGTGTCTGCTAAGAAGAGAAAGAACTGGTTATTCTTTACGTGAATATTCTTCTCTTTACTATTTTTTTATTAATTGTAAAGTAGGCGGTAACCGGTGCTGCCCTTCATTTCCTCCTCTCTAACCTTGCTAACTGTGATTGGTTGTAGTGTCTTTTGAGTGTGCTAATTACTCTGATTGCTACAAGGTTCCTTTTGTAACTATATATACAGAGTTGGAATTTAATAGAATCGAATCTTCCTAGTGCTGCGTTCGTATCTTCTTGATTTTGGCTTGGGATAAGTAACCAGTTGTCGAGTTGTTGGTTATGGTTGCTATTATTAGTTGGCGTAGAGAAATTCACAGATTAGGGTTGCAGTTAGTTCGCCTATAGCAGTAGGCGTTTTTACAGGTATAACAGTGTCCAATTAAATAGAGGGCTGTCATAATTTATCGAGTAGTGATTTAAGGAAGCGTTACATTATATGACAAAGTTTTCAAAAAGTAATTAGGTCCCTCATAGATTGAATGCAAAATGTCAACAAAATATAATAGAAAAGCTGTTAAAGGGAATAATGAACTTGACAGATATCAGAAAGATAAAGAGTAAGTAGTGATAATTTGTAGGACAACTCAGACATATGAAAACGAAGATAAAAAGTTTGAACAGGAAATTCAGAGAGAATATTTAGAAAAGTAAACACGAAGGACATTCCTCTTCGTATATTAATGGACAAAATGGACATTCAGTGTCCTGCAATCACTGGACGATTGGTAGGTATTTTGCAGACAATGAGAGAATAAATTAATGGACATAACATTTGTGACACCTTAGACTTTGCGGGCTCACTAAACAACTTCAATGTATCCAAAAAGACGATGGTTTCGCTGTACATTGATTTTCTCTTCATGTACGTTCCTCTCTTACTGAACAGTTTAATCTTTGATTGATGATATCAAAGATAACAAGATTAAAGTCGAAATACCCAAACACTGACTGAAAGAGCTATTAACACGGTGTACTTTTAACGTGCAATTGAAATTTAATAATGTTTTCTACAGGCAAGTTGGTGATCTTGCAGTGAGATCACCCTTCTGGTTTTCTTTTGAGGAGAATTTTTATGACAAACATAGAAAATATAATTTTTCAACTAACAATAGAAAGACTCTGTTTCTATAGACGACATATGGACGACGCGTTCATCGTATGCATAAAAGGTAGCGATAATGATGAGAATTTTCGAGAAATTAACAATCGCCACAGTTCAACCATGTTCCTAATAAAATCGTAGGATAACTCTGAATTCTATCTTCATGACTTTTTGATGAAACAAAGATCAGACGGTTCCTTAAAGTGGTCGTTTTATAGAAGGCTGATGTGAAAGTAACAGTGTACTAACTTCCAAGACTCGGTGACACTAAGCAGTAAGAGGAACATAATTCACCCTTATCCTCGAGGACTAGATGAATATGCACAGAGAACACAGTGAGTGACGGAGTAGAATAAAGCTTGTAAGGCCCTTTTAATAAAATAGTTTTTTCTCTTAGACAACGATATACAGCTGAAACAACAACCCAGAAACATTTTCATTGTGGCGAAGAAAGTAATATTCGTCAAAATCGACTTTACAGGAGACTTAACAATGTATATAATTTAAAACCAACTGTCGTGATTTCAGAGGAGAACTTTGTACTGCTTTTAGCATCAGGAACCTTATCCGAGGATAAAGTGTCGCTTTGGGCTAACTCTATGCTCATCAGTTTACATAACCCAGTAAAGCAAGGTATACCAGCCGTGTGAATCGTAAGCTTTCCAGACGGATATCAGAACAATATTCTACATAGTTATCCGGACGCCGCCAACATCTGAATCCAAAAGCATTTAGTCAATTCATTTTAAGCGCCACCATTTAATCAGTCTTCAGAATAATTCACATGTTTAGAATTGGTTCGAACAGAGTACATACCAGGAATCTGTCCACATCCGAAGTGTTGGGAATTCAACAATTCTAGCATGGAGAGTGACGTCATCCCATGGTGGAGGCCGAGTTTCTTCAGGAAGTTGCGAGACCGATGACCCTTATCGCAATTAGAACAATAATCAGTGTTGGTATATGAAATTTTCATACAATGTGAGAAATCGGAAAAAAACATACGAGCAAAGAAGGAAATAAAAGTAAATAAGCTGAAGAAACCTGGAATATGTGAAACCCATTGGTTACTAGCTGGACGACAAAGATCGGCCTCAGGAGAGGTACTGTTTACTCTGGTCATGAAGAAATAAATGCCATGCACACACATTGGTGTTATTAACACTATCCAAAGAAACACAGAGAGCAAACATTAGACGAGAACCTAATGAACCTTGGATCAACAAAGTATCAAATACACAATAGCTAATGAGCAAATGAAGAGGAAAGTTTGAGCTGATAAGCGGTACTATGTAGAAGACCCAGCAATTGTATCAGAAAAAGCTGCAAAAGAAGGAAATATGAGATATCTATGTTATGCAACGAAGAAGCTAGCTGCAAATTATAGTATATCGGAATGACCCATCAAGAACAAGGCTGACAAACCAATTAATGAGACCTGAAGCGTTCCCCGGATATAGGACCAAGTTGCACTTGTCGTATAACCAAAGACACTTCTATCGAACGGATCCCACTCTTACGAATGAGAAATCAGAAGGCACTAAAGGATGGAAGCGAAATTATATTTGAGCGTAACAGAACTTTAATGGGATAGCAACGTCTAGGCTGGCAAACTAGAGAGAGATGCTACCCACTGTGGTTCGAGTCGTGATCTGGTGAAGATGCGTGACCGCGCGCCTTCAACTAGTAGTGTCCGCTAAAACAAACATGGTCAGCATCAATGTCGAGAGCCTATGCAACTATTTATTTTGGGGATTATTTACCGCTACAGACCCAATAACAACAACACAAGTGAGTAGAGCACTTCGAGAAACTCTTGAACAGCCCAGCATTACTGAACCCACCACTCACCGGTGCATCACCAATAGACGTTCTCACCAACAATCGTAGAAATCAGCAAGGCGAGGCTGCATTACTACTATTGAAGGGTATCTTGGATATCAAAGTCAGAACTTCTGATATAAATGTCATGACAATCTTATTGCCTGGAGCTACAACTCAAGGAACTACCAAAGCCATCATTCATAAAACACAAATATTTATGAACAGTTAATTTCCCAAGACACTGTGAAGTAATTGGTCAGATACTATCAGCAACAACCTTTTGTGGTAGAAAATAAGCAAACCAAAATCCAGCTGAGGAAAAAGTGATGAAGATGGATACGAAACACAATACGAAAATCGTCACACTGCATTACAAGGCAAGTGCCAAACTGAAATTCTTAAAACAAAACGAAAAGAGGGAGATTGAAGGAAACGGTGTGCTGGGAATCGGAGGCAGACACGAGAAGAATGAATAGCACTGGGGGGAGAACTGGAAATAAAACACAGAACGGAGTTGATTGGCGAATCATGGTTGACAGCCTATGCTCTATGAAGGTTAATATGCATTGATTTATTGGTTCTAAACTGCACTCCGGTTACACTTTAAACAGCTTGAAAACCACTGCACCACATAGGCTAACATTCGTGCACACTTTGTTGTTCCTAACGATCTACTACTTAGAACTAATTTGAACGCCTTTCGGTATAGCTACATACGAAATTAAGGCACAAATGTAGAACTATATTCAGCAATAAGCACAAATAGTTTGTACAGATTTCAACACTATGCTATTCTTACATAACGAAGAGAGATCCAAGCGTTTCTACAGTCATCCACACTAAAGAGATAAAAAATATGAAGAAAGTTGCTTGTTCTCGAACAAAATACATTACTAGTAAAAGAAGGAACTAGATTTCGTCTATAGACAACAAAAATACGTTTCCTAAAATTTGCAACTAAAAATTCAGTAATATTCTCAGCAAAA
Source organism: Schistosoma japonicum (assembly GCA_025215515.1). Taxonomy (NCBI): domain Eukaryota; kingdom Metazoa; phylum Platyhelminthes; class Trematoda; order Strigeidida; family Schistosomatidae; genus Schistosoma; species Schistosoma japonicum. Next base: position 30,397,529 of record CM046061.1, read on the forward strand.
GATTAGTACGTGGAGTGCCATTGAAGGCATTAAAAATAATAAAGTAGCATTAAACACGAAACTAACAAACCGTTCAATACAGTGATTTAGGACGGTATTTTGACACAAAAAAGTAGATTTTACACACGTACTGGCAGTAAATCACTTAGCAAAAGCACCTGCTTGTGGACTAAGGACATACAAGCCATAATCTTTGTATTTTATCACTGTTAGTTGTGTGGAGACGGTAACTGATACATGATGTATCGATTTCTTATTTGAAACTTGACAAAAACTGGCGTCGAGTGTTTTTCTCACTCACGCTTATAGAATAATTGGGATGAGCTGGTCCTATGGAGATAAGTGTTCAATTTTTAATTCCGTTTGCGAACAGAGAGCGCGTACTACCGAGGGATCCCCTACTAAGACAAAACGGTAGTCGAATCCTCCCTAAACTGAAAGAGATCATACTGTGGTGAATACAAAATATCTGTTCATCGTTTGATATAGTAAAGAGTAAATGCATTCCTCAGAAAAACTGAATAAAACTCCCACAATTTCATCCCTTAATAGTAGGCTTTTCTTTAGGATTCCATGATAAATGTGACGGGATACTGTGTGTTTTGAATTACTGCCTAAAGCTTAGGGATGCTGACCCTTTGTTGTTAACGTGGTTTACTTTGGTAAGTATTTCACCAACTCTAATCAACCTGGACTTTATGTGGGGTCATTTTTGATAGTGTTAAGAAAGTTGGAAGTGTTCTATTATCAGGTCATGAACTTAAATCGGAAGGGTTATGCAAGTCATTATGGTTGTTCATCAGAAGGAACTGGTTTAAACTGACTCATTCAACCTCCTAATCGACTTAGTTCTTTCCCGTCTATCTTAATATTAATAAACCCGTAATGATTTTTCGCTGAATTTTTCAAACACAAGTTCTACCGATAAGCACAGCGAATTTATTTTGAGTCATTGCTTTCCCTAGCGTTTTTAGACTTAACCTAATGCTTTGAAATTTATTGTGAGTTGTCAAACTATATCAAGTATTACTGATAATGGTTCACCCGCTGCCTGGTTTCCCGAAACTTGACATGGTCTTTATTACAGACCGATATGTACTTTGTCTGAAACGTCTAGTATTAATGTTAGTGGGAAACAAGTCCACATACTTCAACCCGGTTACTTGAACTAGTTTTCTTAGTTCAGTAGTAGCCTACAGAGTCAGCCCAAAATCTTCCAACTCATCCCTGAGTGCGTCTGTTAATGGAGGTAAATATCGTGAAAATGCAAGTATGCACCAGCGATACAAATTAATCAAAATTGGAAAATGGCCCATACCATTTAGGCTTTTTCCTGAGGTTCTGCATATAGTACCGGACACCTATCCGGGATCAAAAGCCTGTAAACAAAATTAGTCGCTTTTTCTGCTAGACGATGTCAGCCGACTACCAGGTTAGAAGACGCCTAACTGTGGCACGTAGCCAGATGGGGGTTTTTACGCTCCCACTATTAATTTGCCCCTCTATAGTCTATTCCTAGTATTGTGAGATCTAAATCAACAATAATAAATAACTGCCTCTTAAATCTAAAATCAGATGGCGAATCTTTCTACGCATACGTAGAGATCCTGGTTTTCTTGAAAACATGCAGTGCATTCGTGAAAACCTACCGTCCTGATTAATTCGATCCGAATCGGCACTAAGGCTCTCGCAAAGTAATGCTTCGAAAATAGCTGAAGCGATGATCGAAATATCTACATATCGTAATTACATAGATTAGCCTCTCAGATAGTAGAATATATATTAATACGATTATTCAGCAGTTGTCAAAAAGACGCTAATATCTTGCTAGTTTGCAAATTTATACAGCACCTCAATACCTGTTAACGAACGTGTGGCCAGTGACATAACAACAGGTAAGCTAAGCTATTTCTCCGAGCCCTAGCCCAGCTGACTAGAGGAAGAAGTTCAACGTCAGCAAGAAGCGCTGGTTCTACAGGCAACCTGTCAAACAGACAACAAACACTCAGCTTATGAGTATACATACAATAATGAGAGCGTCCTTGAAGGTGCTACAAATAACGTAGTTAAATAAACAACGAACCAATAAAATTTGGCGTTTTACTAGGTGAAAAACACAAACTGAAGGTGAAAGGGGTGTGCGTCGGTACTAAAATGAGACATTTAAATTTCCACGAATAAATCCCAATAATAGGCTTACAAAGAGAATTCTGGGGACCTAACACCCTCAACATATCTATTCCTAACACCAACGGATACTAAGAGTTCAATGACGCTTTATATTACTAGTGGCTTGGACAAGCCAGAGGTCGACCCTAAGAGTAAACGAAGAACTCTCAAAATATCCTGAAGTTTTTGTTTTGTAACTGAAATACACTATTTAGGCTTACGTCCATTAATCTATATTCCTTGAAATGAGCTTCTATTTATTAAATCACTTTTGACTTCTAAAAATCAGTTTTGCAATGCTACTGACAGAATATATGTAGAGATCATTGTCATAAATCTTCCTCTTGAAGTAATGTTTTGTAAAATTGGATACACTAAAGTTGACATTACAGTTTGGAGATATCGAGAAAAGACGTGTGTTTGTATGGATATATTAAAAGTATATACAACAATATATGCGTTAAGTTCCGTATAATTTTCTTTGCAACGGTGGCGCTAGATGCATGGCAACATTTCCAGAATGAATAGAAACAACTGCGATTTCTGACTTTGACAAAACTTTCGTTTGAATTATATTCTAAAATACGTACAAATGTTACATTTAATTAAAACGTAAAATATAATGAAGTGTTATTGTTTAAGTAGTTGTATTACAAAATGACGACAAAAATGAATAAGATAAATGACTTGACCATTTTAACTTGAGCACCTACAATCGGTGGACTAAAGAATACATGTGAATGGTCTAAAATGTCTTTACTAGAGACTACAGAAATATGGCGAATGAATTATATTTTGCTAAATTAATAAAAACGAGGTTCGAGGGAATTTTCAGTGAATAGCAAAGATGAGTGGAGCCCATCAATTTTAAAACTTCAGACAGAAATGACGGATTACTTCACACAAACAACACAATTGATTATTTCTTTGTTAACGTTAACAATGGCCTTTTAAAATACTCTGTAAAAAGTACGAGACATCAGGGTGTTATTAGTAACTCAAAACTGATTAGCTAGGAGCTAAAGATAATTTTTAGAGATAACTGTCAATTTGTGTTGCAAAACGAATCATTATCTTGTCTAAATCATATCTTTCTATTAACAACAGAACACACGTACAAACTGTTCATTTTTATAATTGTAATTACTTGTGATACATTTTTTATATTTAAGACCCATACTAATAAACAATCATTCGAGGATGGTCAGTAGGTTGGTAGTGTGATACGGACAACCGAGCGAAAAAATAATCAACAGCAGTAAAGTGTGAGAAGCACTCATATAAAGTGCTTATTAACGTGAATGAATGTTGCATAAACTATCAACTTAACTAATACAAATGACGAAAAATAAACATTAAGGCTTTGTAAAACCAGATGAAATCTTTATGGATCACACAATTGAAAACTTACTTTAACATTTTCGCATATATACAAACAATAATCGTCATCAACAGTCCTCTTATATGTGAGAATCTTCTTGATCATACCAGGTTTATAATTCTTATTCACAGATTATTTTGAAAAGATCATTAAAAGTAAAAAGGGTAAACGAATTTTATGTTCTAAATGATTGTTTGTTAACACATGAGCTCACTGAACAAACGACATTTACCAATGTAACAGAGTAAAAATAAACTTGAATACAAATGTATCCAACAAACAGTCCGCGATGAGAGTTTACATATTTATTGTTAGCCACTATTAAAAGCCTGTAGTGGTGAGTTAAAACGGAGAGCACATAGTTTTCAACTACTACAGCATGTGTAGTTATGTAGTATCACTAGCTTTCAATATGTAGCTTATTATTATACAGTAAGTCTTAATAACTGTTAACAGCTGTCATTTATTCTACAGCAAGTGATTGACCATAACTATACACAACTGGAACCAGATATTGAGATTATACACAAGATCAAACCTAATCTACCAGAATAAGTTTGCCTTAATCTCCTTTGTAGTGTAGAGGCTTTGGCGATAAGCAATCTAAAGCCAGACATATACATACGAATAGTTTTAAGATCTCTTTCGTGCCTATGGACTTAGATACTTCTGAAATTTTCATGTAGTGTATTTCGCATTTTTATAATACCTTTAATTTACATGTTATCTTATTTTACCGTTACAATTTTTACATACGAATATATTCCACCAGCACCTGCTAATTCCATTCAGCCTATTATTATCATTGCATGGGTCACCTTAGATTTTCATTTACCTACTTGTAAATTCAGCGAAAAATTTCTCGTCATATAGTTGTATTCTTGATTCTTAGTCACCTGTATTATTTTCTGTCTGATGATTCAGTAATTTAATATTACTATTAACTATTTCGCTCATTAGTGAGATTACGCATAGATTTTCATCTAATCAATGTTAACATCTTATTTCATATAAACTACGATCGTTGAAAACAGTTTTCTTTGCTAAATTACTTGTTTCCGATCAACTCACTTAAAAACCACAGAGAGAAAAAAATTATCAATCAAGCTAAAGTTCTATCAATACATTCTAATTAAAAAAATGAATGCACACCTTATAAGGAACTAACATCACCAAAAACCGATCTGACGCTAACAACCATTTGTCAGACCCGAAATAATCGACATTATGGAATACTCCTAGACTATGTGCAATTTCATCGCCCATTGTACGCCAAAATTTAATAAGCCATTTATTTAGTCCAACACTGATGATATTTTTCGTTGGTACTGCATAAGTTGTAGTATGATCCGATTCACCAGAATTATTTACATTATCCGACCGTTTGATAGTTATACGCCATTCTCTTAATTGGCTATTTGTATATAATACAGAAAAACTATGCTTGGATACTGTAGAAGCTTGAATTTCAGCAGATATCTGTTCATCGTCGATGACAGTTGGAAATGCGATGGATACCGGTAAAGGTGAATGACCACTGACTGAATCAATACAGGGACATATGAATAGAGTGGAACCAGCCAGTGAATCATATAAGCGTACACGTGCATCAGAGCAGCCAAGTGCGATTAGGTAACCAAGTTCGGTAAGAACATTTGAAATGGACATGATATGGGCTCGAACATGTAATTCATCATCTGAAATATTAGGTCAGAAATGGTATTTAAGCACAAAGCAAAAACAAAGAACTTATGTAAAGGAAGTTAGTAGACTATATCAGTGCCAAGAATATATCATAATATGGAGATTGTATATTAACGAAACAGCACAGAATTTCGTGACTGAGGATTGTATAACGAGTTTTGAAATAGTAATGTTGAAAAGAGTTACAGAACACTATGCATGATATTACTAACATGTGATTCGCACGCCCGACATAACAACACGAGAGTTACTAACATAAGACTGCTCTATATCTAATGAGTTTCACAGTGGAAACAAAAAACTTATTAAGGATATGATACCTGTTGGATAACGAAACGGATGCATAAGTTAGGTGGAATTTAAATATACAAATACAATAGGACAACCACTAATTTATCAGTTCTTATAATATAATAATTTAGCATGTCATCACTTGAACAGAATTATGAACATAGGATTGTCAAGTAATAAAAAATGACTTTGTTTGCACAAAAAATTAGATCGAACTGATTTGTCAGCTAAAGAGGAATAAAAAAGTGGTTTGGAAGTAGTGCTTGATTCTTGAAGTCAAAAGGTGATTGAAAGTTTACTTACAAATAGACAGGATATATCTTGAATTGTGAAGTGCACTGTACGTTACACAACGTGAGACTTCAGAATCTAAAGATTAACGTTTTTTGAACAATGAAGATAGAAACAATTAGATCACAAAACGAGCATTTCTGTTTACTGGTGAATACCTTCACAATAACTGTTATAATACAAATGACCCTTATAATTGTAATCTGGTTAATTTTTTGGATTACTCTAGAAATAACAGATTCTTGTCAAATACTAAACGAATGTTTCCTGTGAGTATACGTACTCTCAACCTCATCCATGATACATCAAACGTTAATTGCAATATTAGACATGCAAAAAGAAACAAAAACAGGTGAAATTGATTCTATTATGCCAACGAAACATAAAAAAAATATTTTGAAAGCCATTCCTTCATATTTCTTAATGTTTCTATATTGTTATAATGTTTTGCTTATTTCTGTTTATAAGTAGGCTGTCTTTTTGACTAGTATCTATCACACGATCCTCCCAATTATCAGCTGTTGTATACAACTTACTATCATTATTTTTCCATCGAAGTTCAAACGTGATAGTGTGACGTTGTGAAGAATTTTGAAGGTAAGTAGGACTACCGGTATGCATTTCCACTGCATTATTAATACGATTATGTACTAGCATAAGAATCCTTGCAAGTAACTGATGAATGTTAGTATACTAACCAAAATCTTATCATATCATGTAAGATGACTGAATATTTTCCAAATTAGAAGTTTAGTGTACGACGAGGGTGTTTCAATAATTTATGTTGAGGATATAACACTGTACACCACTAAATATAGCAATGTATATTATTTTCCAAGATCGAAACCATGAGTACAAAGAATAAGCAAAATAATTTTAAACAAGCCAATCATTGTAACAAATTGAAAGTACATACCTTGAGTAACATTTCGATCCCATAAAATACTGCCATTATCTACAGATATACACATAAAATTCCCACGTTTTTGTGTTACCAGTAACAGGTGTTCTGATTTAGGCGTAAAAGCCAACAAACATGAAGATGGAATAGTTGCTGAATTAACTTTCTTTCGCTCTAAACCAGAAAAATCACATAGATCTTCATTGGATAACATATGCCGTTCGTTTTCAATCGATGATAGGAAAGGTTTATCTATGGTGAAATAATCCAGGATGTCGACATCTTGCATAATTTCATCCGTGTCGGTTTCAGTCTCCGAAGATGATGTATTTGAAGGTGATTTACTCCAACTATCTAAACGTGTTCGTTTATCACAATTTTTAGAATTACGAATTGAACTATGTGGACTATTATGCCACTCAACTGGTTTTACTTTTGCTTTTGATACACAGAAAGTTTTCCGTTTATTTTTAAATCCCTATGAATGAATGTAGTAAGGTAAGTGCTCTTTACAGCAGTCGATAACAGGTTAATAGTTGGAAAATAATAATAAGAGGACATTTATGAACATTGAGCTCATTTGAGTAAATACTTTGAAAAAAAAATTTGTTTACGAACATTCTTAAATTGAACATGGAGATTGTAGGTAGACAAATTGCGTATAGCATGAATAACTATTCTACTGTCTTAATCCAATATAATAGAATCTCATCCTTTAAAATGATAAACAAACTTTAAGTAGTACTTAAAAGTGAGTTGCTTGACTTACAACATCCAATTTGAGCAGCCGAGTTCGTTTGAAATCACTATAAGCGATGAAAAAGCCACAGGGAGATAAACTAGATCTAACAAATTCCATACCCTTAGATGGATGAATTTCAACTATCTGAAGTGGCCCAAGATTTATGAAGTAAAATCCTTTATAAACTTTCTTATGACCAGATGTGACTGGTTGACCAAGACGTACTAAACAAAGTTTGTCTGGGTAGTGCAAAAGACATAAATGACGAGATGCACCAGCCTGACCACCAAAAGCGCCGTGTACTGATCCTTTGGATAAGGTTACAAAGCACATTGGTGATGGACGCGAAGATGCCACAGAAGGAGGCCAAAATGGAAGCGCAGCAGCATATGCATTATCTCCCTTTTGTCCATTTCGAGGTCTCCCGACATTGATGGCCAAAGTCTTCTCAGCTAAAGCAAGGACTCCAGCACCCATTTCGACCGACTCACATGACATTATTTGTAGACATGCATCTTGTCCTACAGCGAGAATACGATGAGGTTCGAAACGGACATCTGAGAAAGAAGATTCTATGCTAGGATCATGATGACGGCCGGGAATGAATGCTAGCCCATGAATATCGCGTCTAGAACCTCTAATTGTGCCACTACATTGCCATTGACCTGATAATCGGGAAAATGAAGACTTAATAATTCTGAAATATTTATGAAATAACACAGCAAATATGAGAGCTCGCATTTTACAACAACAAAAAACAAACCAACTAATTTAGGGCTTTTCTTGAGCTTGAAAAAAGTTTACTGTTAAGCCATAATTCATTTTATAATATCTGATCAACTGATAGATCAAAAAGAAAGCCAGAACGATTCACAAGTTATTGCCCCAAAGACAAGTTGGGATATACAATTCGTTATATAAATATGTATTCACGATTATTGTATTAAAATTTAACTGGATTACAATCATAAAGTCATAATGTTATACAGTATAAATTCAGTTGTCTTTGGGGATGTTTCTAGTACGCATAAAACGGAGGGAACCACAGGTTTATGCGAATGGGGTAACCCGATACGTATAATTAAGTGCGTTAATATACATGATGTAAGACACTACCCCGTCTATTGATTGAGAACCTGATAACGAATATACCAGTTACACAGCAGTAGCACACAAAAAAGATAGATAAACATATAGGTTACGGTAATTTATTTATTCGATTGTGATACGTCACCTGTCTGCGCTCTCACTGACCAAGCACAGTTCAAGTGGGCCAGACGTATCACATAATTAACATACATCCTAGCAAACATTGATATCAGCAAGGCAAGATGAAATTATTAAAAATCAAAATGATAGTAGTAGCAACGTTTATGATTAAAAAATGCAATTAAAAATGCCGTTCGGAAAGGGGTGAAGAGTAAGAAACAATGTCGAGGCATAAAACTTAGGGGGAAATAAAAAGTCAATGTATTTGACTCAATGCAACTGATTTCGAATAATTTTAACAATCGATTATGATAATCGCGCAGATTCGGATCTGATAGACCGTAACTAACATTACAGTACAATACAACAGTCAATGACTTCATGGACAGGTGACGTATCTTAGTTTAACTGTACCCAGGTTTCTACCAATCATTCTTTATTTTGCTAATATTGTGCGTCAAAGTTGAACAAACGTAAAATATTTCCTAGCTACCTCAGTCAATAAAGCTTCGTTATGTTATCAATCGATATGTCACATATGGACTGCACTCACCACCAAAATTCGTCATTTTTCACTCGGTTTTTATACAATATGAGAACAATCCCTCGATGATATTTAATCAAAATCCTGCAACCTACGTACATCTTACATTTTTAAAACAATATAATAGTAGAGAGCAAACCGACTTTCAGTATAATTGCCCTTTAATAAATAGGTGGACCTACGGAAGCCAAAGGGAAAGATCGAGTAAGCATGTTGAGTTCGTACCAAGATACCGAACCACTAAGGTTATACAATAGGTCAACACAAACCATAATCCCTTCGCAGGTGGTGACAGCCAGCCTGATATGGTACACATTATTATAATATTGGCAATAAATAACAAAACTATTGATCACACATTAAATTATGCTGTCGTTATTTTGAAGGAAATCAGGTCTTCTGTAACTAATGACCGATCTGCTATCTAATTTACGACTTATCAACATTTGCTTTGACGGAAAATACTTAATTATTCTCAGGCAAAAGAAACTTTGTAAAAAGAACAACTTGTTTCAGGATATTGCATTTAACTCAGAAATCAAGTTAAATGAACTAGTTTAGAACTAATAACAGGAAGAGAAAGGATATTAAAGAGAGCAATTGAATTTAATTAAGGGTAGTCAAAAAATTTTCTAATCGGAGGATAAAACTAAATACCGACACTACCAACTCGAGTAATAACTAGTTTCTGCTGGATCTACAAGTGTTACAATGCTACAATTAACCTACTAATGAGCACAATGAAATATAAACTGTCTATTTATTCAACATTTAAAATATCTACTGTACAACTTCTATAACTCAGGTCCGATTTCTGAGTAATTTGATGTGCATGAAATTGGACAGACGACAGATCTGATACGTTTGCATATATATTGTTACTAGTACACTTAAGCAAATAATCAAATCTAGATCAGTAAATCATACAGGAATTATGGCGATTATTACAATAAAATTAATCTAGACTAAACAGAATCGTATCGTTAAATAATACATACATCAGAAAAGTTACTTAAAGTGAGGTCAAAAACTAAACAAAACAAATACCGTCTCCACTTTCAGATACGGAGAGCTCAAATCTCCGTATGATAGCATCTGCTCCACCACTAAAAATAATGGAGCCATCAGGATTAGAAGCCAGAGCAAGGACATCAGCATGATGACAAGAGAAACTATGTACCTGACCGCCAACAGATATATCCCAAATACTCACCACACCTCTACTGTCTCCAGAAAATAATAGCCCACTGAAAATTAAATCCATAACATAAGACTACATAGATATATTTCATGAGATAAAACTATTCATAAAATACAACAAGTACTTACAGTTAGTAGCAAGTGATGTAAAACATAATATGCAACAATAATTATCTCGACTAACATAAATCTTATGTTCAAAAGTCTCCGCGTAAAATCATCACAGGTACACATTCAGAGACAGAAACCTGTCACCGATCAAGTAGTTCGAGATCCGAGTAGGTTTATAAACAACTTACTCTTAGCAACAATTGACACACCCAGACTTTTTTAATACGACGGGTTATATAGCTAGACATATTACATGCTATGGTTCTTTATCAACATATCTCACTTTTGCGAATAATTTTCTTTATTTAATACTTAAACAAAGTAGCTTGATAATTAAAGATATCGTTAGATTACTGGGAATGCATTAAGTGGATATTTCATATTTCAGAACGATTTAGTTTATCGCACTTTACAAGTAATCAATATCCTTATGCGGATTGCTATTGAAGAACTAAACTTTAAACAAAAATGTTGCACGTTCGACAGATTTCACACAAAGAATGACTCAAAACCGGGTATACTAACTGTATAAAGCAACATTTAAGTAGTGAGTGACTAAAATGCTGAGTAAATGGAAATAGATTCAAGGTAGTTAAACATTTAGAACATGAATGAATGTAATTGCGATACTGATCAATTTTAGGTTGACAAATATGGTTTCAGTCACTCATTTCCATCACCTCACGGACTTTACTTATCGAATAATACTTGATAGATGGAACTAGATCAATAGGGACTGGATAAACGTGATACTAGCACTATTCACTGAATAACCAATCCTATAGACTATTAGTCAAGGCCTGGATAGTGCAGTTATAACGTCTCTGGTTGTGATATAGTGATATAGAGCGGGGATATATATCGTCGAGTATTAATAAATACGAAGTCTATGTTAAGCGATTACTATCAATTACTCCCAACTACCTATTTTAAACTAGTGAAGTCGCAGTAGATAAAGTAGCTAAAATTGACTAAGTAGTTCAGGAGCTTTGAAACTTCCATTAAGTATCAAATGACAATGCTATCAAACAGACTGCACTTTCCTGCAAATACGAATTAAGATAGGCTTCAATTGTACGTATGAGCAAGTCCACGCATGTCTCTTAAGAGACCGCTTTTCAAACTACCTAAGAGTAGTGACCTCACTAAATATTACATTCAGGTCTCTTCCCATTTACAACCACATAACGAGAAAAGCACCATATTATTAGTTCCAACAAAATAGTGATCGCTGAGAAGTAAGAGATAAAACAGTTGTCTTAAGTTTGACAACCAAAATTTTTGCAATCAGTTCCCTCATAGATACAGATATAATTTCGTGATTTGTTTTAGATAAAAACGGCAGTCTTCATAGAGAATTATTTGTAAGACACATGAGGAAGAGTTTATGACAATTAAGCCGGAACAACTTCATAGTCCCTAGTGGCAGGCGGTGCTGAGCTTATGAACACAAGTGATGTAGATTTACATTTAATTATCAATAAGTTCTACTAAAGCTTAAATCACTTGGAAATCACAGACGTTTATTAATCCATACTGAATCTATAAGAGCCATCGATTAGCATAGTGACATTATTCCGAGTCGACTCAAAATTATCTACGCATAAAATATTAACTACTAAATGCCTAGGGGAAGTTTTTATAAGTGATTGGTTACTGACTGTAACTTGAAAGGCATATTTATCAAACAGGATATTCTGGCCAGTTAATGAATAATTGGGGTCTAATCTACACAATAAATATTTAAAGCTAAGTGACCCTTTGTTAGTTTATGTAATTTGGAACGTTACTGTTCACCAAACTCTATTTTGTGAAAACACTTGGAAATGGTAAAGTAATGACAGCCCAAAACATACCCAGCGAACAGTAAAGTCCATATGAGACATGATTTGTTAGATTCTGATAACGTAAACATAACTTTGGGGACATTATCGCGAATGGATATGAGAAGAAGGGAGCCAGTGCTAGTGCCCGTCGCTAAAATAGATTCTTTCGGGCCAGTACAAGCAATAGATAAGATTTTTCCTATAAACAATAAATTACAATGACGCGAGTACCTGACACTTTTGGGACAGTAAAGTTAACAACTGGATCTACTCCATCTGTAGAAAAGAATGTGATAAATCCTTCATCACTGCCTACCTAAACAAAGGAAATCAGGATGATACTCAGATACATACAATTATGTTATCTTCGAAAACTGTCATGCATCGAGCAACTGGGCTACCTATCAATAAACATGACCCTTTGATGCTGGAAGTTAGCAAATCCAACTCAAGAAGACGACCCAGTGCACCCGTGCAAAATAATCTTGATTGTATCCAAACTACAGACTCTACAGAGCAACATACAGTGCGTGGAAAATGTGAGACAATAAAAAAGTCTCGGTTTTCATCGTAAACATCAACCGAACCATCCGATCTACCGGCAGCAATCAGGCCGGACTCATTACGAGCTAAACATAGGAATGGTGACGGTTGATATTCATAAAAATATATATGATGACAGGCCAAACCATCCATCACGTTTTCTCAAACATAAGGCGCGCTCTTAAATACAGTAGGAGGCAAATTGATTTGAAGGCCAAGCAACATGAAGTCATACAGTTTCAAATAGTTGTGAAAGAAATAGGAAAAGCTTTCTGTGGTGTTTGTATGAAACAGTAGTGATATCATACAACTTCATGTGCGCTTATTGAATTCCAATTCACTTGTGTTCTGTGTCTTCTTGATTATTCCCTGATCTGTTCCACTGGTTGCTATTCGAAATTCTGAGAAATACTGCATTAGCGTAGCGATAGAGCCTGGACATAGTTACTTGGACATAAGTTCTTTTGTTGAGTTTATTGAGGAATACATTGAACGTTTTGAAATCTGGTGTATACATCAAGGTACCGTTGAAGATGATAAAATTATTGCTGATTTTCTTACATTCATTGAGAAGAATGCCTATCGTCTACTGAAAAATTAGTCGTTTTTCAAGAAACCTATTTCATTTTATTATGCGAAATTCAGAGATCTATCATTTTCTCATGTCCATTCTAAAAACTTTATAGCGAAAGAAAAGGTAAAATTGCACAAAATGATATGCTCATAGTGTCAGAAAGTTCGTGAGTACACACTTGGTTTGCAAACGCAGGCTGCTTAATGCAATTTCGACAATCAATTTGATATCCAGTTGCGAGATCGCTTTATAGCTGGTATTAACATACCACATTTAGAACGATGGCTCATTCAGTCACCACAGTGTTCATTTCAGAAGATTCGAGAAGTCTGAGATAATTATGATGCAGTTAATGAAGTGGATTAATCGTCATTGAAAATTTTTAATACATCCATTAGTCATAAAAGCCAATTACGCAATCAAGGTCGCATGCAGTTTCAATGTGTTGAAAATGGTTTTACTTCACGAGAAAATACTGGTATTAACAAAGTAGCAGCAATATAAAGTATCAAATGCAGGCGAGTTGCAGTTTGGTGAACGTATATCACGTGGTCGCCTTTCGTTCATTTAAACCATGTTCGATTCGACATCTTACATTTTTTAACTGTGAAAAGATTGTGCGTATTAAATCATCATTCTAACTGTACTTTCATGATTTCATTATTAACACTGGAAGTAAGGAATCCATCATTTCGGTTGAAAACTTGCTTTTGCTACAGAAGAATACAGCTATACAACCCAGTGATGTTTCTATATCAGGTACAACTGGATATAGGCTATATACAACTACAAGTCCTGAGTGATTATATATTTCATGATAGGTGAATTCTTCTTTATAGTTAAGAAAATCAGTCCACAAGACATTAAGTGAAATGTGCTATAAACGAATAATGTGGCCAATTCATGCTTCTGCCTGGAAACTCTCACTGTCACACCATTAAAATCTGATGGTGAAACTCCTGGATGTGTGGCGATTATCGATTAACTTAAAATTCACGTTCTGAAAAGTGAATATGCACCACTGCTGAAACTGAAGACATTTTTACTCCCATTCATTGTTCTAAAATATTCCCTAAAGTTGATCTAAAAGATTCCTATCTTCAAGTCCACTTAGATGAAGATTTATTAGTGTTGACGAGAATTGACATTCCATTTAAACTGTTCAAATACGAATATCTTCAATTTGGCCTTAATAGTTCTCCAACCCTTTTTTAGAAAAGTGATGAATAGTATGATTTGTGATCTAGAATGTGTGGAAATTTATCAAGATGTTCTTATTACCTATGATCCATATTAAGACAACTCGTGATAAACGACTGATAGACTTATTGCGTCGTCTACTTGAGAAGAATGTTGCTGTAAATCCGAACAAATGTTCCTTCTGTATGTTAAGTTTTGAGCGTCATAGATAGTTAATATTTATGGGTTCAGACCAGATCCAAAGCAGTTAGCCCCACTTATCAGTATGCTATCTCCCAGAAATCTTTCGAAACTATGTTCTCTAGTGGGTGCTTCACAATACTATTCACGTTTAATCCCTAGTTTTTCGTATCAGGTTAATGATTTTTTGCAAGTTTTATCGTCCAATTCATTTACGTGGGGTGATAAGCAAGAAGCATGTTTTAAAAATCTATTGAAATTTCTTTAAAAGTGATGTGGTTTTAAGAACTTGTTTTCCTAGTACACATTCAGTTCTTATTACTGGTGCATCCATGGTCGGTGTTGGTGCAATCCTAGGGAAGAAAGGTAGACTAGTGATCTGTATTTCACGAAAACTTACTACTACTGGAAAAAGTTATTCTCAAACTTAGAGAGATGCCTTAGCTGTCTTTCGGGCTGTTAAACGTCTTCATGAATATCTTTATGGCAAGAAAATTACTATTATCACAGACCATGAGGCATTGAAGTTTATTTGTCTTTCAGAAACATCTTTAGCACGTTCCACAGCTGCTGTAGTTCAACGTTGGAGTATTACCCTGAGCGCCCATGACTATACTATCAATACTAAAGCACCAAACATATTCAACACGTGGATTATATATCACGACAGTCATTACAAGATACTTACTTACTTACGCCTGTTACCCCTCTCAAAGGAGCATAGGCCGCTCACCAGTATTCTCTATTCAACTCTGTCATGAGCAGTCCTTTCCAGCTGTTTCTAGTTACTGTTCATACTTTTAATGTCTGCTTCCAATTCTCGATGCAGTGTGTTCTCTGGCCTTCCTCTTTTCTGTTTCCCAACAGGATTCCAAGTTAATGCTTGCCTCGTGATGCAATGTGATGATTTCCGCAATATATGTCTTATCCATTCCCAACATCGTTTCCTAATCTCCTCTTCAGCTGGAAGTTGGATTGTTCTCTCCTACAGTAGGCTGTCGCTGATGGTTTTCGGCTAGCGGACATTCAATATTCTACGTAGACAGTTGTTGATAAATACCTGTACTCTTCTGCGGATGTTTGCAGTAGTTCTCCACGTTTCAGCTCCATACAGAAGAACTGACTTGACGTTTGAGTTGAAGAGTCTAACTTTGAGGTTAGTTGCCGGTTGTTTGGAGTCCCATACATTTTTCAAATGTAGGAATGCTGCCCTTGCTTTGCCGATGCTTGCCCTTACATCTGCATCGGATCCTCCTTGTTCATCGATGATGCTCCCCAGATATGTAAAGGTATCCACTTCTTCCAGAGTTTCACCATCAAGTTCAATTGGGTCGGTGCTCTCGGTGTTGAATTTGAGGATCTTGCTCTTTCCCTTGTGTATGTTCAGGCCTATTGATGCTGAGGTTGCTGCTACTTTGGTTGTCTTAACTTGCATTCGCTGTTGTGTATGGGATAGAAGTGCTAGATCATCCGCGAAGTCCAGATCATCAAGTTGCATCCTACTTGTCCATTGAATCCCGTGCTTCTCCCCAGATGTAGAGGTTTTCATGATCCAATCGACCACTAGGAGGAAGAGGAAAGGAGAGAGCAGACAGCCTTGTCTGACACCGGTTCTCACTGGGAATGCATCTGTCAGCTGTCCTCCATGCACAATTTTGCACTGTAGTCCGTCGTAAGAATTCTGGATGATGTTGATGAGTTTCTCTGGTATACCGTAGTGTCAAAGAAGTTTCCATAGTGATCTCCTGTCTATGCTGTCAAACGCCTTCTCATAGTCAATGAAGTTGATGTACAGTGACGTGTTCCACTCAATTCATTGTTCAACGATGATGCGTAGTGTTGCGATTTGGTCTGTGCACGACCGACCCTTACAGAAACCAGCCTGTTGATCTCGAAGTTAAGCTTCCACTGAGTCTTTCATTCTGTTCAACAACACTCTGTTGAAAACCTTCCTTGGTACTGACAATAGTGTGATCCCTCTATAATTCTCACATTTGCTGAAATCTCCTTTCTTTAGTATCTTGATAAGGTGCCCTTCTTTCCAGTCTTCCAGCACTTGTTCTTCCTTCCAGATTCTCCTGTATAAAACGTGGAGCATCCTTGCCGTTATGTCTATGTCTGACTTGAGTGCTTTACCTAGTATATTGTCAGCTCCTGATGCTTTCCTACTTTTGATTTGTATGATGGTCATCTTGATTTATTCCACCGTTGGTGAAGTGACATCTATCAAGAGATTTGTAGATGTTGCCTCGATGTCTAGTGGTTTCAGTGGAGCTGGCCTATTTAAGAGTTTCTCAAAGTGTTCTACCCATCTGTTTCTTTGTTCTTGAATCTCGGTGATTAGCTTACCTTCTTTGTTCTTGACCGGTCGCTCTAATTTACTATATTTGCCTGCTAGTTTCTTTGTTGCGTCGTATAGCTGTTTCATATTACCTTCTTTTGCAGCTTTTTCCGCTGTCGTTGTAAGGCCTTCGATTTACTTTCGCTTGTCGACTCTAACACTCTTCTGTACTTGCTCATTTGCTCCTGTGTATTCATTTTGTGCCTTGATTTTCTCTGTTGTTGTTCGGCTGTTGTTGATTTCTGCCTTCTTGTTCCTCCTTTGTTGAATTTTGCTCAGGGTCTCTGTAGAAATCCATTCCTTATAATGATGTTTCTTGCAGCCGAAAGCCTCTTGACACGTTGAAGTTAGTGCCTCTTTGATTCCTTTCCAGTTGTCCTCCACAGTGGTTTCTTTTTCTTTCAGCAGATCTTGTAAGGCTTGAAACCTGTTGTTGTGGGTTATTTTGAATTCCATGAGTTTGTGGTCATCTCGAAGAAAGGCTGTATTGAACCGTTGTAATGCTGTTACTCCAGTTATTCATTGCTTCTTTAGCTTCAGTTTCATTTCGGCAACCACTAGGGGGTGGTCTGAAGCTACATCAGCTCCTCTCCTGTTTCTCATATCTCCCATTGATTTTCTGAATTTTTTATTGATGCATATATGATAGATTTGATTCTCCGTAGTATGATCTGGTGAGGTCCATGTAGCCTTGTGTATGCGTTTGTGGGGAAATATTGTACCACCTATAACCATTTTGTTGAAAGCGCAAAGATTTGTACATCTTTCACCATTTTCATTTCTTTCTCCCAGTCCTTGTCGTCCCATGATGTCTTTGTAACCGGTGTTGTCCATTCTGACTTTAGCGTTTAGGTCCCCCATCAGGATTGTCAAATCCTTTCCTGGACACTTTGCTATAATTGACTGCAGTCTATCATAAAACTGATCTTTGTCGTCGTTGCCGTCGTTGGTGGGTGCATAACACTATATGATGTTCATTGTAATCCCCTTCTTCATTGTCTTGAAAGATGCTTTGATGATCCTGGGTCCATGTAATTCCCATCCTACAAGTGCATTGCGTGCTTTCTTAGACAGCATCAGAGCAACTCCTTGGGTGTGTGGGGCATTTTCCTCTTCGTGCCCGAAATATAGTATCGCCTCTTCCGTATCTAATGTTTTTTGTCGAGTTTGAGTCCAATGCGTTTCGCTGAACCCGAGCACAGTTAAATTGTATCTCTTCATTTCTGCTGCTATCTGGCTGATCTTCCCTGTCTCCCACATTGTCCGAACATTCCATGTACCTATAAAAATTTTTGCTCTGGTCGTTAGAAGGGGTGGCATCGGCCTCATGACTTCCGAAGAATCCCGGCTTTCATCATGAAGCGTCATATAGATTCCTTCCACTTCCAGGGCAGAGTTTAAATGGTCAAGTTTGTTTATTCTGGTTAGCGTTTTTTTTAGCAAACTTGTGTTTTACGGGATAGGGGTGCTAGCCCTATGCCCAACCCTCCTCCTTTACCCGGGCTTGGGACCGTCAACAACCCTAGAAGAGCTGCGAGCGGAGTTCATTACAAGATAAGCCCAATAATTCTTCAGATTTTTTGTTAGTGCAACATTTGCCAGTAAACCGTTTAGACATGATTTGAGAAACACGTAAATATTTTGGATGTACAATATTAGCATTACGAAAAGAGTGGAATGCTTATTTGAAACGCAGATTCCTTATATATCTTGCCAGATAAGAAGGGCTATCTACTACTCTTAACGAGATTTTATGTTTGAATGATCATGTTATCATTCCTCCTTCATTGCGCAAATCTGTACTTAATGATCTACATAGTGGGCATTTAAGTATTGAGAGCATGAAATCCTTAGCAAAGCTAACGTGCTGGTGGTCTGAGAGGAATGCAGATATCTATCGTAAAGCAATTAATTGTGACAGTTGTCATAAATAGAAAAACCATGCCACAAAGTGAACTCCATGGCCAGCATCGACTGAAGTATGGCAAAGAATCCATGCAGACTACTGTGGTCCATTCTTTAGCAAATATTATACACTGTTTGTTGTTGATTTATATTCTAAGTGGCCGGAGGTATTTTTTATGACTTCAATAAATGCGGGTTTCACGATATTATCACTAAGGAAAGTATTAAGCCTTGAAGGTGTGCCATTGATATTAGTAGTTGACAATGGTCCGCATTTTGTAACTGAGTCAGTTACCACCTGGTTTAAAGTAATAGGTTGTAAACATCTGTTCACAGCCCCTAGACATCTGTACTCTGATGGAAAAGCAGAAAATTTCTTCAAAACTTTGAAAACTGCCATTAACCCTATTTCTGCTAAGACATTCAGTGAATTGGAGAGGGGTTGGACACACTTCTATTACAATACAGAAATGGTAAGCATACATCAACTAAGGAAACCCCAGCAAAACTACAAAAAGGAAAAAGTCTGCTATCAAATATGAAGTGCTTAGATTCAGAAGAGACTACTTATTCCCATGTAAATGATTCGCTTCCTTCTATCGGAACTGTACTGAAGGAATTTGGCAGGCCAATGGTACATATAGTAAGTGCAGATTATCTTAATATGCATAAACGTCATGTAAACTAAATATACCTCCAGGATCTAGGTGAGTCCGTTTCAATTTCTAATTAGTGAGTCTTTTCTAGAAAGTTCGAATACTGCTCCCAGTGAAGAATTTGGTGCAAATAAAATGAATCTTCTTTATAAGCGCAGAATAAACAACAAAAACCTATACATTCATTCAAGCTGTGGTGGATATGGTGTTTGTATGAAACAGTGGTTGCATGGTACAATTTTCTGTGCTCTTATTGAATTCCAAAATGCATATTACCTTCACCTATGTTCCATGTTTTCTTGATTATTGCCTGATCTGTTCCACTGGTTACTATTCGAAATTCTAAGAAATATTACACTTTCACATCACTGGCTTCAGTGTTTTGTAGCAATGGATCACCAATTCCACCAGTTACGGGTCCTAGGTGTATAAAAAATGTATAGATAAAAAATGATAGAAGGCTAACAAGATAATTCGTTCTCAGTTATTAAGAATCAACCATGTTTTTTTTAATGAAGGCCTTGGTAGAATTTATATGAATTACTTCGCCTAGTAGACGTTTCAGGATTCAACTGTTTTTAAAGCAAAGTTATGTTTACAATCTATTCTAAAGTATTGTACTGCAGTTTTTAGGTGGTCCCTCTAGAATGTATGTTCTAATTCATCTCGAATAGGTGCTATAAAGGGTTTCTAAGGGTGTTTAGGATTTTATAAGGTACTATGAGGTTTCCTCTAGGCTGCATGCATCTTAAGGGATACAAGTCTTGTGCTAACAAACGTTCTTAATATGATTTAAACTTGAGTTTACAGACGAACTTCATAAGTCTTCTTGGAATTTGTTCCATCGTATTCCTGTCTTTCAGGAGTAAGAGGCAAAACACTATATTTCTGTACTTTAAATGAGAGCAAATAAGACTGTTAAAAAGGCGTTGAAGATCCTGCTATAAAGCTGATTAAAAATATCTTTTGGGGTTGAAAGTACGAGGTTGACTTAAAAGGCACTTTTGTCACAGTTAGCAGTTTATTTGAGGTTGCAGAAGATCAATTAATTTCGATCTTTCTCCACCAGTAATTTGCTTAAGGGGAGATTATTCGAAGTATATATGTAATCCGTTCTGTGCTGGGATGAATATTCTTCAGGCTTGAAGAAGTGAATTTGTCCAACTGTTTTACTTTTGACAGACCCTTTCGATAGTCATATTGATATCAGAGATCTCCAAGCTCTTGAATTAGAACTTTCATACGTGAGACGAAAGGTTATCAGATTCAAAGTTAGGCTACATCGGGTGACCACCTACACAGTAGCATCTGTGCCACTTGAAGTAAGTCTATTTATACCTAGCAAATGGGAGACTGCGACTCTGTTCTGGGATCAAGAGTGTAGTGTGGTGGAGTAAGCTTTCTGGGCTTTAGATGAACACATGAGCCAGATTAATTTGGAGTTGGTGTTTATCTTCTCATACAACCATTATTCAAACGCTTCCATTCTGTTAAAAAAACTTGTGAAAACCGCCACCTCTCAGCCTTTTGTATTCATCTAAATGGTGCCTTTTCAATTCCAGCAGTTTGGGAGGTGTAGCTGCATATAATTCTAGGCTCCCTAAAACTTTTGGGTAACAATTCGTAGAGTGACTGTTAAGTGGCTCTCAAAATAATGTCCAGGGAGAATCCCTTAAAAGCAGTAACATCAGCATTTGGGCAGATATTTTTATCTATCTATTCAAAAACATCAGTCGACGCAGTCACTTTCAGGATATCATAGTTCAAGTGTACGTTGTCGACAAGGCGTTTTAGTTTCGCTTTTTCCGAGCAGAGTTTGAACCGAAAGGTTGTCCAACAAAAACTCTACCTTGGTAAAGTCACTGTATAAGTGTAATGGTACCTGAAATTCCCTTCTAGGATTTTGTGACTTCTGGTGTTCCAATAGCCCTGAATTCTTGATAAGGTCAAAAACTCAGGTTTCGATCTATTTATAAACTTTAATAAATATGCAGTCAGTTAAGTTGAATTTAAGATAGTGATGTCCTCTAAAACAAAATATGAGTGTCTTAATTTCAGAGGACGATTAACTGCTTCCAATATTCGTTTAGGCACATTCATAAATTGTCCTGTTTTCTTAGTGTTTCTAAGCTTATGAGAAATCTGGTTTATGGGACTTAATCAACAGTCACGTTAGACAGTTGGTGAGCTTTATGCCTAACTTTTACCCTGCATAATTAGCGAACTGACATTTCTTGAGGTCTGGGTCTAAGTGGCAGGATTGTTTTTGGTTTCAGAAAGTACAGTACTGTTTACACTGATTCTGAAACTGAGGAGAAGTAGATTGCATTAAAAATAAAAATATAGGCAACTGAGAAGTTACTCCTTCAATACTGAAAAGTTTAGTTGAAGGTACCAGCACAACCGCATTATGTATGGAGTTCTGCTGTTTACTTATTCTGGCCAAAAAACGTTAGTATGAATTTTTGTGTGAGGTGTTTTGTGTTCTATATTAAAACTGCTGAATAGTTAATCAAAAAGTATGTTCGTTTAATTCTTACGTGCCAATGTCATAAATTCGACACCTGCCTTTTCTCAAGATGTGCTAAGCTTCTTGTAAGATTTAAGTGTCACCACAATTCGACAAAGGTACTTAAATGTTACCTGAAATGTTTGGTGAGGTTTGTTTCACACTCCATTAGCACTGATCATCTGGATACCCATATACGCATTATCCCCTAAATTATCTTGTCTCACCCAAGATCTCAATTTGAACTGTAGCGAGAATTTAGGCAAATCACACAGACCAGAACATACTTTTCTAAAAAATTATGTATAGGTGGGTTGGCGACATTGGGCTAAAAACTTGCAAACAGTCACAAGAGGCGTGGTTCAGACACGGAAACGTAGGGAATAGAAAACTTACATAACTGGAGTACGTGGCCACTACAACCCTGTGAGATGAACAGTTCTGCTTTTGAAACTCGTATGATTTTATTAAGGAATGTACTTAAATATGTAGTCAGTTGATAGTTGTTGGTTGTGAAGAGAAAATTTGACTTACTAAAGTCATCCACCAGCAGTATTTGTGTGAGATTGTGATCGACTTTTCATCTAATTGTTTGAAAAATGATTAACTTTAGGATTAACATGACTTAAGCAAAGTCTCTAGATAATCCCATTACTAAACTAAAACAACGATCGAGCTTCATATTAAATTAAGTTGTACTGCAGCGACTTGTCCTAAAAGAAAAGGCTTTATAAGCCTCCAAGGAAGGACATAAGCAGAGTGCTGTTTCGCCCCACCAAGTATCAGCTCCGTTGTTAGTTGTTAATTCTACCTCCAGGATATAGATCAGCCCTGGTTAAGTATGGATAATGGCTCTAGATTCTACAAGCTTTGGTTAATAGTCTGAATGTTTTATTATACTACCAAACATAATCTGTAAGGCATTAGCATGATTCTAAGTTGGGTCACTGCAACCCAGGAACCTGGAAACTTCAGCTTTGGCTTATCAGATAGAAGGTGCATAACATGATAGGCTCTACAGATTCAAAATGAAAGTGTTAAATAGTTTGCTCTGATAGTATTGTCCGTTTTCCTATAGAGGCTATGAGCTGACATTATAAGATTATCTAAAACTTTTGAAAACAATATCATTATTGGTGTGCATGTATTTCGTCTAGTGGTACATTTTCAGTCCATGAAATCTCAGAGTGTGACTACGTCCGAAAGATTTATGTACTAATTTATGTACTAATTTTCATAATAATAAGAATATTGCATAATACATCCGGCAATGTTAAGACCGTGGGGGAGCAAACATAAATAAAAAGGTAGACTATAAGTTGGACTGTGATTGGGAGGCGGAATACAAAAGGCGCGTTTCATCCTATTTGGGACTTATCGGATTGACACTACCTGTTAGTGAAGAAGCAGTCAGTATGTAAACCATCAGGCTCCAGTACGGTCAGCTGCATCACTGTCTGAAGATCAAGCCAAGCAGGTGAAAATCATCCATTTCTAACAAGTATACTGCCTAACTCACCAAATGAAGTACATTATAAGGTTGCGTCATGAGGGTAATTTGTTTTATTACTAATTACTCTCTAATTAGGTCGATTCAAACACTGAGAATGAGGAAGCATACCATGAAATATTATTCTATAATCCTATCGGTAATAAAGAAATTTGCTATAAGATTTAAATAGATTGAAATCTGACCCTAGTTACAAAGGTTCTTATTAAAACAACAGGCATTAGTGACATGACATAGAGTTGAAAGTGGGACAATTAAGTCTCTCAACTAGTATATTACTAGATTATGATACAGTACCCCATGTTTTACTATTTCAACCCCAGTTATATAACATGACCCTCAATGGTCCTGTTCGTCCTGATCATTCGCCTGATGTCAGTCTGTTATGTAAGCCTACCCTCAGTACTATTCTAATCTCTCTATGTGTTGAATATTGAATTGAAATAAGATGGTTTGTGGAGACTGGTATTTTTAGTTGATTGAATTCATCACGGATTGATGTTAAGATTTTAATAATTTGACTGTGACACAAATTATGCCAAGAGAAACACCAATAAGTACTAATAGTTAGGAGTGACTGCTTGTATTCATTCACGAAAAATAAGAGCACTATGAATAATAAACAAAACTATACACTTCTGACAACCAGAGACAAAATTCTTACAGGTACATGGAATGTTCGGACAATGTGGGAGTGCCGGAAGACCAACCAAGTAGCTGAAGAAATGTGGAGATACAACTTGACAGTGCTCGGAATCAGCAAAACCCATTGTACTCAAGCTAAACAGAAAAACACTGGACATGGGAGAGATACTACTATACTCCGAGCACGAATAAAATATACGCCGCACACTCAAGGAGTTGCTCTGACGCTGTCCAAAGAAGCCCACAATCAACTTGTAGGATGGGAACCACATGGACGCTGGATCATCAAAGCATCTCCCAAAACAATGCATAAGGGGATTACAATGAATTATTCAATGTCGTGCACCCACCAACGACGACGACAAAGATCAGTTTTATGATAGACTGTAATCAATTATAACGAAGTGTCTAGAGAAGGATCTGACAATTCTGCTGATGGACCTAAACGCGTCAGCACAGTTCTTCTTTATGGAGCTAAAACATGGAGAACTACTGCAAACATAATCAGGAGGGTACAGGCATTTATAAACAACTGTCTACTCAAGATACTGAATGTCCGCTAGCCGAAAACCATCAGCAACAGCCTACTGTAGGAGAGAACAAACCAACTTCCAGCTGAAGAGGAGATTAGGAAACGATGTTGGGAATCGATAAGACATATATTGCGGAAATCATCACACTGCATCACGAGGCAAGCATTAACTTGGAATCCTGTTGGGAAACAGAAAAGAGGAAGGCCAGAGAACACACTGCGTCGAGAATCGGAAGCAGATATTAAAAGTATGAACAGTAACTGGAAACAGCTGGAAAGGACTGCTCATGACAGAGTTAAATGGAGAATGCTAGTTAGCGGCCTATGATCCTTAGTGAACGGTAACGATTGCGAGTAAGTTCAGACATTCAACACTGATCTTTAGCAGCGAAATTCGAATAAGCACCCCAATGTAAACATTATATGTTATTTGACAACTTCACTGAGCACCTGATAGATTACTAGAACTCGAGGGAGTTTGGAAAGATAGATTGAATGGCTTACTGGGCAGTAATTAATGTATAAAATTGCACTAAATTCTACTGTAGTCTTTCTATTTCTACGAAACTAATAAAAATCAAGTTTTTCAGGTTTCGTTTTACTAAATTTGATAAAATATAAAAATGGTTTAAAATAAAGGATTAAAACACAACCTTTTGTACTTCCGTGTGCACACAGGGAACATGTTTAACCAAGTCACGTTGAAATAGTGAAGTACCTAATAAGGGATAAAAATTCAATTTAACAGTAATCGGTGTTTTCAGCATTCTAAATATTCTGATAACTACCTTGATAGACGAATAATCTTGACAGAAAATATGGACATAATATGGTGATTAATTTGATGTGTACCGACGGAATTCGTTGAGGCTACTTGCATATGGCATGCAAACCTATCTAACTGATCGGTGCCTAGTATTGATAACTTCCAAGAGTTGAGATTAACCTCTGAACGCTTGTATTTCAACGCTATCTCTAGGGTTATCTTAAGCATCATCTTAGAGTAGCTTGACATGATTTACAGTCCTCAACAAGGACAGTAGTGACTAATGTGTTGTAGCTGCTAATATATTCAAACATATTAACGAGTTTTTTATTGATGGTACATCTGTAAGAATTGGCTTGATTTTTGATATCACAGGCTTAACTATTTATTCACTTTTTATCGCA
Organism: Schistosoma japonicum; assembly: GCA_025215515.1. Classification (NCBI taxonomy): domain Eukaryota; kingdom Metazoa; phylum Platyhelminthes; class Trematoda; order Strigeidida; family Schistosomatidae; genus Schistosoma; species Schistosoma japonicum. The sequence continues at coordinate 30,423,663 of CM046061.1, forward strand.
TAGTGGTACAGCTGCTTACATTATAAAAATTAACACCTACCTGATGGCTCCATTAGCTCGACCCACCTTAGTTTCTGCGGCTTCTTGCCTAACAGAAAACTAATCAGTGGTTAACATAGATTTTAGGCAACAATAATAGAAGAGGTTACAAACACAATGGCACATACCGTGTTGCGACGAGTCCCCGTGACACAGGTTAATTAGTGCACCATTATTTTCAAGTCCTCCCTTCGTCTTTAAACAACATAAAGTAATTGAGCATCTGAAATGGATGACGATACGTTTAGTAGATTTGGGTCTTTTACTGGTCGTACCCATCTATTATTTTACGGTTCGCATGTTATAGCATAACTCAACATAGAAATTAATATAACTTGTGCACCCCACCAAGTTTGATTAGCTTATCAGGTCGTGAACGTATGGAAGGAACTAGCACGTATTAACTGATTTTTGACATTTAGCTTACTACATGGACCGTAATTTACGTATTCCAGTGTTTGTCAAGAATTGTACAGAAGTATTCAGGATTCTAAGAAAAGATTAATACCAGAATTGTAACTGCAAAATGGGCTCGTTAAGACGCTATCACTCACAGAGTAACAATGTTAACTATCCTAACCAAAAACTAGGAAAGGTTTACTGAATACAAAAACACTTCCTCTATCAACTAGCTGTTATGATCTCGTTCAGACAAATATGTAAAACCCAGAATAAAAATGTTTACGCAATGAATATGATTAGCGGTAGCCAACAAAGAGACTGACCAACATAAAATAAATAGACCAAACTTATCAAGAAGAATTTACCACGGGGTCAGTTATTACTGAGATTGTCGGATCTACTGGTTGTTGTTACGATTAGGAAGTTTCTAAAGGCTTAAGAAGATTACTGTGATCCTTTTGTCGTCAGGACAAGGCTTCCACTTAATCGGGTATCGACACTGACTATTACTCTTAAAACACGAATCGGAATACATAACTTCCACATGGGGCTGTTTCGGAGAAATGTAGGATAGTAGTATGAACAATAGCCAAAACAACTATTAATTTTATCTATGTTACAGTCTTATGCATTTCTTGAAAAACAGTGTAAATCGATTAATTTACAATGGTATTTACAAGATGTCCTTACGTAACTGAAAAGAATCCAACTAAACAAAACAAATTTACAGTATTCTGCGAATATTGTCTTTTTGGCCTTATTTAAATTCGTAAGGAGGAAAAAATTGTATGATATAAAACAAAGTGCTCGTGATGTCATTTAGGTTAGTAATTACACTGAAACTTGACCAAATAGTGTTTGATCTAACCTAAGCGTAATACAAGCACTGTTACATTCTAGGGCTTGACCAATCACGACGCACAGAAGGAAAATAATAACCTTCCTAAGACCATTCTACACGAACGTTAGTACTTGACCTTTATCCTGTCCTAATACAGTCGGCTCGATACCAGCTTTCCTAAACAGAATGGAGTACTGAACACAAAACCTTTATTTACCAGCCCAAAAACTTTTATTAGTGCGTTTCAAACACTTTATATGTATGCATAACCAGACCACATAACAAACCAATTAGGATAATAATATCAATACACATCGATGACATTTAAAACAGGAAAACGGAGTAAATGGTCCACAAATAACAGGTTCTAATCTACGCAAGAAAAATGCCATAACAACAATTTATGGTTTAAATAAAAGCTGAAAACTAAGACAATACAATAACAATAATAATAGAATAGTAAGTAGTTATGAAAACCGTGTACATATATAGAACCTTTGTAAAATAGCGTTTAAAGTTTTGCCTTTTATATTGATTGACTTACATTACAAAGATGACACTGGCTACTAATCAGTCGTGCATCTGTATTCTATTTTTGATAACTCTCATTTTACTGTCATTTTTGATTAAAATTTAAAACATCTACCACTAACTAGAGACAATAGTAATGTTTGAATGGCGTTTATTGTCATTAACAAAGTAGTCCAAAACTGGTATTGCTACTAAATCTTTCTTTACACTGATTCAAAATAAGTGAGTTATCTCCTAAATATACTTATTCTCCTACTGTAGACAATTTGCAGTTACCATAGGTTTGGTTGATTTTTAAGATAAATCTGTCAGCTTTTTATTTAGTAACATATACTCTAAGGATTTTGGGCAAACATGACTTACTCTATCGAGCAATAAACGTTTAAATGAAAGATATTGGGTCATTCAGAAGAAAGGAGGTAAGAAAAACTTTTCCTTCATTACAAAATTTCTGAAATTACAATTAGTCCCAGTAACAAACTTCTAGAAGTTGTTAATGCTACTGGAAGTCCGAAATCTTGACGTATATGTTATGACCCTGAAGTTAACACTTTACCTGTGGTTGGTTCGTTACAGTAAGTCATGTTAGTCGGAATTCGTCGATATAAATCAGCGATGGGTGTTATGAATCCCCAGGACAAAAAGCAAAGGAATTACAGAGGCAAAAATAATTAAGTAAGAGCTAAACAAGCATTTAGTAGAAAAGCCTTGAGAGTTTAAAGCTTTAAAATAAGTTCGAAAAGAACGATATACGTCAGACCATGGTTAAATGATATGACCTTACTCCATTTTGATTATGATTGGCTCTCTCGCAAACCTATTTTCTTCTTAGTCCATCTATCCATGGCTTTCAGGCCATTCACATAACAACCGATAAATAGTTGGGCAGAAGTTAACCAATAAAATTAATTCACTGTTTTCGGAAGCATTTCATCGATGATAAAACTCCAATCAATAAAATTGATCGTTGGTTAATACGCAAATCTATCAAGTTTGGTGAATGTGTTATTCGAAATATTTTTATCCTACTACACAGAATTATCGTTGCATACAAGTTTCCTGTCTAGTCAGTGTGTAGGTATTCCATATTTTCAATGTAATTGATAAACAAGCTTACCAATTTGGAATCTCACGTTTACAGAAGAGAAAATAAGTCGTCAAGTTTCATGAATTTTCTGTAAAGAATGGCTAGGTTTTGCAAAGTATTGCGAATCTGTAGCCTGTGAAGGTCTTAATAGATTATTTTCACTGAAATATAACAGTATATTTCTACGCAAACAACTGAGACATTTATAGAAAACTAAGTTTTTTCAATCACGAAATTCATATCTACCTTTTTATTGCAAAGTCTGATTCTTGAATAATGTAGGTGGGATTATGTATAGTGCAAAATAAAGAGTTATATCGGCTTACAGTTGTTAATGATTTAAGGCAAAAATATTGGTATATTTTGAACAGATGTAAGCAAAATGCAGCGTATGACTGGTACAAAGAAGCTTCTTTGTATTCACTGGTTCCGTTGGCTAAGACGAATTGAAGTATTTCTAAATTCATGTTTTGCGTTCAAACCAATGACCGATCATGATGATTATGAGCTTCAAATGAACAGACAGGAACACGGTGCATGAAATGTAATACTGTGCTTAAAAATCAATGTGCATTTATCAGACATTTGTAATTTACTATAATAAACTAAATTTGTATGCAGATTAGTTTGTGTAAGCGTTTTAATTATACTGATAGTTTACATAACCTAACTACCATAGTATATAATTAATAAACATGGTTTGCGTGGAGAAAGGTTACCATTAGAGCTTGATTTTATTGTGATTACGATTCATCATTGTCATCAATCATGTTGTAGTAACTGACCTTTTGACCGAATTTTCCATTACTTCTATCACGTATTGTTTTTGCAGCTAACTTAGATAAGACACGAAACCCTATAAATTTGGTAGTGTATAACTATTTAGGTATTATTTGAATTAACTTGGTTACTTAAAAGTCTCAGTAAGTTAACCACGAACTTATGAATCCGAGACCATACTTTTAAAGTGGTACTAAACAAAATATTGTAAAAGCCTATATGCTAATGTTGAACTATCATGATGAACTAACTGAAAAGAGAAAAAGACAATTTTCCTAGTTAGATAAACAATCTTAACTTAAATATTACAAATTTCACTGTTATCATTCAATGGTGTGACGGTTCTGACTTTCGATTTTTGGTGGAAATAGTGACCTGCATGGTAAGCTTTCCATGACTTGGCTGATTATTAAATGAGAATCGAAGATTCAGTGTTGACTGTCTGTAGCGTTGTAATGTTGCAATTATAACTTGTTTTCCTGAGCTTTTCTGTTCTAAGTATTAGTTCTGAGTGACTTCATATGACTGTGTGACAACGAGTAGGTCTGGTAGTGCAAGTAGACCTCGAAGAAGGAACATTACAAATGGAAATTACACATTTGATAATCATTTTGAATATGTCAATACATACCAAAATAAAAATTTTCCTGTTGAAAAAATATCAATAAGTCTAGCCTGTTCAATCTATCTCAAATTTTAAAACAGTTTTAAAGTCAAATGTATCTATATGAAACATTCATTAACTAGAATCTATGTTACTTTGTTTTATTTTGTTTCGTTTGAATTTACATTACTATGTGTGCATGATATTCACAATATTTGACATTGCTTGATACATATTTTTAAACGTCTCTTGACAAACTTACTTAATTAACATACTAAAAAATTCAATATAATATTCTATGTATATTTATAATAATTTTAATTATTCAGTGAGGTTGATGACGAGGGATTTACTTTCCAAATTTTATAAAATTTCAAGACTTTATTGTCAGGAACTTTGAACAATACATAAACTTATTGACCACAAATTGAGTTCGGTACCTAAAGTAACTTTAAACTTATCATTTTTCTAATCAAGTTGTGATTATGAAACTTGATTGTTTTAAATTTAATTTTCAAAAAATAGAGCTGAATGCATCTAAAAACCTCTCACTAATTCTATTGTATCTGACATTTCCTGTTACTTTTTCGTTTATTCACAGAATAAATTATGTATAATAGACTATAACTTGTACTAACGACTTCATTTCAAGCCCTTATTTACACTACATATTGTGTTTTTCCGTCCACTATTCCGAACCCGGCTATACTGAACTTACCGTTATGGTTGATATCTCAACACCAAATTAAGTGTGCCTAGTCGATAATGCGCGTCTACTCTATACCCACTAAGTCCCAAGTCAGAGATAGAACACAAAATGGTAGACCAACCAGACAGAACAATACAATATATTTCACACATCCTTTCATGTATACATGAAACCTGACCGCACAGTAGGCCAATTAGAAATCTAACATTAATACAGAACAAAGGAGATAGTGATAGTGAATAGGGACAACTTGTACACAACAAATTAACTGTAGTTCATAGCAAGAAACAATATACTCAGAGTACATATACTAAACGGAAGGATAGGGTAAGAGGAACGCAACATTAGTAAAAATGAAATGTTTACACCACTCATAACCGAAATAATTGAAATTGTTCTCCAAAATAAAGTTCAGAAAGTTCGTTTCTCTTATTTAATTGCCCAACATAACGCATACCCGTAAGAAACTGTTGTGGACTATTTCAAATACACTAAATGGAAATGTTCACTGAAAGTTGCATTTCTAACACGTATTGCTCAAATGAATGAAAAAATGATCGAAATTAGTGGATTCAATACGACCAGTAAATAGCAAAAATGTTGCGTATAATTTCACCCACAAATAAAAATGGAATAGAATTAATATGAAATTACTTAAGATGAATTAAGTACATCGTTGAAGTTGATTGAATAATAATAACAAATTTTAACAACTAATATCTAGTTAATTTAAGTGTTTATCTCAACTTAAATGTTGAATAATCAAGATGCATGATTCGGAGTTAATAGCTTTTAAACATAGGGCGTAAAACAGGATCCCTTGCTATGTTGAATAAATTACATCATTATATGAAAAAGGTTTTATCATAATCTTGAAGCAGTGTTATAACACAGAATTACGTAATTAATATGTATGTGGAAGTGCATAAACAACAACTGTACCAAGCACCATATCAATAAAAATGAATTTCATTTATTTTAGATAAGTGCTTGTCTTGTGATTTTTGGTTGATTAATTTACCCATCAAAAGAATCTGTTGTTAAAGTTGGGTCTTAACTAACAGTCGAATCCAGAAAGCTTGTTTCATCCTATTTCGGATGTGCATTTATCCTATTGTTCATATTCCCAGTGAGTTCAAACATAGTACCTTACTGAGCGATGTGATACCGAATTAATAAGACGTTTGGTTGCGGTTCCTAACGAGCCTGATTCTTAGGTAATGCTACTCATCGATTTGGCTTCTTAAATAAAATACACCCATGTAACTGAGTAACTATTTTCGATCAACGCTTGGGTACTCTACGAGGTTCTACGTGTTATATAAAAGGCAAAGGATTAGTTGATACGAGATAATTAATTCAACGAGCCAAACCAGGTAAACCAAATCAAGAATGAGTGAGTATGGTATGATCCGCTGTTAAATCATACTGCAACATGAATACCAAAATGTGAATGTACAATAAATGAAATATAACGTTTAGGGTTATAAGTAGCTGTTACAACATTTAACCTTTCTGTGACTTAATTACTTAAGATTTTTAATAACTTATTCAACGGGTAGGAAGTAGTATATATGTTGCGCCATGTAAGATTATCAATAAACACCGATCAAATCCAGTCTTTGTAATCAACGACGAGGAATCTTGAATCAGTATACGTATTAAACTGCAATCACTGACAACCATCTTACTCATTTAAAAAGATACGTTTAATTTATCTTGTAGAATGTTTACATACTCATTTGGTGCATTTCAAATTATATATTTTGGAAACAAAGTTATAATATATTGGTTAATTTCTACACTATATTTGACGCTTAATAATAAACCGACTATGATCAATAATTTCGCAATTTTCCAAGCGTCCTTATAAGTTGTATGGATTAAATAAAAAGTGAATTATAAAACACCCAATAAGTAAACATTAAGTAATAATTTAAACTACATTGCAAATGGTTTCATTGTGAGCGCTTAACTATCTACACCGCTAGGCAAGTGTGCAGTTATAGAATTCCTACTTCCATCAATTTGTGATTCTCAGGAGGTATCTAGGGAACAGACTGCTAAGGAATCTATAATAAGATAAAATAGCTATTCAGCGTTACTTGGTTTTCATTGATACATAACCAATATAAATGTATAATGAATGAAACAACTAAAGTTACAGTATTAATAAGTGGATTAATGACACTACATAATTCTTTAGTAGTGTACAACTTGTCGATAATCATTTTTGAATAACGTATTCTTATGGTGTTATACTGTTTATAATCGTCACATACAATATTCATTTCCTTCATCTTAGTCAACTGTGGGCATAAATATTTATGTCAAAATTAGGGAAATCATTGGTTATATTTTTATGTCTCAGCATATACCATAAATCAATCAATGAGTCGATTATCTTTTGCTCTATAAATACCACAGACTTTAGTGTACAGTCACTTATCATTCAGTATTTAAACCAACTAACTTAACTATTTGAAAGCTATGTAAGGCCTAAAGTTCTTATATTTAATCGTTTATGGAGTTGTTCAGTATTACTTAAAATATGTAGTAACATGTAAAACATGGAAATGATGTTTGTTAGAAAAACCCTCATATGCATTTAGTTTATTCTTTCATTTTTTTAATATCTGACATCAACATATGGACTTTATTTAAAATTAGTAGCAAACGAACTTATTTTTATGTTTAAAACTTTAGATACATGATCATGAACTCTCTATGCATGGTGAATACACCATATTAATTATTAATTCAAACGAAATTTGTATTTATTTCAGTTCATAGAATAGTTAAATTTAAGGTAAACCAGTGCGCACAATAAACAGTTTTATATTTACATTACATTTTGATTTTCTTTATTAACAGATTTTTGTTATACTACTTTTTTACGAAAATTTAAAGGACACTTATTCTTGATATTTGTGTAAACAATGACTGAATATCTGTTAGTTATTTACTAAATGCACATAAAATTGTAATAACTTGTTTATCTTTATTCCTTTCTTCATAGCTCTTATCTACAACTCTGCAACTCGCAATTTTAAAAATAAGTTCTCTTATTTTAATCACCATTTCAATCAGAAAGATACAGTACAGTATTTTAAAATATTCTTGCATCGTCTTGAAATCATAGGTCATATTTATTGAGACTACCGTGTAAGTAATGCTGACCTTAGATTCAAGATCACTTATGATAATAGATCTTCATCAACTTAAATGGTCTGGACATGTCTTACATATCCCTACAGACTACCTACGTGAAGGTGCTATGTTAACTGACGTAATAGTAGATTATAGGAAATTTTGGGACATCCAAACAAAAAAAGCACGAGATGATGAAATCTTTGACTGGTAGTACGAACCACGTTTGTTGGTGTACAATGTGTACTTCAGGTCCGCCGGATTTTCGGAACCGAATGGTTGGTGACATTAGTTAATGTGCCTCAGATCTGACTGCAATGGCGTTTGTGTATTTTCTTTTATATTTTCATAATAATAAGAATATTGCATAATACATCCGGCAATGTTAAGACCGTGGGGGAGCAAACATAAATAAAAAGGTAGACTATAAGTTGGACTGTGATTGGGAGGCGGAATACAAAAGGCGCGTTTCATCCTATTTGGGACTTATCGGATTGACACTACCTGTTAGTGAAGGAGCAGTCAGTATGTAAACCATCAGGCTCCAGTACGGTCAGCTGCATCACTGTCTGAAGATCAAGCCAAGCAGGTGAAAATCATCCATTTCTAACAAGTATACTGCCTAACTCACCAAATGAAGTACATTATAAGGTTGCGTCATGAGGGTAATTTGTTTTATTACTAATTACTCTCTAATTAGGTCGATTCAAACACTGAGAATGAGGAAGCATACCATGAAATATTATTCTATAATCCTATTGGTAATAAAGAAATTTGCTATAAGATTTAAATAGATTGAAATCTGACCCTAGTTACAAAGGTTCTTATTAAAACAACAGGCATTAGTGACATGACATAGAGTTGAAAGTGGGACAATTAAGTCTCTCAACTAGTATATTACTAGATTATGATACAGTACCCCATGTTTTACTATTTCAACCCCAGTTATATAACATGACCCTCAATGGTCCTGTTCGTCCTGATCATTCGCCTGATGTCAGTCTGTTATGTAAGCTTACCCTCAGTACTATTCTAATCTCTCTACAATGCGCCTATGTGTTGAATATTGAATTGAAATAAGATGGTTTGTGGAGACTGGTATTTTTAGTTGATTGAATTCATCACGGATTGATGTTAAGATTTTAATAATTTGACTGTGACACAAATTATGCCAAGAGAAACACCAATAAGTACTAATAGTTAGGAGTGACTGCTTGTATTCATTCACGAAAAATAAGAGCACTATGAATAATAAACAAAACTATACACTTCTGACAACCAGAGACAAAATTCTTACAGGTACATGGAATGTTCGGACAATGTGGGAGTGCCGGAAGACCAACCAAGTAGCTGAAGAAATGTGGAGATACAACTTGACAGTGCTCGGAATCAGCAAAACCCATTGTACTCAAGCTAAACAGAAAAACATTGGATATGGGAGAGATACTACTATACTCCGAGCACGAATAAAATATATGCCGCACACCCAAGAAGTTGTTCTGACGCTGTCCAAAGAAGCCCACAATCAACTTGTAGGACGGGAACCACATGGACCCAGGATCATCAAAGCATCTTCCAAAACAATGCATAAGGGGATTACAATGAATTATTCAATGTCGTGCACCCACCAACGACGACGACAAAGATCAGTTTTATGATAGACTGTAATCAATTATAACGAAGTGTCTAGAGAAGGATCTGACAATTCTGATGGGGGACCTAAACACCAAAGTCGGAATGAACAACACCGCATATGAAGACATCATGGGACGACACTGTAGACAAGATAACACAATAGAAAATTCTTCCAAGACTACGGCGTACCAGAGAAACTCATCAAGATCATCCGGAATTCTTACCACGGACTACAGTGCGAATTAGTGCATGGAGGACAGCTGACAAGTGCTTCCCCAATGAGGACCGGAGTCAGACAAGGCTGCCTACTCTCTCCTCTTCTCTCCCTCCACGTAGTTGACTAGTTCACGAAAATTTTCACATCTAAAGAGAAGCACGGAATTCAATGGGCACGCAGGATACGACTTGATGTTTTGGACTTCACGGATGATCTAGCTCTTATAGACCATACACACCAACAAATTCAAGTGAGGACAACCAACCTAGAAGTAGCCACAACATCAGTAGGCCTCAACATACATAAAGGGAATGAGCAAGACACTCAAATACAACACAGGGAGCACCAACCCAATTCAACTTGATGGAGAAACTCTGAGAGAAGTTGTTACTTTCACGTACCTGGGAAGCATCATCCATGAACAAGGAGAATCCAAAGCAGATGGTAAGGCAAGGATTAGCATAGCATGGGCAACATTCCTACAGTTGAAGAACATATGGACTCAAAATAACTGTCAACCAACCTCAAAGTCGGACTCTTCAATTCGAACGTCAATACAGTTCTTCTGTATGGAGCTAAAACATGGAGAACTACTGCAAACATAATCAGGAGGGTACAGGCATTTATAAACAACTGTCTACTCAAGATACTGAATGTCCGCTAGCCGAAAACCATCAGAGACAGCCTACTGTGGGAGAGAACAATCCAACTTCCAGCTGAAGAGGAGATTAGGAAACGATGTTGGGAATGGATAAGACATATATTGCGGAAATCATCACATTGCATCACGAGGCAAGCATTAACTTGGAATCCTGTTGGGAAACAGAAAAGAGGAAGGCCAGAGAACACACTGCGTCGAGAATTGGAAGCAGACATTAAAAGTATGAACAGTAACTGGAAACAGCTGGAAAGGACTGTTCAGGACAGAGTTCAATGGAAAATACTAGTGAGTGATCCATGCTCCTCTGGGAAGGGTAACGTGCGCAAGTAAGTAAGTATACATAATTCCTTTACTATTTCTAATTTATCCAAGTACCTAATTCATTGTTTGAAAATGACAAATTAGCCACTCAGAGCTTTTAACAGAACAGAATAAAAATCGATGTAACATCATACTAGTAAGAATTAAGTATGTTTTGCAAATTCAGTGTGAATTATACTTAATAAACAATTATGATAGACACATGGTATCACACATGAATTAGTCATTCATTGGTTAATAGAACATGAGGTAGGAATATAATATGGTGGTAGATTTAGTCGAATTCAATGATGACCTTGTGGTAACTTTAGCCAATGAGAAAACATCATATGTTAACCATTATCCATTATTATCAAGACGAGGTGAATGCCTGACAATTGAAAGTGAATATATTAAATTTACATTATTACTAAACGTTTTCAAGTCACCTAGAGGTTCAGTGTTTTTAAGCTTGAATAAAGAAATTCGTCCATATGTCTAGATTACATGTAGAAGCAATGTAGAGCAGGTTGAAGAAATACTTAAAGGCGTATTACGGATCGTAAGAAAACATGTTATCTAATCATATGGAAAAGTTTCTTCGTCATTCTTTATTGAAATTTAAAAACACTGAACGACTAAATAACTTTAGAAGGTTTATTAGTATGTAAATTTGATATATCCACTTTAATCTGTCATGTCTTTACGTCTTTTTAGTAAAACTAGATTATAATCAACATATGCTACAATCTAAATATCAGCTGAAAAAGACCCCGTTTGAATGGATTTTTGCAGCTGCATTCTGGACATCGAAAAACGCACTTGTTACTCTTACTTTTATATCTAACTTTATTTATTTCCTGCCCACATCTGCAAAACATTGTCCTTGTAAATAAGTTATTAAGACCAATTCATCTAAATTATGAAGCATTCTCACTGTACCAAAAATATGATTTCAAATACGCGCCACAACCTTGGAAAAAGCTCTCAGATTCTATTAATCTGTCACTAGTATGATTTTACCGAGAGTGCATTTGGTGCGTGAATCAGCGAAATGATCATTTTATGGATGGGAATCTATAGAATGTAACTATCACAGCTGTTGCATTGTAGGCGTATAACCTCACCTGTAAAGTTACCAGATGAGTGAACCTAGACGTTTTCAATTGTGTTAATCTGACAAACTGTAGTTCTTACTTTAAGAAAAATGTGCGAACAGGTCCTGAAAATGTGTAAACATGCACCAATTTCTGCTCAGGAATTATCAGAAGGTATAACGTCATTTTGTGGATGATTTTCGTCACAGCTTTTATTCAGTTGCGCGCCGTAGAAAACTAGATAGTAATCAGCAACTACTTCGTCATTTTACAAGACTCTTCATTAGTACCCATCTGTGACTAATCATGACTAGTTCCAAGACAAGCAAGTTTTGTAATGAGTACTTATCATTAGAGCCCTTAGTTGAAATTCAATTGTGTATATTTTGTGATTTTAATCAGTTTGTTATAAGGAGAAACTGTCACCCACTGCCACTGTTAGTGACGTTTCACATCCCTCCCAGTCACTTTCAACCAGAAACCTACATAATTCATATTGGAAAAAGTGATTGGTTAGTAAATGATTCTATTTGCTTCAAGCTTTTGTGGCAATGAATTCAAAATTTGAACAAAACTGCTCTCCAGTGCTCTTATGTTTTAAGTGAGGTCGATCAGTGATGGAATTCGCTTTCAGATAAAATAAATCACAACTATCAACAAGCACAACTTTAGACAACCGTAAATTTTATAAGTGGTCATCTATCTAACATATGGTAGTAATACGACTTCAGAAACTAAATTTTAATAACATTTCAGAAAGGGGATATTACTTATACATAGCTTAAACCTGTGATTCAGAATAGTATCAACATTAATTCAAATCATTCACATTCTAATTTCAGTTCAAAAACTAATTGATTCGATTCGAATGATCAATTCTGATTCAACTGCTAGCAGGTTCAAATGATTAAGATCTACTTAAATTTGTTAACTCAGTAGTACACATTAGTACGATAACTGTAATATATGAACATGCAACAATATCAAAGTTACAGTGGCATAATCTATAATCAAACGAAATTTAAAGACAAAAGTTTCTTGACAGCTTTGTGTAATACGAGTTTTGATAAATTGTATTGTGTATTTTTAATTAAATGGAAAAGAATTCAGCATTCCACACAGTCTCCGAAAAAAAAAGGATTACACATTTTATATAAGCACAACAAGAGAAGATTAACAAGATTGAAGGCAAATGGTCGAAATAATTAAGCCACTAAATCAATGAATTCATATTATTCTGCGTCACTTGTCAATCACTTTATATTCAAGTATTCAGAATGGAAACTAATCCCAAGTGATTATTTTTAGTTAGATATTAAGAACTAAAAACACATTTTTCGAGGATATACAGTAAGAAGTGTGGGAAAAAAATGCTTGAAATCCATATATGTACAAGAATAATTATGATGAATTCACTTAAATTATTTCGTTTAGTTTTGAACTTTGCCATTTAGGCCTCCAGACATAGATTACAATTATCTTACTATCCCCAACCGAACAATGTGTACCTCTCAGCGCGACCCATGTCAACAACTTTATGTAGTAGTATAGTGTCTTGGTGTCGTTCCCTTTAGTCTATTTCCAAGTTATTCCTATGTTCATCAGACTAAAATTTTGGAAGAGGCAGTTGCACGGCATACCTAATACACATTCCAACCATCTCAATAGTTGAAGGTTCATAGTTGCACCAATTATGAAAGAAAAATAATCAGAATGACTACTAAAAAATTATTAAAACTTATCATGGAAACTAACTTTGATTATTTGTAAAAACAATGCACATTAAGTTAATTTTAAATGGCTACCTTAAAAACTAAAAATACATGTTTCAAAAATATGCATTTTATTCAATGTAAGCATACAACTTAGCCATGGTAATAAATAGCTAATCACAGCCTACAAACACTAAGGTGAAGGAATCACTCTACTTCTATTAATATTTATCGTTAATTTCGTTATGTTTTACGCATGACTACATAGATTGTACTGCCTATTATTTTTGTAACACTCCATGTGTGTATATTTTAACTTCATGCTAAATTGTAAATGTTAATGGATCTATTATTTAGGTGAATTGATGTTATGTAAGTGCTACTTCAAATTATAATTTCACTACACGTCCTCATTATGTGAAAAGTTTGAATTAAAGATTGAAAGTTGGCTAAGACAATAATTAATACATCAAAAATATTTATTTAAAATGTGGTCAACGATAATCTTAATAATTAAGTGGTAACACCTAAGAATAAAAACTAGACTGGCCAGAAGCTAATTCGTAAAGGTGCATCGGTTCCTTCAATACTGAAGATACATGTTGGTAACGATCAAGTGAGGGGTTTTCTACCTTTTACCTCCAACCATATAGAATCAATTGACAAAGGTTAACCCATCATAAATTCAAACACTAACACCTTCAGGTTGGCGAAACCGAACCCTCTGCACCAATAGGGTGGCGTCCGGTGGTAGAATTCCCATCTTTCATCAATTTGTGATATAGTGCGAAGATTATCCGTTGTTATTAGTGATAGTTGTCCCACTTCTGACATGTTTGAACTCAACCAGGCATGACTGCCTAGTGTTTACATGCTTTCAGTGGTACCCAACTGACGTCAATCTGTGACGAATACAAACAATTTGATTTAATATCTATATCCACAAAACCACCTATATTAGTTCAGTTTCATGAGATTAATATTGTTCCGAGATATATTTTAATTTATTTAACACTGATCAGCTTTAGACTTTAGGTACTTTTACTAACACTTTCCGGAATATCATTATATTTAATAAAAAATATGTAAATCCCATTGTTTTTCACAAGCAAGAGGCCGTCTGTGGTAGTCAGAAGGTAACCCTAGACTTAAACTTCGTACTAGTTGTCGTTTGTCATCAAAGGGTGCTTGGAATTTAAAAGAAACTTAGATTTTTACTGTAATTCGAACCCACATCACCCAGTTTTAAAGTGTGCAATGTTAAAACTGATCTACTTGTGCTGCGAATGACCTGTAGGACCGAGATATTCATACTGAATGACCATTGAGTGGATACTAATATCATGTTTGTCTAATTTTTTAAACTAGTCAAATTTCACCCAAAAGTTGAAGTGTTGCTATTAATTTGAGTGACTCGATACTGTGAGCATCATGTTTAGTTGTTAGCTGGTTGGATCTAGTATGTTGGAAACAATCGACTTAGGTTTCGTTCTAGTTGGAACCCATCAGGAACTCTATTGGTAGAATTCAATCAACACTAATGATTAGAAACACGAGAAATTGGTGTAAACCATCATATGTAATGTATTGAATTTGATCAAATTTACCATCCAATCTTCAAGTCCTAACCGATATTTGAATTGCTACTAGAATACTTAGAATATGAACATTTTCAGATCCGTTCTTGTCAATAATTCAATATATGTTTCAGTGTTTTGATACTTAAGCCTCGAAAAATTAATAATGAATAATTTATTGTACTTATTGCCAAATTTCGTTGAGGTTTTATACACAAACTTATTTCAATCGATATTTGTTTCAATTTAGTTGTCATGCGATTGACATTGACAAAATGTTTTTAAACTATGAAAATGTATTTTTTTGTTAAATAAAGAAAATACTAAACAAAAGATTATACTAACCAGTCTCCAAGATAATGCCAACTACTTTTAAAACATAATACTGTGCACCCATAACCTTATGCAGAATGGAAACTTCAAGCCTTGCAACAATGTTGCTATCTACCATTGTCATTCAGTAATAGTTGAGATGTAAAACAAAATGAATGAAACATGATAGTGTGTATGATTCAGTATCAACTAATTGCTATAATAATATTTTGTTCAGTCTTAAGGTCCAAGATTCTATTACAACATAGGTTGTTGGTGCACACTGAACTAGGACACGTTTCTCAGTGGCTACTAAGATGACCCAAGTAAGTCAAGAAAATCACTTTTAAACTGCATAACATTTACGTACATTGTACAATGAAATTCGTAATGTTTTCGTGCCAAAATTCTTTCTAATTAGTATTTTAAATGAATTTAAATAGATATGATAGTCCATTTAACAATATAATAAGTTTAAATTGCAATATGATTTATATAATGAAACGATTCATATGGAACGAGAAGAGTAATGACAAGAACTGAAGAACTTTGCATTTTAAATTAGTTCAATTGTGTATTATTAGAAATTTAGCAACTCAGTTTACAGTGATTGAAACAGTCACTCATCATTCTTACTATGAAGATGTCCACCATATTTAAAAGGCTTCATTAATATGATCAATCAAAATGGAGTGTTCAATCAACGTATTAATTAATGCTACATATAAAATTTAAAAAATGTAGCACTGGAGTTTTCAAGAACATTTTTTAGTAATTTTCACTGTGAAGAACCAATCAGTGTTTTATCTTTTGCGTGTTACTTACTTAATATAACTGTAAATCAAATGCTACTTTAAAAAAATCATCTGCTTGTAGTAATGCAATTGAAATATAGCATCACGGACTAACATTATTTAGAAAGCAATTGGAAACCAAGGAGAACTGGATAGCTAATCCATCTTAGAATGAAATTCTTCAGGAGTATGCATTTCAGGCTAAACCAGTGACCAAGTTCAAGACAGTTAGATATTGAATTAAAAGACAAAAAAATTGAACTATTCAGTCATCAACGTATGATCCACATTTTTAACATCAAGTTGATTTGTGATATTGAGTGATGTCAGCAAATGTTACACCAAATAATATGATTTCATGTACATAATTAAAATGAATGAATTCCTTTTGATATTAAAATCACTACAACGTTTAACCCTGGGATTCGTTTCATAAAGGAACCAACGTTACCCTAATAGTAATAATATTTCTATGTCACTATTTCTCACTTCTTTCTATGTTTGTGGGCATGTATGTGTGGATTATTGCCTGCTGATAAATTATGATTCATACAAAATATCATATCTATTAACGAAATGTGCTTGACATGATAGTAATTCTTATTCTGATAGAATACTATGACTATCAGTGATATTTATGATTTTCATTATTATCATTGTTCAAGTTGTGAATGTACTTTAGACGAATGGTTTTAATAAAATCAATGGAATATATATGAATGAAAAAACCTCAAGTGTGTATTTTTCATGAATTTAAAGATAAGATAAAGTAATGCATTCAACAAGACATAGTAATAATCTATAACATATGTTGGAAATGTTTTAGATTAGATATATAAGTACAAATTATCATGACATATGATGTTCTATAATATACCATGTTCATAAGTGTGCACTTATCATTATTTTGGACTAGTGTAAAACTCTTTTAAAGTACTTCATAGTTTGTAATTATTCTGGGCTTCATGTAATAAGATATGGGGATTAAAGTATTCAGCTGATGTTTTACAAAGTTCGCACAACTTCAACGATCGAGTAAATCTGTTGCTTAGCATCTATTGAATTACACCTTAAGTAAAGGTGAAATTGCATCTGACAGCTTTAACTCGTAAGATGACTTTTAAAAATTAATTTGTCTGAAAATGATACTTTAAATGATAGTGATTTTCGTGAAATTAAAATACCTTCTATAAGATGTTTTTTTAATAGAATCTAAGTCAGTGGCTTGTATCACATACATACATACCCAGATATGAACTTCCCGACCGTAGCTGCTACCTTGATGTGGTGGTTGA
Organism: Schistosoma japonicum; assembly: GCA_025215515.1. NCBI lineage: Eukaryota > Metazoa > Platyhelminthes > Trematoda > Strigeidida > Schistosomatidae > Schistosoma > Schistosoma japonicum. The sequence continues at coordinate 30,441,406 of CM046061.1, forward strand.
GCTTGCCTATCGTGATGACCCAACCGAGCTATACTGGCTGGAACATATGCTCCTGTAGGTTCTACCATGCCAGGCAGGTCGATTGGAGAACGATGAGACTAAAAGCAGCTACTCAAGGTCTGAGGGCGAAGTCATACTGCTGACTGCAGAGGGGTGTGACAGCAGTAAGGTGTTTCCCTCGGACAACCAGCATCTGCAGCGATGCTGCCTTCTCACAAGAAAGGAAGGGTTAGAAAAAGTCGGCCCTAAAAATGTCACACCTCACCCTACCTCACGGATTTCCGTCTCCGGCGGTATGGGTGCCCCCTAAGAGCTTTTAAGTGGGGAGCTGATACTCAAAAAACCCTTCATAAATAGGCCGTGCGTGACAGGCCTCAAGCAGTTGCCCCTTTGGCTCTGCAGTCACGCTCTCAGGTCTCTAAGACCGACAATAATCTACCTTCTTCTTCAGGTTCCTCAAAAAACACCCTTCCACGGTGTGGGCAGCCGGGAAGTGACAACCGCCCTCAAAACCGCAAAAGCACGAGAGTCCAAATTGGTCAAAATCGAATCCTTTCTACACCCCATAATATCTCTCTTATCTCTACAACTAACTCTACTCACATTCCTTCATCTCACTGCACCGCTAATGCAAACGACGCAGGTTCACGAAAAGTTATTCATGGTCTCTTGAAACCCCGTTCTAGACTATATGTTGGGGCTTTTAATGTACAAACGTTGAGTCAAATAGGGCAACAGGCTTCCTTAGCTAGGACTTCAGAATCCCGCTCAATTGATGTATGCTGCGTCTCGGAAACGCGCATACAGGATCCTAGTAAAATCGTTAACCTGATTTCCCCTTATCAAAATAAAGAAGCAGCCCGATTTACTCTTCGTGTATCCGGTAGCCCGGATGCTGCTTCCCGGGGTCTCGCTGGTGTAGGTATAGCATTGAGTCGTAGGGCAGAACTAGCTCTCCTAGACTGGATCCCTGTAGATAGTCGCTTGTGCGCTATCCGACTGAACGGGACAGTTAGGACTCGGAAAGATAGGGACACTCGTCGTTGCCTCTTTGTCGTATCTGCCTATGCCCCCACTGACTGCAGTTCAGACGAGGTGAAAGATGAGTTTTACAGCAAGCTTTCGGACCTCCTCCAAAAAGCTAGGCGCTCTGATATAGTTATAATGGCTGGTGACTTTAATGCTCAAGTAGGTAGACTAAGTGAAAATGAGAGACACTTGGGTGGATGTTATGGTGTCACGGCTCAAAGAACAGATAATGGCGATCGTCTGTTGCAACTATGCTCAGATAACCGCCTGTTTCTAGCGAATACTAACTTTAGGCATAAGGAAAAGCATCTTTTGACCTGGCGACCCCCAAAATCGTCTCAACGTCGGACCCAACTAGATCACATCGCCATCAGCCACCGATGGAGGGGTTCGATAGAGGAATGTCACTCGTTCTGGGGGCACATGTTTAGATTCAGATCATGCTTTAGTGCAAGCGCATATTTGTTTAAGGCTTACTGGACGTAGGAAAGACATTGCAATGAAGCCTCTTAGGGTTTTACTTAATGATAATAAAGCTAAGAATATATTTAAGGAAAAACTAGAAAAACAGTTAGGCGACCGTGTAAGCGACTCCCATCCGGAAGCAGGTTGGAATGATATCAAAAAGGCTGTGGAAACAGCAATGATATCTGCTAGTAAGGTAAACCATAAGGCTACGATGAAGCCGTGGATTTTAGTAGCATCCACCGAACTGATGGATGCTCGTAAACTCATCCCACCTGGCTCTGAACATGATGAAGAGCGAAGTGAGCTTAAGCGCAGGCTGATAAAAAGCCTACGCAACGACCGTGAACAGTGGTGGGTGGCGAAAGCAAAAACGATGGAAAAGGCAGCGGCGATAGGCAGCAGTAGGCAACTTTTTTTTGACTTATCAAGGAAACTGATATTAGGGATCCGAATGTGATTGAGACTATCTCGGAAAAGGATGGGATTATAATTCATTCTCAGTCCAGGAGATTGGACCGATGGGCAGAACACTTTAGGGATCAGTTCAACTGGCCTTCAGCCACACTTCGGTTGCCAACGATCCCCAGTCATCCTGAATAGCAAATCGACTTAACTCCTCCTAGTCTTTATGAAGTTGAGAAGGCTATAGGAAATCTGAAGCGAGGTAGAGCAGCAGGTCCTGATAGGCTTACCTCTGAAATTTTTAAGGATGGTGGTCCAGTTTTGGCGGCTAGATTGACTGAAATCTTAGGTAGAATCTGGGAACTGGGCGTAATACCATCTGACTGGTCTCAATCCCTGAGTGTCCCGATTTATAAGAAAGGACAAAAGTCTTCTTGTGACAATCACAGGGGAATCAGTCTGACTAATATAGTTTCTAAATTGTTAGCCTTGATTATACTTAGACGCCTAACTAGAGCTCGTGAAGAGCAGACTAGAGAAAACCAGGCTGGATTCAGACCTGGACGTGGCTGTATAGACCACATCTTCACACTGCGACAGGTCCTGGAACACAGACACACATTTAGGCGTCCTACAATAGTTGTCTTCCTGGACCTAAAGGCGGCATTTGACTCTGTTGATCGTGAGGTTCTGTGGCAGTGTTTGTCATTGAAAGGTGTACCAAAGAAGTACATTAACCTTGTACAAGCTCTCTACTCTAAAACTACAGGTCGAGTGAGAGCTTATGGCGAACTGTCATCGGGATTCCTCACTTCAAGTGGTGTCCGTCAGGGATGTCCACTTTCCCCATTCTTGTTTAACTTTGTCATAGACATGCTCCTAGATATAACCTTATCTTCGTCTGACTTTTCAGGAGTTGACTTACTACCAGAAGCCTCGCTTACTGACTTAGAGTATGCTGATGACATAGTATTATTTGGTGAAGAAGCTGACAAAATGCAGAGTCTTCTGACTACCCTGAGCAACAAAGCAAGCATGTTCGGGATACGTTTTTCCCCCTCGAAATGAAAAATGTTGCTTCAGGATTGGGTCGCATTGGCACCTGAACTAGTGATAGGGAGTGTAGTAGTCGAGCGTGTAGACCACTTCACGTATCTGGGGAGCCTCATCAGTGTTGATGGCCTGGCGACGGACGAAATCTCAGCACAGATACAGAAAGCTCGATTGGCTTTTTCCAAGTTGCGTCACTTATGGCGCAGGCGAGATATCCGCTTGCTAACCAAAGGACGAGTGTACCGTGCAGCAGTTCGCTCCGTCCTACTATACGGGAGCGAAACATGGCCGTTAAGAGTAGAGGACATTCGTAGGTTACTGGTCTTCGATCATAGGTGTCTCCGAAGCATTGCTTGAGTATCGTGGGACAACCGAGTGGGCAATGCTGTCGTTAGGAAACGGGTTCTAGGAAAGGAGGCCAAATCAATAGATGAGGTATTGAAACTTCATCAGTTGAGGTGGTTGGGACATGTGTTACGCATGTCTAACTACCGACTGCCTCGACGAGCTATGTTTTGCGGCGTAGGAATAGGTTGGAAGAAAGCTAGAGGCGGCCAAACCAAAACATGGCAGAAATCGATGAAGTCACTGACAAGTGGACTAAGTCATGTTGGTAGATGTATGCTGCGTGGTTGGGGTCTGCAAGACGAAAGTCACTAATGTTTAGAGACCTTCAACGACATGGCTCAGAATCGTTTGCAATGGCGCAGGTGCATCCACTCTTTGTGTTCTCTCAAAATCTAACCTTCTGAATTCTCTATCTTTCTCCTTTCAAATTTATCTCACTGAATTATACTTTTCGAATCATATCTTCGTTCCCTAATTTTCTGCATTACTGCTAATACTTCTACTATCGCTATCACTCTTGGATTTGAACTGACAGTTGCGTCTCTGTGTTGATGTGGTATGGCAACGTGAACTGATGTACGTATGTACGAAGTTCTGCGTTGTATCTGTCTGTCTGTCAGATATGTACTTAGTGTTTATTATTTATTGATTTATTTATTTCTCATTTGTGGACCAATGGTAACATTACACGATGTTTTTGAGTAGAATCATTAATCTGTGTAGTTAATGTATAACGATGAAGCATAATGTTATTCTAATTTTATTTTTGTAATATAATAGCTTATAATTATTCAAAAAATTGTCAGTATAGAAAAACCTTTTATGTTTTTTCAGTCGTTTGATGTTAATCTAGGAAATACTGATGTACAAAACTATTTGTATCATCTTAATAAACACAATAGTGTATCATGTGTAAGATTATTTTCATTTAAAATGTTTTAGCAGCTTTTTAAACTGGATATACTATATCACAATTAGAAACCAATCAGGTGTGTGATCGAGAAGTTAAGGTTTTGCTGTGGATTATAGAAGTACTGAAAATTATCAACTGTTTTGTTGTTAAGCATGTTAAAAATACTTTTATGCAAAATATTCAGAAATATCATAATTGCTGGAAGGAAGTTTATTTTGTCGTTACAGTGTTGAATGCAACAACGTATTGATATAATAATGAGTAAAATACCTATTCATTCTAACGTAAATTGCACTGGGAGCAGAAATCAGTAAATGTACAATCACTTTCAGTCACTTAAAATCAAAAACTGGAGTAAATACACTTCTAGTAATGACTTGTACAGAACTTACTTTTGTGGCTTACTAATACTTAAACAGACATGAAGATTTTTTAAGCAGTTGTTATGTAGTCGTTTATTAGAACCCGTATCCACACAAATAAATTCAAGGCTATGTGGGGTCATTTATGTGACTGCCTTATAAAAGTATTTAGGAATTATTCTAAAACTCTAAATTTGATACAATCGAATATTTCATCTTGCCAAGTACATTCATGAAAAACACACACACATTCATTCATTCGTACATACTCCATTGATTTTATTAAAACCATTCGTCTAAAGTACATTCACAACTTGAACAATGATAATAATGAAAATCATAAATATCACTGATAGTCATAGTATTCTATCAGAATAAGAATTACTATCATGTCAAGCACATTTCGTTAATAGATATAATATTTTGTATGAATCATAATTTATCTACGTGCAACCATTCGTGATACCATATAGAAAAAGGTGAAGAATGTTGAAACAAGACTAATAATAATAATAATAATAATAATAATAATAATAATAATAATAATAATAATAATAATAAAGATATTTGTAGTAATGGTGATAATAACAGGGTAACGATTGTTTCTATGTGAAAGAATTGCAAAAGTCAAGTGTGACAATTATTGACATAAAATAAATACATTTTCCAGTTTATTCAATACAATAATGAACATAACTAATTCATCCATATTTCGGTTGACTAAATAATTTTAAAACTATTTTAAAGTGCATTTGTGTTATGTGAATTCAATGTTTAAATTTTTTACAATAAATGAACTTTTGTTGTGTTCCATTCATTTGTTTAGCAATTTATAGATTGTTTATATTAGAAAGTGCCTCTCAGTTACACAAATAGCATAGTAGATTTATACAGTTCACGAAGTATTAATATTTGATTAGCAAATCAGTAACTTAATGAATGCACTGGATATTATACAATTCACTTGAAGATCAGTGACAGAATGAGTAATTATCAAATGTTAATGCTTTTTGTCGTCTGATATAAGTTGAAATCTATAAAAAGTTTAAGTACTGTTTCTACAGACACGAATTCTTTGAGAAATATTGAGTAGGACGAGAAGTAATGATTACAGTTTGCTATGACCTTCTTTAACATACTAAATACAAGATAATGGGGCAATTTTTAATAGATTTACGACGAAATATAAGTTTTCAGTAGATCTCCCTCCAAGCTGTTGATCATTATACTGTATCCTTATTTTGCCGTGTGTTTATTTAATCCGTTTTTAATATTCAAATAAAAGTAGTTTACATTAGGCGAGTAATTTTGTACTACAAATTATTGATTCGCTCTTGCTTTCGTGTTAACAGTTCATTATTAGTCAATCATAAAGGAAGTGCAACTTGGAGTCCGAAATATGAAGCGAAGTCTGATAATGATTGGTAGCTAACTGAACATAATAATGGTTACATCATGTAAGTTATTATAGAACTGTTTGAAATCATGAGGTACTGAACGGTTATTTTTTTCAAATTATAAATTGTAACCTCATAGGTTATGACCAAATTTAATACTCTATTAGATGTCATAGTGACTACAAATACATTTGACAACTATTCAAGTATAAATAAATCGAATCTTTAATTTCAGACTAATTTTAACATGCTAAGATTCTCAGTGAGTGTCAACTCACAGCAATTGTCTCACTCTTGATGTTTCTAATAATAAATATTATGATTTCTTTAATAGGACAGATGCATTTAGACGATATCCAACTTGAAATGAAAATCACCTTCACAGTAAGCAAAAAATTAATCAATCCATTTACAATTAAAAAAAAAAATTTCAAATAAAATACGATTAATGCTTTTATCTGAATTTTTAGGACACCACATTTTGTATGCATAAAATCTTTTAGTCGTAAAAAATATCTGCTGTTAATATTACATTTTCAATTTCTGAACATTTTGTCACATCAGACTTTGGTTAAGAATAAGAAATCTATGCATTACGGTAGCTGAAGTAAGCTTAGTGCATCACAGAGTCGACGTCACGCTAAACAAACACACTTACTGAAATATATATATATATATATATATATATATATATATATATATATATATATGATTCAGGTTTTAGCTAGAGTATGTATGTATATATTGCAAAAAATATACACAATAAACGGTTACTACGACACTAAAAACATAAGTAATATATAGAGTCATATAAAGTAAAATCAGCTATTTATCTAGCAACTTGTGGCATTTCAGAACTAAAAAGACACTGAATGCTTCTAATATGAGCCATTTCTTGAAGCTACCTAGCTCAAATTGTGTGTAACGAATCCTCAAAACATGCTATCATGACTCTACTCTACCAATAAAAGTCGAAATGTTAAATAAGTAGCAAACAAAAATGTTGACTCAATTAGTGAAAACAGCAATTATTGTTTAACTAAAATTAAATGCTAAACCAGTGAAATGATGTAAGAAAATCAGAGGTTCATTACCATTTCAACTGCTGATATAGAAAAAAATAACCGACAGTCCTTGTCACTCGAATTAGAAGTTTTATAGATCTTGATTTAGTGATAAACGAGTGGTTTAAATACTAATAACGACAACTTTTTAAAATAGCCTTAATTTGGTTGGATCGGTTTTAAAGTTTGGAAAATGATGCACTTCTATATATTCGTAAATTCAATCACCTTGTTACTTTTAAATTACGACTAAGCATTCCTAACTGATTTTGACTGATGCTTACTGGATAAATCGTTGGATTATCTTTCCTCTTCATATCACTAACATATTGTCCATTTAAATGGAAAGCTTATAGAAAAAAAACATTCCTTCTACATAAACACACTAATACAAAAACATTTGCTTATTTATTTGTAAGTTGTTTAGAAACCCCAAACCTAAGTTTGGTATCATGTGACACTCAGTAGAGAACAGTACTTTCAGTTTTACGGGATTCAAGTCAGCGTAAACCATCTTCACATTCTGACAATTTACTGGTAAACTATTCGACTAACTTTTTGTGTGACTGAGATATCTACAGTGAAATACCTCCTTTTTTTAAAGCGTTATCGATGCGACTGATCATAGTAGACGGTTTTTGTCTTGAGTAATATGAGTCCAACTGCAGCTCTTCTAGAGTTACTACCGGTCCCAAGCCCCGGTAAAGGAGGAGGGTTGGGCATATGACTAGCATCCTTGTGCCGTAAAACACAAGCTTACTAAAAATCGCTAACCAGATTAAACAAATTAAACCATTTAAACTCTGCCCTGGGAGTGGAAGGAATGTTTTTGACGCTTCATGACAAAAGCCAAGATTCTTCGAAAGCCATGAGGTCGATGGCACCCCTTCTAACAACCAGAGACAAAATTCTTACAGGTACATGGAATGTTCGGACAATGTGGGAGTGCCGGAAAATCAGTCAAGTAGCTGGAGAAATGTAGAGATACAAATTGACAGTGCTCGGAATCAGCAAAACCCATTGTACTCAAGCTAAACAGAAAAACATTGGATATGGGAGAGATACTACTATACTCCGGGCACGAGTAAAATATATGCCGCACACTCAAGGAGTTGCTCTGACGCTGTCCAAAGAAGCCCACAATCAACTTGTAGGATGGGAACCACATGGACCCAGGATCATCAAAGCATCTCCCAAAACAATGCATAAGGGGATTACAATGAATTATTCAATGTCGTGCACCCACCAACGACGACGACAAAGATCAGTTTTATGATAGACTGCAATCAATTATAATGGAGTGTCCATGGAAGGATCTGACAATTCTGATGGGGGACCTAAACGCCAAAGTCGGAATGGACAACATTGGATACGAAGACATCATGGGACAACAGGGTCTGGGAGAAAGAAATGAGAATGGTAAGATATTTACAAATCTATGCGCTTATAACAAAATGGTTATAGGTGGTACAATGTTTCCCCACAAACGCATACACAAGGTTACATGGGTCTCACCGGATCATACTACAGAGAATTAAATCGATCATACATGCATCAATAAAAAATTGAGAAGATCAATGGGAGATGTGAGAAACAGCAGAAGAGCTGATGTAGCTTCAGATAACCACCTGGTGGTTGCCAAAATGAAACTGAAGCTAAATAAGCAATGAATAACTGGAGTAACAGCATTACAACGGTTCAATACAGCCTTTCTTCGAGATGACCACAAACTCATGGAATTCAAAATAACCCACAACAACAGGTTTCAAGCCTTACAAGATCTGCTGAAAGAAAAAGAAACCACTGTGGAGGACAACTGGAAAGGAATCAAAGAGGCACTAACTTCAACTTGTCAAGAGGCTTTCGGCTGCAAGAAACATCATTATAAGGAATGGATTTCTACAGAGACCCTGAGCAAAATTCAACAAAGGAGGAACAAGAAGGCAGAAATCAACAACAGCCGAACAACAACAGAGAAAATCAAGGCACAAAATGAATACACAGGAGCAAATGAGCAAGTACAGAAGAGTGTTAGAGTCGACAAGCGAAAGTAAATCGAAGGCCTTACAACGACAGCGGAAAAAGCTGCAAAAGAAGGTAATATGAAACAGCTATACGACGCAACAAAGAAACTAGCAGGCAAATATAGTAAATTAGAGCGACCGGTCAAGAACAAAGAAGGTAAGCTAATCACCGAGATTCAAGAACAAAGAAACAGATGGGTAGAACACTTTGAGAAACTCCTAAATAGGCCAGCTCCACTGAAACCACTAGACATCGAGGCAACATCTACAAATCTCTTGATAGATGTCACTTCACCAACGGTGGAATAAATCAAGATGACCCTCATACAAATCTAAAGTAGGAAAGCATCAGGAGCTGACAATATACTAGGTAAAGCACTCAAGTCAGACATAGATGTAAAGGCAAGGATGCTCCACATTTTATACAGGAGAATCTGGGAGGAAGAACAAGTGCTGGAAGACTGGAAAGAAGGGCACCTTATCAAGATACTAAAGAAAGGAGATTTCAGCAAATGTGAGAATTATAGAGGGATCACACTATTGTCAGTACCTGGAAGGTCTTCAACAGAGTGTTGTTAAACAGAATGAAAGACTCAGTGGAAGCTTAACTTCGAGATCAACAGGCTGGTTTCTGTAAGGGTCGGTCGTGCACAGACCGAATCGCAATACTATGGGTCATCGTTGAACAATGAATTGAGTGGAACACGTCACTGTACATCAACTTCATTGACTATGAGAAGGCGTTTGACAGCATAGACAGGAGATCGCTATGGAAACTTCTTTGACACTACGGCGTACCAGAGAAACTCATCAACATCATCCGGAATTCTTACCACGGACTACAATGCGAATTAGTGCATGGAGGACAGATGACAAGTGCTTCCCCAGTAAGGACCAGAGTCAGACAAGGCTGCCTACTCTCTCCTCTTCTCTCCCTCCACGTAGTTGACTAGTTCACGAAAATTTTCACATCTAAAGAGAAGCACGGAATTCAATGAGCACGCAGGATACGACTTGATGTTTTGGACTTCACGGATGATCTAGCTCTTATAGACCATACACACCAACAAATTCAAGTGAGGACAACCAACCTAGCAGTAGCCACAACATCAGTAGGCCTCAACATACATAAAGGGAAAGAGCAAGACACTCAAATACAACACAGGGAGCACCAACCCAACTCAACTTGATGGAGAAACTCTGAGAGAAGTTGTTACTTTCACGTACCTGGGAAGCATCATCTATGAACAAGGAGAATCCAAAGCAGATGTTAAGGCAAGGATTAGCATAGCATGGGCAACATTCCTACAGTTGAAGAACATATGGACTCAAAATAACTGTCAACCAACCTCAAAGTCGGACTCTTCAATTCGAACGTCAATACAGTTCTTCTGTATGGAGCTAAAACATGGAGAACTACTGCAAACATAATCAGGAGGGTACAGGCATTTATAAACAACTGTCTACTCAAGATACTGAATGTCCGCTAGCCGAAAACCATCAGCAACAGCCTACTGTAGGAGAGAACAAACCAACTTTCAGCTGAAGAGGAGATTAGGAAACGATGTTGGGAATGGATAAGACATATATTGCGGAAATCACCACACTGCATCACGAGGCAAGCATTAACTTGGAATCCTGTTGGGAAACAGAAAAGAGGAAGGCCAGAGAACACACTGCATCGAGAATTGGAAGCAGACATTAAAAGTATGAACAGTAACTGGAAACAGCTGGAAACGACTGCTCAGTACAGAGTTCAATGGAAAATACTAGTGAGTGGCCTATGCTCTACCGGGAGGGGTAACGTAAGTAAGTAAGTAATATGAGTAGATAAGAATTCTTTATATAAGATAAAATCTGATATTCAGTCAAATTTCTCTTGAAATTTCATTCCTCAACAAAATAAATGTATTTACATGACAAAGCCAAGTGATAAATGATAAATCTTGCCACTTATACGTAAAAGTAAATGTATTGTTTTAATAAAAGTCTAAACATGGCAAAAGGCTTAAGAAAACAAGAAAACGTAGACGAGCCTACGTTATATTTATTTAGTGGACAAATGTCTTAGTAACTTACAAACGTATCTAACTTTTCAAGGTAGTCAATCAAAAGCTTCCCAACATATATTTTAATGGCCTAATTATCACATAATAACATTAACACTGGAATTTATTTAATCTGATACAAATGAGTAGATTTCGCTAGTTTCTAACTGACAACTACAACTGCGTATGATTTATGGTAGAATCATGGCATTTGTGTAGATAATTTGCATACTGATTAGTATATATGTATGACTGATTGTGAGCTGTATCACTGATATTCCCAATCGCCGATCAAGGTTATAGTTGGAAATTCAAACATGTAGTATGTGCCTAACAATAATACTCAGACTAATAGGCGACGAATTCGTGGACTAATATCATGACTTAATTTAACCACCACTAGCCACCTTCCAACTAATGCTTGCTCTGTTTGTCACTGCACGTCTAGATATATGTAAAGCTCACTTCAACTGATAAATATTTACAGCCTCATCAACCAGTTTGATCATTAGTTTGAGACTCTAAATCAACTCTGAGTCACAACCCCATAAGTAAGTAAACATAAAACATTTAGTGTTTACAGTGATCGTTATACCATAGAATTACTTTGTTGTAGATCATAATCAATCATCAATAATTTATTGTCTTACTAGAGAATCGATTCAACTCAATTGATTATAGTTTCACGACAGAAACTCATGAAGACATGACGAATATTAGTTTTAAAGGCAATTTCCCCTAGTCTAAAGTATTTGTGATTGGAGGCAATCGTTTCACTTGCAAAATATGTCATCGATTACTCACTTGATATTATAAAATGATATGGTCTATTTCAGAAAAACGTTCACTTCATGTATTAATATAGCAGTCAATAATCAATGAAAACGTTAAACACTTTGTATTCGTTAATCTGAAGGAAAAGTTAATGATAAACGTGAAAAAACGGAATTTCTGTGTTCATTATCAGCAATAAAAAGCATATTTGTTACTTCAAACACTTAATCTTGTTACTCAAAGAGAACTTTAGAAACATTTAGTAGTAATAGATTAACGGCTATGAAACAAGAAAAGAATCGATCATATCATATGACTTTTAATTAAACATTAGACTGCCAGCTGACAAGAACCAATAGATAATTGTACTAAACAATTTATGAACGACTTATGACTTCATCACACTCTAGCTATATTTCAAATAATAATTATATCAACGTAATTGCCTATTTTAGTCCTTACACAGTCTACTTAGTAAAAGTATATTAAAAAGTGCTAACATAAAGCATTTCAATGTTCATACACAATTAAATTTTTAATATTATCCTCGGAAAGTGCATCAGAAAAAAGTGACCTTTTTCTCTAGCTTAAAACTGGAGTCAAAAATAAAACACATCCCAATGCAGTATATAAAGCACGATGAAACTCTCAAAAACGATCACGATATTTCACAAATCAAATGAGTATGAAAATAGTGAAAGTCAAAATTCTGAATATGCGAATTCATAATATTTTGCTAACCAGAGATCCTGATGGTTCTAGATACGCTCTCTTGTGTTGTCATTGACGAGAGCAAAACAACTGTTTAAGGCTTCCAAATTTTCAATGTCAGTTTATTAGATGCCCGTGTAGTGACAGTTACCCTTAAAAAACTATTTAACCAATAAATGAAAATGTACATTATTCGAAATATAATAATCTGCAAACATGAAATTTACAATATAAATAATATAGTTCTTGATTAAGTTGAAAACCAGTCTCTATTTGGTGCGAATCAATATAACAACCGAAGTAGGACACAACAAACTATACAATAAGACAATTATTGTTAATTTATGAATGTTGTGCTGAAACAGAAGTAAACACTTGTTATTTTTACAAGAGAAACAATCAGATTGTGATGAGCGAAGAAAAACCGACGTCATAATCAGCATGTGTAAGTAGCCATTATGAGTCACTTATCAAAGATACTACGGAGTGCATTTCTCTCCATCGTCATACAAAGTATTGCCTAGTCTAGTCAAAAAGTTAGCTGAAGTAGAGATGCATCCATTCTCTTAGCATGATTTTATGCTTTGGTCATCTGTATTGTGTGAACTATATTTATTACAGCTGGCACTACTTCTTTGTTTGCTTATTTGAAAGGATAAAACTATAGTGCCGCTTAAGAGCGACTGTTTAAGCGATCTTGATTTGTCAATTCCTGCATCTGATTTCAGCGATTATAAGACTTAAAATTAGGGATATTACCCCATGAATCATTCAAATGGAGGAACATTCCGCAGAACTATTACAAATACCCTAACTGTGCGCCGCGACATTAGGTACTGATTCTGAAATCTGATTGGTTTGGTACTGTAGTTTAGTCCTATTAATCGTTGAGTTTGAGTATTGTCTAGACCTCAGTCTGAAAGTCATCACTTGTTTAGCTCAAACTCAGTGGCTTCAGAAGTTGAAGCCATATCTTGACTTTCCGATCCCCAGTATTTACTTCTATAAAAGTCAACATTGCATATCGAAGTAGGTGGTAGTTGGGCATATATAATACAAGCTAGGTAGAACTAAACTGTCTTAGGAGTAAATGCTGGTAATCGGCAAATTATGATATGACATTAACTCATAGTCAGTGAGTTTGAGCTATGTACACAAGTAATGAGTTTCAGACTGAGGTCCAGTCAATACTCAACGGTTAGAGGCATTCTGTAAGATGAAGCAATCTAAGTTAGAATAGCGAAGTAGCATGTTTTCCTGATTCCCGTTAAGCATCCTTTCTGAATCTTCATTTGCTCTCCTTTTGATCTTTCATTTCTAGGCTTCTAATCGTGACTTCCTCGCTGTCCTCAGCGATCCAAACAGGTAGAATAAATATACAGTATGCAAATAACTTATCCATATACAAATAATTGTGACTGGAGAGGATTACGTGTTAGTCAATTCGATTTGAATGGCTTGTTATAATACTAGGATTTCCTATCAAAATACTAATAGTTAATAACCCATACCTAGTGTTAGTCAAATTTTACTGGCCGAAGTTTCATCAAGGCCAAGTAAGAATAACGAATCCAAAATGTTTTTGATTTAAAGTCCTGACAATCCAACATAATCACTGCCCATCATTTTTAGAGTAAGTTGATCTATTTGGTTTGAACTTGTGTTCTTATTGAGACGCATGGTTAAGGTTTGAAATTGAATTATTAAGATATAAAGAAACAATCACCAGTAATTTAGTCCTCGTTTCAAACATTAAGACATCACAACATATGCGATCGAACCCAAATGACCTAGATATAATTGCTAAGCAGTTAGTTGTCTATTTATACGAATATCTCAGTAGAAAGTTACCTTGAAATCACTCAAGCGGGAAACTAAGAGCGGCACTTACAGCTATAAAGAAACCTAAGCAATAGAACATGAGGTGAAGCCTACAGACTATAAACATAATCTACGCCTTGCCATGTGAGGTTAGTAAAATTACCTGCATGCACACATTATGTCATATAGTATGATCCACAGCGGCAGCGTCCTAGCTGGCAACCTAGTACTCTACCAACCATAGAAAGTAGTCACGGGGGACAGTCACACGATGGAACGGACTAATAGATCAATAAGCTAAACATTGCTGTGTGAAACACTAGCAGAGAATGGACTACAACAATACCAACTATTTACAGCGCCGTACTTACGTGGAGAAAGTAGAGGTCGATTTTAGGTGGAGTAACTGAATACAGTAGACCCTATCAATTCTTCTGCACACAAATTCGCTTAGAATTATCCTGGAAAGCAGCATGGACAAAGAAGTTACCCAATGAGGAACAAAGGTCCCACCAACACTTAATTTGCTACCTGGTGAGATCTAGTAGCCTCACATAAACGTTAAAAGTGAACGAGGTTTCACACTATTTCAGTTACAGCACATCAACTCAAGTGCTGTTGGTAAACACACTATCATAACGCATGAACAGCTTTCGTCCTTTGGTCCAGCAAGTTAACTATCGTGCTTACTTTTGAGCGAAAGCAAATGAACATCACAAAATTGTTGACAGTGCAGATAGCCCAGTCCCTTACAGCTGATGGAGAACTGTGAAGAATCTAAGCAATTTTAAACGCGCTACACAAACACAAAATCCCAATTATTATCCCTTGTTTCACTCCAACAATCACGCAAGACTACAGAAGAAGCAAGTGCATGTTGAATTAGTAATGATATTTGGTTAAGAATGATAAAATAATAGAGTAGATCAACACTTTATTCGTTATCTATGAACGAAAATCGTAGACTACGTTGAAAAGCTATTTTATTAAGAATGGTCGACTCTATGCATATGCGTGATGAGATCGACCACGCGGCAACTGTAGCCGAATTCATTGTCGTACCTGCAAGAAGAAAGTTGAAAACTGAAAATGAAACATACCATGAAACCAGTTTCACGAAATTGTTGTTGAGAGAGATTCCAGCCTTTGCATCAAATATGGATGAACTGGTACATCCAATAAAGTCTGAGCTGACAACTTCATCTTCAGTATATTCCAAGATGCCTTTTAATGGTCCATTTGCGGCTGCTTTGATCACAGCCTTGATTTGATCGTAGGTAGCTCCTTTGCCCAACCTGCATGTCAGGTCAACTACTGAAACATTCGCTGTAGGCACCCGGAAAGCCATTCCTGTCAACTTTCCGTTTAATGCAGGGATGACTTTGCCCACTGCCTTTGCAGCACCAGTGGAGGCTGGAATAATATTCTGAAACGCCCCACGACCATCTCTCCACAGTTTTGAAGATGGTCCATCAACGGTCTTTTGCGTAGCCGTAAATGAGTGTACAGTAGTCATAAGGCCTTCAACTATTTCAAAATTGTCATTAATGACTTTAGCTAGAGGTGCTAGACAGTTTGTGGTGCACGATGCATTCGAAACCACAGACATTGACTTGTCGTAAGTCTTTTCATTCACACCAACAACAAACATGGGTGCGTCTGCCGACGGAGCTGATATTATAACTTTTTTAGCCCGATCGTTTTTAATATGAGCCTACAGAAAATATTAGGTAAAATGAAGGACAAAAATACTTGAGCTTTATCAATTGTAGTGAAGACTCCAGTGGACTCTACAACATACTCAGCACCATCCTTGTTCCATGGTATGTTCAATGGATCCCTCTCGCAGTAAACTGATATAAGCCTTCCATTGACATTAAGTTTTCCATTCTCAACCGAAACATCACCTTGAAACTTTCCATGGGTGGAGTCATATTTTATCATGTACACCATGTACTCTAAATCGATGAATGGATCATTTACGGCAACTATATCCACGGTATTTTTGAGAAAAGCTGCACGGAGTACAAGTCTCCCAATACGACCAAACCCATTGATACCAACCTTAGCCTTCGACATTTTAGTACGTGACCGCTTTGTTAACTGTGCAAGCTAGAGTATATATACTTTAGTTAATTAAAACAATGTAATTATACAAATAATACCGAGACACAAAATAACATTGTTTTACATCTTCATTCTGAAAGTGTGTTTGAAGATGTACAACCTAGTAGATTGATCGGAGATTTTTAGATAACTTTTAAGAAAGTAGGGCCACTATTAGATGCATAACCCTTCTTTGTCATCGGCTGTAGATCTGAATTACTTAAGGTTTACGCAAAATCTTTTCATGCAACATACGTGTAGTAAAGCATCTATTACATACAACCCCAATGCATAGTGAAATAATCGGTCAACAACTAAAAGCATCCTTTTTAACTGATAAAACAGCTTTATGATTAAATGTTGTGCAGCTCCTAATACTCAGAGTTCGAAGTAGAGTATTGTCTGATATTATATAAAGTACAGTCAAGTAAACCTACATAAAAAGCATGTAATCTTTCCAGAGAGTTTGTGGACTCTTTTTTGTTAGACAGTTTGGTCTTACCACGTAGGTTTGTCGGCTGAAATGCGGTCGACCAATAACTTTTTCAATCACTATCAGCCAGCCCAGCTTCTATCTTCAGAGTTACTAGCCGACCCTAGCTAAGAAGAAGTAATTATGTAACTTCCTAAAGCTGATGATATTGATAAGATTTTTCGCAACAGGGAATTTATTGTACAAATTCTACGTTTGCTTAAAATTTGTTGCTCAGCACGAAACTTAGTAATTGTTGAATAACAAGATGTTCGTGTTGCGAAGTGTGATTGATGAAAGGTGGGCTCAGGTATGTGGTTAGAAGAAAAAAGGATTTCAAAACGATATGCTTGGTAGCAACAGTAAAATTGTCTCAGGCAAGTTTCCCGTAGAACTTCCATCCTGATGCATGATGACCTATATGGGTTGTCTTAGAGGGACTTATTGATTACGGATTACAAACATAGTGACACTTGTAATCATCCTTGCCTTTATGGCATCAAATATATTTATTCTGGTCAATATTAACCGTATGAAACTGTGACAGCGAATGCTCTTATTGCTGTTTATCGAATCCGTTACTGAGGGTTTGAGGAGCATCATATGGCTGAAACCAAAATCCAATAAGTCCAGTTCAGAGGTTTCTCCAATAGTTAAAAATTAACCTTCACAGCAGTTTGAGCACGTTGCACGAAAGCTTCGTATATTTAGGATTACTCAAGTTCCTCTCTAACTATCGATAGCTGACAGGGAAATAGAGTTTGCAATAAATCTGCGCATGAAGATCACTAATGAAAACGCTCTTTACATACTATACAGTTGACTTTTCGGCAACGGTTTGAGTTATTACGTATTTAGAAACTGTTACGGCCTCTGCAATAGATATTCTGATAAAAGCGCATTCTCAAAAGGTGAATGTTGCATATAGCCAACTTTCGTTGCGCTCAACCTACCTAACCTTAAAGGTATGTTTACCAGAACTATAGGTAACTATGGCTCACCATGGAGCCGTGATATTATTCTGATATATCAGTATCGTATCATCGTTTTTTCTACTTATCAGGCATGTAAGGTGGCTTGGAGGTACTCGGTAGAAAACCCTGAACATAAGTTTCTTGTCATTTGGCACCCGCCAGTTAGGTAAACCTGCAACACTTAACGGAGCTTACTCTCCAGTGCGGATTAGATCCAACGTCAATAAATTTCACAAAAACTTACCACGAGTTGATGTTGTTATGGTAGTTGTCAAATAAGCCAAGTTAATTCGTTATGAGTGAGCCGACAATGGAGCCTCTGAACAATCTATAAGTGTTGATCTAGACCAAGTATGAACCTTGAACTGCAATTGATCGTGGCCATATTATTCCCAATCAGAGGCTGAAAATATATCACGTGTCTCCGTAATCAGTTTTAGCGACCAATCAAAGATATGCGCTTTCGGAAAATGTGCGTCACTTTTCTTCTACGTCTAAGCCATTTTAATTGCTGTTACTTATCCTGTCACCTACTCAGCTAATAGTAACGTATTAAATGCTATTTCGGTTGTTTTATTGGTTCGAATGCATACTTATTTCTCACTTATATTGTTGTTTATACGTTCGTTCATGAAATGATTGTTTATAGAGGTTGGTAACTTCTGCGAAATACTCGATCTTGACATGCTTCCCTATTTCTTGTCTTTCAGAATGGAACAATAATGAGGACACACGGAAAAATCTATAAGACTAAAACTAAATGTCTGCTTAATCGATTACAGATCCTATCAAAGAATAATCAGCTAGAGAGGACCATCAACCATAACACATCGTTGCAGCCCGCTAAATCGATACACTTAAAATGTTTAATCAGGTGGGAGATTTTCGCTACCACAAATAACAAAAACAATCTCAGCATCTGTCTGAGACTATTGTCAAGACTAGCTCGAGATTAATTGGTGATTTGAGCTTTAATTTTCGTAAAACTCAATCTCGTTACATTTTGATATGTTCGGCCTTATTACAGTCGCACGGCAAACATAACGTGTGAACTGGATATTTATCAATAAGTATCCGTACTCATCTGTCCCGCTACTACCAGCTGCTAAGCCAGAATGAAGAACACAAGATGAGCCGACCAGCCAGACGTAATCAGGATAATATTATATTTCAGACACTCCTTTAAATATTCATTTTATTAGACCACACAGAAGAATAATTAGGAATTCGACATCAATATAAAACGGAAGAGATTGTAGCGATGAAGAGGAGTAACGTGTACACAACTAATTAACTGTAGTTCGTAATAAGGGAAATATACAAACAGTAAATAAACTAAACGAGGTGGATATGGGAGGGAGAAGGTAAAAGTAACAATGATAGAAATTGAATTTTTACACTTCCCACAGTTAAAATAATTGTAATAGCATTCTAAAATACAGTTCCGATAGGCCTTCACTCTTCTTTAGTTCCCCGATATAACAATCCAATTATTTAGACTTGTGTTTAATATTGTGAATATTTTTTCATTTTTAAAATCCTTGCCTTAATGGGTTAGTATACTGGTTTAGATGGTGTTTGAATATAATAAATACGATTGAGTGATAAGGCTGATGAAAGTACTCTTGTCACCTACAGATGATGAAACTTTGTAGATACATGTTTGCGATTTAAAACACTTCCCTCAAAATACCATTTGGGAACCCATTGCAACATCTACTTTGTTGAGTACCTTTAAAATGATATTACTTGGTTTTAGTGCTTCATGTAAAAAATAGGTGCCTGAAAGCCAACCATATGAAATGAGACAAAAGATGCTTTATGACTTTTACAGTTATTATGTTTTCAAAATAATAGTAGCTAAAGTTTAGGCTCTACGTAATTTAAGAACGTGAGGCAAGCATGGGACAGAGTAAATTATGGTTAAATGCTTATGCCACGAAATTTACTGGCTGTGTATCAGTGACTAGATTTCGATATCAGAGCAACGGTTTTATATTGCCAACACACATTATAGTGAAGTTATCCATGGTCAAAGTGAAACATTATACCTGTCCATAAAATCCTTGACAACTGAGCTGGGCCATGCTAATGAAGGCTGACTCACTGGTTGGGATCTGTGTGATAATGGCGACCAGTGGTTTGAAACTTTGGGTGACAGGGCTCGACATAGTTCACACTGGCATAGGTCCTCCGACAAATACTAAGTTTCTAAAATCATCGCAATTCGCTTATTGATTTGTTGTCCCTCAAATCATTGTCTTCGATCCCCAGTCCTCTCCACTAGTACTAACACTTTACAACCTCGATCGCTTTAGAACACGGTTTGAAAATCTAATTTCTATGCTAATTGGGGCATGACAGCTTGAACCAATGTACGTAATTACTAGGTCCTACATTTCGACTCACTGACTAGTCATAGTTTTGACAATTTAGTGGATGTAAGCTATTAGTATCAAGGCCAATAATAACTGCACAGTCAAATCCTATTCAAATTATGCAGTGGGTTCTTGTTAACTATAATGAACCACTGTAATAAATGATTGTTGAAGTCCATGAAGAAAGATTATGAAACGCTTGTCGGGTACTTTGAGTAAGTTAACAAAAATTAGATTTTCAAACCAAGTTTTATAAAGATGCATACTGATAAAAAGGTTTATAAATACCATAATGAGCCAGACTGGATATTTCGAGGCTCTTCAGTTTAATTCAATCAGTAGGAGCGCATTCAGAATTACTTAAAGCAGTAGGAACCGATTCTACTAACAAAATACAGAAAGTAAAGCTGCTCAGCCAAAGTAATATGTTATTTCAATTACTTATTACTGATACTTGTGAATCCAGACATCCAATAATTTTTATTTGATTCAATTCTGATAAAAGAAATAAATTCCTCTAGATATTAGAATGAATCAAGCTGATTATGGTTGATATATATTCATGGTTTTAGTCAAATCCGAAACCACATCACTGTTTTGTCATTGGTTTACTATTGAATGAGTTTGACCAACTGTGTATTGTCATGAAAACTCGGTTTATCCAGTAACCACACACCACTGTAATTATTAATCCTGCTAGGATGTTGTGTCAGCTAATTTCTTATAGTGCCGATACTTCCTGTTTAAATCCTGCTATGTCGTTGCATTGCACTATAATACTTTTTTGGTTCGAACTGTCATAAGCAAAGACAACTAGCAATAACAATCCACTGTTTACATTTATGTATGTTCTAGTGTTTCATTTTATGAATTTCTTAGTAAGACGCATCTCAATATCATTGTTTTCGATATTTGCTTACTTTAACTTCATTCACATTACCTAGCTATTTGTACATTACAAATGTTGCTTTGGAAGCTGTTTAGTGTTTGTTTCCTCTCAGTTACTTCAAGTCTTTTTAGTTTATCTGAATAAATAAGCAAACTAAATCTACTTCGCATTTTTCTCGTATATATCACTATAACGATTGGTCAGGGTCGTATTTATTTAGTTTTTATTTCGCTACGAGATATTTAATTTAATTTGTTTGTGTATTACAAAGTCTGGTGTTGGGCTTTGGTTAGTATTCTAAACATTACGAAGAAAATTATAGTATTTGTTTCCATGAAGTAATGCACTTACATCAAATGATATTAATATACGACAGGTTTCGTTGTGTACATAATCCCTTGAATCTCCATCGTGGATACTTAAAACTATATAGCGTAGAAAGGTAAGCAGTGTATGGGACATAATTATAATCGATCATCAGAAATGGAACGAATTTAACCCATAAACATACAGCCATCCGAACATGAATAAATTTAACCCAAATTTACATTGCTTTATTGCAATGAAGTAACAGATTCGTGGCGTTTCCTCATTACCATTTGTAGATACGGGTTGAAAAATGCATCCCACAGCCTTTAGTTGCGATTATGTAAAGCCAAAATTACTTTTCATTAATTAGTAATTTGCTAAGCTGGGATACTACAATTTGTAAACTGTGAATAATACATTACGATTAGGGAAAAAATCACGTTGTTCATTATTTTAAACATAAAATCCAACATGAATTTCCTTCTAAATCTAATGTCAGCGTGTATAGGACACGAAGATACCTATATGACTCATTCCAAACTAACTGTCAGGGCTTGGTTTCTGACAATGACATATGCCTACTTGTTTACCTACCTTTATACATAATGCTGCATATTGACTTTTATGCACAATGTGTTAGCTGTTAGCGTTATTAGCAGGTCCTGACCACTGAATCATTAATTACCTAATATCTCAATATGAGTTGACGCAAGTGGAGAAGCATTATCAATCCTAGTAAATTCACTTTAAATATATTTGGCTAACACTGTGCAGGGTTGTCTTTATAAGTGATTTCTAGTATATTCCGAATCTGTATCTGCATCACAATGATCTATAACAAATTTTGTAGCTTCCTTAAGTAAACCAGTATTAATAAGCTTCTTAGAATCTATTTCTTTTTAAGTAATTATATGATGTATGTAAGGTGATTGTATCACACTTTCATCATGTAGCATCGTGTTCATCTTACAACAGAGAGATAAACTGTTTGTAAAGAATGTGAAAAGTATATTATTTTTAATGTTGCAAGAGTAGCCGCAGTAGACACGTAATTAACTGAAGCATTTGAACCCATTTTTTATACTTTATATAAATAATTTTAGTTAATTTGGTTTCCTTGAGGAATTGTGCGAGGATATGTGGTATATACTAAAGTAGTCATCTAAAGCCATTAAAATATCGTTGTTCGTTAGTTTGCAATCCATGTTAAGCGCGGTTAACAGACGAAACTTCTTCTGTATAGGTATCCAAACCTTACAGTAAACAACTTATATAAAATATTACGGTGTTTGTGACTACTTTATTCAAGTAACACAGTCCAATATATGACATAAAATCACAAATGTCTGTAGTATTTGGTTGGGGTTGAGTCTCTGTTATGATGCGCAAAATTCGCAGTTGGTTTTCACCCCGTCACCAACTGTTGTGTTGCTAGGATTGTGAGGATTGAGTGAGCGAACGCTATTTCCGATACGTGTACCTCAGACGTATACCGCGACTTGTTCCCTTCTCAGCCAACATCTATTACAAAAGACTAGGCTTGTAGAAAGATTGTATTGTGGAGCAAAACTGAGATGAGGATAGTGAACCAGCAAACCAGTGAATTTGTATTTTCAACTACATCGATTTTTATATCAATCAATTCACAATGATTATTCATTAAGTGAAATCAATAACATTTAATTAATACAGTGAAATACTGTCAACTGTATTTAAGAGTAGAAATTACATTGAAATAAAATAATTGATGAAAGCCTACAAATCAATCTTATAAAAAATCAATACAGCTTCTTTCATCTAAATAGTCAACTATTGTATTTTTAGGGATTATGAATCCCTAACAGTCTCTTACTACGAGTCTCTAGGTTTTTTTTGACATACTGACTCAGTCATACTGTAAATATTTTCTAATCGTGACATTTTCTTCATGGTTTATAGTTGAAAGTGTCTGAGTTTGCAAATCGCTCACTTTAAATTTGTAACAGTGGGGTGACCAATAAATAACTTATATAAGTACACGAATACCTATAAA
Organism: Schistosoma japonicum; assembly: GCA_025215515.1. Classification (NCBI taxonomy): domain Eukaryota; kingdom Metazoa; phylum Platyhelminthes; class Trematoda; order Strigeidida; family Schistosomatidae; genus Schistosoma; species Schistosoma japonicum. The sequence goes on from CM046061.1 coordinate 30,464,980, forward strand.
CAAGTACAACACATGTAATATCAGTTACATATAATGACACACACTGGTTAAACTTCATAATGCTCACACCAGTCCACTTTAAATCCTGCAACGTATGTGAAGTGCACCAGGTATATGAACAAGTTAAGTTTGTCGTATAATCAGTTTGACTTCTAACGACTGAATTCACACATACATATAAGAATAAATCAGAAGGTAGTGATGGATGATAAATTATATTTGATTATGAGTAGAGCGTCGCTGGGATATCAACGTCTAAGCTGGCTAGCTAGAGGAAGAGAGTTAACCCCCACATCGAGTCGTGATCTGGTGGTGATAGTCGACTGAGCTCCTCCAACTAGTCGTGTCCTCTAAAACAAACGTAGTCCTCATCAGTGACGGCAGCTTATACAGCTATTTATTCAGAGGATCATTAACCGTGACATACGTTTCAATTAACGCATTTGGAAATCTGTCACCACGATAATAATTTTGGTTTTCCTGTCAAGTATTGAGACTCCAGAACATGAGCTACCACAAGTTGGGTATACAAAGTTATTATTGAGTGAAACCGATTATATTTGTATAGCTTATAGTATTTATGTCCATATGAAGAAACGACCTGATGTCATTAAATACCACAAATGACGATAAGCTAAATGTTTCTGTTAATAGAACTGATGACATTTAATCGTTTTTTTAATTGATACTTTGATGGTTGTTATGGAATTAAGAACACGGCACTACCATGATTAATTTAGTAACTGACGCACGGGCGAATATTAAATCAGATGCGGCGGTATGGAAAACGTTGATAGAGGTATATTATTTTAGCACATATAACCAAGGATAGATAAAACGGATATTAACTAGCATAATGGCAAAATTGGTACACACGTGCTGTTATTGAGCTCAGATTACTCTAAGTCGTGTCCCACAACAGTGTCTTTAGTAAAGGTTATGAGATGCACTATTCATACAAACATATCGAATCTTGACATAATACTGAATAATGAGGAGGGTCAAACTTTTGTTATTCAGTGCAGTATAACAACTTTTTAGTTTCCTTAAACATTGATTATGTTCTGGTATCTACAATAATAGATAACACTTAAGTTTCTTTCAAAACATTTTATCCTGCACCATATAGATAAAGTGACCCAAGGTTTTAGAGAAATGGCAGAGATTATGTATGTGAATAAACTCATCATTTAATGAGCATTGGAACCCTTTACATTTGACCTTAACGAATCCCGGGTTGGGTTTGTTTCACGTTTTATGCAATGAGAAGTTTACACTATGAGAGGTGATTGTTTGGTGATAATAACTAATCTATGTTTGGAGTTACGAATGCTTTGGTGTTTTCTTCAGTGGTCATACTTTGTCAACATATCTGGTCACTTGGTCTGTTAGGTTTACAGTCACCACCATTGAGAACTAACGTGACCTTTCATTTCCGTGCTGGTTCAGACATAAACCTAAAATGTGGGGAGTACCATTCCATGAACTTGACTTTGTTTTTGTGGCGCGATCCTCTAAACAAAACGACATCTAAGGAGACTATATCCTTAAGGAATGCCACTGTTGCTCAGTCTGGAGAATATAATTGCCGGTCGTTCTATAATGGGGATTTGAAGCACCACCAATCTTTTTTCATCATAATACAAGGTAAGCTAGGCGTCCTTATAAGTACTCAGATAAACCACTTCCTCCGACGTTTATTCATATGCAGGCATTGTCTGAAAGCTCAATGAATGCGTCTTGGGTTCCTGGAAATAGTCAAAATAGTCCTATTTCTCTCCATACTGTTTATCTTCATGACAAGTAAGATCTTTTGTGTTATACGTCGTAATTTTGTGGTTGTGTGCATACCGATAATTGCATGTGTATCTTTGTGTACTTATCGCTATTTCAAGAATTGTTGCGTAATTCGTCCTAATGTTTCATGACACTAATTGGGAATATTAAAGCGGACGGTCGTGTAGTGAAAAATAATACTTGTTTGAGTACAGCGCAAACATTGGCTTTGTAGGATAGCGGTTTTATTCGCAGGCGCATCCGGAAAGTCATCAAAATTCTACTAACTGGATGACTTCAGTAAAATTGGAATTAATATTTGACTTGTACAATTTCTTTTCGTTCCGCATAAGTCTGCTACATTAAAGTTATTTACTTAAATAACATTCAGTGGCTTCCAGACGACTCATCTAAGATCTGTCTCTGAAGTGTCTGCTTACGGTTCTCAGCAACCAAAACCCTAGCAGTTTACCCATATTATTTATTTCACCACAGTCCATGCAGATCGGTGCTTGGTATTATTATTGTTGTACATATATTGATAAACATTTTCAGTAATTTAATAATTCTGAAATAATATCACCAGTGTTTTTTACAAGTCTCTTGATATATAAGCTGTATTTTGTTTACTTGTTTATCTTTCGGGAATCAAAGTACCATATTATTGAGGGCAATGTCATCGTGTGGATCTTACGAATATGTGTATATCATAGCATGTTTGCTACTTACCCCTCTAGGTTCAATATTTTGCTAGTATTTTGTAGTTCCTGTGGAAAATATTCTATATGTACAAGATAAACGTAGTTTTTTCTCACATTCTTTCTTTGGGGTTTACGCCTTGAACATCTTATTTTATATAAGCCTCCTAGTCTTTATGCAAATATCAACAGGTGTATATTATCGCAATGCGGATACAGTTAAATTAGTAACACATATGTGCATTTAGTTGTCAGGCTGTATTTTTAATTTTTTTCCTCTGAAATATTGAGATGTTTTACTCTTTTTCATCAAAATATCTTTTTCAGTAATAGTCTAGTTCTAAAAAAGAACGTGTCATTTCCCCTATCTGGCACAACACTTCATAATTTGAAGCCATACACATGCTATACTTTATACGCTCGCGCCCTGAACGAAATAGGTTGGAGTGAATTCAGTAAGCCAAGTCATTCATTGACTCTTCCGGGTTTGCCTGTCGTACCTCCAACAGTTCACATAGTAAATGTATCGAGTCATTCTGTTTCCGTAGATATAGGTGTCACAAATGTAACAGATGTCAATAAGAGCAGTGTCAAAAGATGTTTAGATCAAGATGCTCGGTTTCTATCGTCACTACGTGGTCCGTTGGTTGGTTACATTGTTACAATTACTGCAACTCAACCGTACTCGTTCGCTTCGAGAACTCTATACAATGCATCTGAATCGCACTCACAGGTACTTATTTTTCGCTCATAGTATTATATTCAGGTATCATTTATTGTACATTTTCTGTATTTATACCACATTTTCAAAAAGCAGTTGCTATTGGTCGCTGGAAGTGACGGTTCATTTCGAGTCTTCGCTGCAGGTATTTCTCATGGCTCAAAGCAATAAAAGTCAACTTTTTTCCTTTCTACATATGAGTTTTATTAAATTGGATCCATACGCGTATTGATTGTTCTTACAGTATAGGATCGGTTTGAAGATGCATTAGTTTAATGAGTCATATCACCTAAAGTCGGTTCCAAATTTCGCCGTTTATTTCGTAACACAAGTAGTCGGAATCGACACCAACTCAATCATATATATTTTTAAACTTTCCTAAACTAAATTTCAAATATATGATCATTTTAGGTTCTAGATATATCCGACCTAAAGCCATACACACGATACAATCTATCATTCGCCTTTTATAATGGTCGTTTTGCTGGCCCTTTTTCTTCTTTGGTTGTCTCGACTACAGAGGGGATTCCCGAAAAGCCTAAGATAACAAACTTTGAGAGTTCATCCAACTCACTGTCAATTGATTGGGAAAGTGATACTAATGCAGTGGGTAAAACAGTTGCTTATAAACTAGAGGTAAGTAGCATATAACATAAATTCATTTGTTTACTAATCCAGTGACAGTCTAACCTAATGTTTACGATGCATTATTCGCCTTATTCAAAGGTGAAATATCAACACAGTCACATTAAAAGGGTTAGTTTGTAACTCATGATTTAAGGTAGCACATGTTTAGTGTTCTCTGAAGTTTGGTGATTGGTTTTGTAATTAGCGTTAGTTAAGTTGCCAAGACTGGTAATAAGCTCTTCACAATTAATCATCTGGGTTCAATAAACAAACAAGTGGTCATTTAATGTAATATTTGTGTTGTCTTTGTAGCATTAGGCTGGATACATGGATATTGGATACATTGATTAATGGTGTAGTTCTAGCCTCCTCGAACAAACTGATATTCGTTCTAATGTTTTTTTTTTCTTGCACCTTTTTCCAAAAACGTTTATTTTTTTTACATGTAATAGCGTAGTCTTGTTCAATCATAAATCTCTAGTTACCATTTGCATACCGGTTTATTTGCAAATGACTATAAAGGGTGTTACAAAGCCGTTACTTTTTAATAGTGGATTATGATGCAGTGTCTCCATCATTAGGACTTCACATAGATTAGCACATTAGATTAACTGTCTTGTTGTCTAAAATTGAGGTAATCAATGAAGTTGGTGTCTGAAATGTTGCGCATAAACTTTTGTTCAACATAGTATTTACTTGTTTACTAAGAATAGAATCTAAACGTAACCACATCATAGTCAGTAATTTCAATATTCTTTGGTATAGACCTTTCAATGGTCCTTGATTTAGATGTAATCTGGTGTTAGACTTTTAAGTGATTACATTCAAAAGATTTGTATTATTACGTATATTTTATCGCGTTCACTAAATTTTTGTTTAATTTCCACGTTATTACTAGTGTTGATATCATAGTTGCCTCTGAAGAACCAGTGGTCAGTAGTTGATTGTTTTGTTCTAGTTTGAGACTCTCCGAAAGCGCACAAATACCCGTCTAATCAGTAATTGCCACATTCTTATCATGGAGTCTACTTTTGACTCACTAAGGTGTGTCATGCTCTATAGCTTTGTGATAATCAGTGGTGTATGTTTTGTAAGTTACTGGTATTTTAAAACTCGTATACACCAAACAATAGCTGAAATGAGGGTATACAATGAGTTTTGTTTGTTGTTCGAGACCAGTAGTGAGATTGCGTATATTTCTTCTGATCCGAATATCCTTTTATTCAGGCATCAAGTATATCTTGAAAACATCCCAAAAGAAAGCACATGCTCTTAGCCTGAATTTTTTTACGCGGAGAATAACTCCTCAATCTTGAGTTTTGAAATCATATCATCTTACCGATCAAAGGTAGATATTTCGTCGGAATCCTCCAGTTTTATTTCAAAATCCTGTTTGATTTTGGAGCGCTTTTATTTAGTTATACACTTGTCAATGTTTTCAATAGTTAACATGATTCTAAGGTTGTGAGGTATTGTTAAATGTTTACTTAAAAGAATTTCTGGTGTTAATTTGTTGACCGTACTATATATATTGTTTTTGCTAGCTCCGTACGTGTTCTAAAAACGACACTCAGAGTTCTAGAAGGTTAAACACTGTTCAATTGGATTCAAAACAAATGCGATTTGTGTTTGACAATCTAAATCCCAACACCTGCTACATCGTTGGTGTGGCTTCCGCTACAAAAGCTGGATTTGGAAACTTCAGCGAACTTGAGGTTCACACTAAATTTGAAGGTTAGTTTTTCTGTCTGCATTTTGGTTTGATTAAGAAATCTAATGCAACCAATATTAACTTGGTTTTACGAACAATCATCCTAAGACACGATTTTCAAAATAAATTCAAAAATGTATTAGTAGCTTGGAATAATTATCGTGCAAACCTTCAGGTCTTTTGTTCATATTACGGAATGTAAATTGATGATTATTTTACTACATTTAATATGAAGTCAGTAAGCTATAAGTTTGTAGCAACTTTTAGTTTCTATTATGTTGATAACCAGTATTAGTATGCATTTTTCTAGTAAATATGTTAGGTAATGAACATTTCCTTAATTCGTTTATTGTCAATTATATTCAATGTGAAACTTATCTCATACACACCAGTACATGTTTCCAACATTCTATTAGCACTGAGTGATGAATACAAGAGTAGTAGAAGTCGTAGTGAAAGAAAAATATTATTTATCGAAAGGATGGTGTGTAAAAATTCCAAAGCTCTTAATTTAAGGGGATGTGATGAGTTTACGCACATGTTCCTTCTTTGTATGGGAAGAAGTTTCAATAAGGATGTCTCAAAATACCACCATTTGTTTTACTCAGCATGCGTTACATTCCGTATTTTGTAAGACTTCAAGAGATCGAATTATTGTCTTAGAGTTCCAATAGATTGCTATGGACTAAACATGTTGACTTATGCAACATGTCCCACTTTTTGTGGGGGAGTAAAAGTTGGTGAGTAGGGGGGGGTTTAAAAGTTGGGTAATTTTGTGGTCATAAAACATTCAGTGGCGTTAGTGATATAAATTAAATTGCACTGCAATTTATCATAAATACTTTTCAGCTCCATCACCGCCTGTTGCTATTGGCGCTTTCTTCTTGGAGACAAATGATATTTTGGTAAACTGGACTTGTTCAAATGATTGTTTGTCAGTATTAAGGACCCCACAGTATTTAGTCTGTTGGTATTTTCAATCCTTCCTCTCCGAACAAAAATGTTTGGTTACTCAGACATCAAATAAAAGGGAATTGGCATATTGTTATTGTGATCATCAGCAACAATTTCAATGGGTAACTATTTCGTATTTTTGTCAAGAAATCTTTGTTATAGCAGAATTTATCTTTGTTTTGACGATAGCTTGTATATTATATAAAATCTGGGTAATTTCTAGTGGTGGCTCAATAATTAAGGTAATCAAATTAGGTTAGTACAACAGTCGTTTCTGCCGAATCCTGTAACTTCTGTTTACCATTTATTGAATCTACAGCTGTTCAACATTTTGAGTAGGTCAGTAGACTGTTTATTCTGTAATTCTGTGTAAACTTGTAATATAAGTCCATACTCAGTTGAATATGTTTTCGCTATATCCACCCTATAACTTATAGAAAAATGTATCGGTTTACTTCTGCTCTAGTTACAGAAGAAAACATTTAATAACATTCACTGTTTACACTTAAAACACACATACACGATATATAAATTGTTCCTCATTTGAGCGGATACAATTGCTCGATTAGAAACTGGTAAACGTTTTTACTAAAGTTTATCAATTTTACGTATATATTCTGTGGGTACATATTCCTATTGATTATTGAGCTGAAGAGGCAACTCTCCTATGAAGTCTCAAATTTATCCAATTTTTAAACGAAAGGGCTTCCTAATACTCTTTGGTTTTCAATGGTTGTCTAACCTAAATCAATTCGTGATATCAAATTAAAGTTGTGAGTAAATCATTAATAATTCGTGCTTCTTAATGAGAATACATATCAAAGTAACCAGTTACTCCCAGTTTTAATAAAAGCCCTTTTGTGTATGATTAGCAATATAACCAAAAGTACAAAATTTCATGCTTTTAAAGAAAGTATTTTAATCCACAGTACACACTAATGAACACAAAACGTTTAAATGTGGCAAAATTTTATATTTATTCAAATTTTAACATTGTGCCTACAGTCAAAACCCAAAATGCCTTGGCACGGACGAGGAAGAGGATAGTTCGCTCTTTCTCGCGAGATGCCTTCATGTAGCCACACGTCTAGCATCTTCCAGAGAAGTTCTAGCCACACTTCACGGTGGGCGTGTTTACTAAAGTGAAAAGACAAGGACGAAAGTCTGGCGCTTAAACTGGGTCGGTGGGAATGAAGACTTTACCCAGTGGGGCTTAACAAATTTATTCCAAACCAATGGTATACATGGGCTTCATGATTTTAAAGGGTTGAAAGTTGTATGAACCCACTTTGGTCACTGGCTACCATGAGGCTGATTGTCCTGACGGTGTTCCACTGCCTTGTGGATTGATCTTAAGGTCAAAGGTTTGGCGGGTGACCTAAGAAAACCGTCTGCTTCGATTTAGGGGGCCGGATAGTATCTCGGCTCACGCACAACTACAACAACCATAAATTATGAAAAAAAAGTCTGCTTATCATATTGCTTCTCACTCGAACGTCATTTTTAATTATGAGACATTTACTTTCATTTCAATAAAAACTCATTTAATTTTACATTCCTCTTTTTTACTTGTTTTCACTACATACGCCTAGCGGCTCGTTTACGGTGAAAATTTCATCCTGTTAGTTTGGTCTGAAGTCGCTGAATTTTAGACATTTGTTGCAATCAATATCGAAATCTGTTAAATATTTTCTAAAGCTACGTGAGTCATTTAAGCCGGATTCTTTCAAAGTTCGCACATTGGTGCAAAGCGGATAACAGATAGATTTATCCATGTTTATAGAAAGCACTAACTTCGATGTTTATTATTTATCCGAGATTCGTATTTAGGACTGATAATGTATTTTAAATTCTCCTCCTGTATGTCGATTCGAAGAGCGTGTTCCACATGCGCTTATCCTAGGACCTTGTAGCTTTTGCATCCGGCTCCACTGGCGTCGGTGTCTTACTAAGGACCAGGGTGAGGGTGTGCATCACCAGTCTACTTGATCTATACTCACAGTCGCTTATATGTTATTACAATAGAAGCCTTCATCAAAATCAAAAGAAACTGGAGTGGAAACCGACATCTCTTCTTTGCAGCCTGGATGCAGTCAAGGATGAGTTATGCCATCGATTGTATGACCTTTTCACGATAGCGTGTTGGGCAAGTATTATAGTACTAGCTGAAGGTTTGAATGGGTAGGTCCAGCATTTAGGGGCTGAGAGTCGTTTAGGTGGGCAATGAAGATTCAAAGGTCGTTGGTCAGATGACGGTGACTCTTTTACAACTTTGTGCAGACCACAACCTGTTTATGCCCAGCGCCAAATTCCAGCCCAGTCACCGCCGATTTTCTACCTGGCGTCTTCCATCTGCGACTCAAACCTGGACTTAGATTGGCCACATAGTGGTCATTTGCCGCTTCTGTTGTTGTTTTCAGGACTGTCGTTCCTTTAGAATACCTCTCTGAACTCTGATCATATTTCGGTTTGTATCGCGCTTGTCTTTTATCTTAATGACTAACAAACGTCTTGGTCTCAACAAATTGATACAAGTAAGTTGGCTGTAGCTTTAATTGTAGCCAAATATTAAATCCAGTTAGGTTCCAGACTAAATGCTAGTTCACTGGATAGCGTAGACGTACACTGATTGCATTTTCATGTCGCCATGAAAATGGCAGGCCATGTCACTTTAGTTTCTCCAGGTTCCATGCATCTCCTTGAAGCAAGTCGTTCTACTCCGATGACTCGTGAGTTTGATAGTAAACGGGGGTTCTTTTATCAACAGACAGACAGATACAACGCAGAACTTCGTACGTACGTACATCAGTTCACGTTGCCATACCACATCAGCACAGAGACTCAAGTGTCAGTTCAAATCCAAGAGTGATAGCGATAGTAGAAGTATTAGCAGTAATGCAGAAGATTAGGGAACGAAGATATGATTCGTAAAGTATAATTCAGTGAGATAAATTTGAAAGGAGAAAGATAGAGAATTCAGAAGGTTAAATTTTGAGAGAACACAAAGAATGGATGCACCTGCGCCATTGCAAACGATTCTGAGCCATGTCGTTGAAGGTCTCTAACCATTGGTGACTTTCGTCTTGCAGACCCCAACCACGCAGCATACATCTACCAACATGACTTAGTCCACTTGTCAGTGACTTCATCGATTTCTGCCATGTTTTGGTTTGGCCGCCTCTAGCTTTCTTCCAACCTATTCCTACACCGCAAAACATAGCTCGTCGAGGCAGTCGGTAGTTAGACATGCGTAACACATGTCCCAACCGCCTCAACTGATGAAGTTTCAATACCTCATCTATTGATTTGGCCTCCTTTCCTAGAACCCGTTTCCTAACGACAGCATTGCCCACTCGGTTGTCCCACGATACTCGGGCAGTGCTTCGGAGACACCTGTGATCAAGACCAGTAACCTACGAATGTCCTCTACTCTTAACGGCCATGTTTCGCTCCCGTATAGTAGGACGGAGCGAACTGCTGCACGGTACACTCGTCCTTTGGTTAGCAAGCGGATATCTCGCCTGCGCCATAAGTGACGCGACTTGGCAAAAGCCAATCGAGCTTTCTGTATCCGTGCTGAGATTTCGTCAGTCACCAGGCCATCAACACTGATGAGACTCCCCAGATACGTGAAGCGGTCTACGTGCTCGACTACTTCACTTCCTATCACTAGTTTAGGTGCTGATGCAACCCAATCTCTGAAGCAACATTTTGCATTTCCAGGGGGAAAACCGCATCCCGAATATGTTTGCATTGTTGCTCAGGGTAGTCAGAAGACTCTTTTATCAACATATCATGGAAAGCTTGTTTGAGAACCAGGAAACCTAATGGTATGAGTGTATCGAAGAGTTGTAAGAAGCATCTGTGCGTGGTAATTACCAGAACTTCTTGCCATCTTATCCAACTCACAAGAAGTCTGGGATCAGCGAAACAGATTACAATGCTGGCGGCACACTGCTCGCCAAACATTCATGATCGTCTTAGACGATGTACTGAAGTTTCTGAGAGTCAGTTTAACTGATATGTTGCTCTAACAAGTTCGATCAGGTTGCCCTACCGTTCATGACCAGTAACGACTGATCCATTCACTGAAGAGGTAGTCTGCAAGAAACTTCATCTTCTGAATAGTAACAGATCACTAAACCCAGATGACTTTCAGCTGTTTTCTAAGTTGGTGGCGGACTTCTTATCAGAGGTCTGACTAGGTTGTTTAGAAACGTTTGGGAGACTGAGAGTGTTCCATCATCTTGGAAGTGAAGCGATTGTCGTCTCCATCTCAAAAGGGCTCACGTAACCAATATAACAGCTATCGGGAGATAGCTCTACTGTCAATTTCTACCAAATTATTGGCTTTGTCGTATCGCACAAATTGTCCAAAAACTCGTAAAAGACTGACGCGCGAATGGCAGGCTGATTTTCGATCAGGTGGTGGACACTGACCACATCACTCTCCGTCAAATGTTGTAACACTATCAAGCGTGTTGAAGATGGGGAATACGTCAAAATGAATGAATATGATTATTGGTCCTGTTTGTAAGAATAATACGTTTCTGTGATTAGTTATTAAAAAAAAAGATAACCTGTACAATCAAACTGAGTTCAAGTAGTGGTTGCTTATTCAGGTGACACTGATTGGGTTAATTATGAGCATAATTAACATGAAGAGGTGATTAGTTTGTAGTATGGTATCGTGGAATGAATAAAAGCTGTGTCGGACTGGCGTTGCTCCATCTTGACTTTCCATTCTGTGTCCTAGATACGGTGCAAATCAGTGGCTTGAGAGTGGAAACCAGTGATGATCCTGCTTCTGTTTCCTGTCAAGTTTTTTATAAAAGTGTGAATGAAATCTTATTCGCACTTCTATCCGAGCTGTTTCTCTTGCCTTGTAATTTTCTTGTTGTCCTATGAAATTTCTCATTTTCCTCTCGATTGCCCTCTTGGTACTTTCTTCACAATGTTGCTTTTGTACTAGTGTGGCTTATATATTTTTGGTGCCATTTTGTATCAAATTTTGTGTTTAAATAAAACCAAATCAGCTAGGCCAAACTTGGATTAAACAAATGCTCAACATCACGATTTGCTGTGGCAACTTTCATACCATTTATCATAAAAACCAGGAGGAAAAGAATATGTCGTATAGTTCTGAATTTTTTCAGTAGTACGCTTTTCCATTAAAATCATTACTTGACCAATTTTTGTAGTGCAATAAACGTCAGCTTATTTCACCGAATTCTTGTATTCGTTAGTATGCATAGAAACGGTAAATAACACTTATTAGCTTATGAATCAACCATTTTTTATATTTACAAACTCGGTAGCATTGAATTACTTCTCCATCCTAGTATGGGACTCTTCAACAGCACATATCTACGATCCTATCAAATAAATCAAACCCGGGATCTTCAGGTTTCGCAGAGAATCCTTAACATCGATCGGTTAATATTTTTAACTGTAGTCAGTTGGTGGTATATTTGCGCGAATTCATTCATTGCCGTCGGTGGGAAACTACTTCATACCCTACATGGTTAAATTCCGCTAGTTATGTCTGATTTATATGTGATAAACCTTACCACAAGTTATTTTTCTAATCATAAATCATATAAGCATTAATCATCTATATTTATTTTATAGACTATTATTCCATTTTCCGCGTTCGAAGAATCACATTCTGGTCGAGTTATCTTTACAGTTCGCTCCAGTATCTCTCAGACAAATTGCACTAATTATGTAAACTGTGTAATACAAAGTGAAAACTCAAATGAAATAAGTTTAAATCTTTGTAAGTGTTTCCAGACTTTGTACTGTTGTTCTATTGATCGAATATATCCGGTGTTATCGAGACTAAGTAAATTATTGATGAGAAGCTTTTAATCCCCTTAAACTTTGCTAGAATAAATGTCAATCTGTTGTATTAGTTGCACAAGTGTGACTTTCTGGACTCAGTAGCCTAGTGGTGAACGCGGTGCCGTTTGGCACAAAGCGGACTGAGTTCGAATCCCACTGTGAACATCAACATTGGGATGCAGGTACATCCAGCCGATAATTCCCAAGTAGAACGAAATGCGAGTCCTGGATTCCACTTGCCAGTCACAATCCAACTTGAATATTACTTTCTATTAGTTACTTTTCTTGGTCTGAGTAATATTAAACGTATTTATCGCTGTTATTTCATTTGGAGCTGTGGTCCATTGGATCAGGCTTTTTGTTTTCAGCCATTATACTGTAGGTTCGAATCCCTCTCTTCCTACTTATTTTAAGGCAACGACATATTATCACTGGCCCTCACATTCTAAAAGTGACTCACAACCATATGCCTTTGAAAATTAGTTATTTACTTTAGTAGTCATCCCACTCAATTTTATTCATGATATTCATCACGTTATTTGCTGCTTATTTTCGTTTTAGCTTCCGCATATCGGTATTTTCATACAACTCCAAAATATTATTTCAAATCAGATAATATTGCAATTGTCGGGATATTGTCTGTCACTTTTTTGGTTTTCTTCTGTGTAGTAATTGGTGCATGCTTTGCTAGGTATGTTAAGGTTGAATAAGCTTATTTACTTTATCGATTTGCACCATTTCTGTAGCTTATCTAGTATCTTTTATGGGAAATAAATGAGATGCGTATTTCATCTTTATTTATCTTCTGATTGTAACTATCTTTTCTTGCTGTTTTTTTAGCCGAGTTCGTTGCCTTCACATCATGTGTCGTGGAACTAGTTCTTGTTATAGAAAAACCGATACATCGACTAAATACAAGCGTATTACACCATTTCATTTAAGTAAAAGTACTCATAAAGCTATTTCAAGCAAAGAATTTCACTGCCCATGTTAGTGCTTATCATGCTGATGATGATGCCGGATTCCAAGCTGAGTTCGAAGTGAGTTCCTCAATGATTCATAATATTTATGTCCTTCTATTTTGACAAGGTTATTAGTATTTTTGCAGCTGCAACGCGCTGAATACGTAGAATTAGTTAGTAAGTTCTATTGCCGCCCCCCTATTCAGTGTTTTGTGACTTCGAGTTTTCACAAATAAGAAACTAGTAACCATATGTGATTATTGTACTTTCATTGAACCAATTATTGATGTAGTAGCTGAAAATTTAGTATTTATGTCGTTGAACCGTGTCCGGTTTTACAAATACATTTTTCTTACATTGTATTGAATTTGTTAAGAACTTAGTACCTTTTTACAGTGGGTAATAAGGCTTTATTCTAAGCCACTACTATGCAAATAATCATTCAATCAGATTAGGATCTGTGACTTGGGTTAGATTACTCGACTTACAGCAATCAAACCACGAATTTGAATTCTGCTTCGGCAACCTGACAGTATCACTAATTATCACATGGAAAACACGTGACTTCAAACTAAGTACACGGAAAACTCCGTAAATCAACTACTGAAAGAGAAGTTGGAAATCCAGTTTCAACTAATATACTATACAATTATTTTTTTCGGTCACAGCTGCTTTTTATTTATTTTATAGTTTCATCGCTAATCATTGTTCTTATTATCAGTGAATTGAAATTTTTTAAACTAGTCATTAGAGCAAAATGTTCAGACGGATTGGTCAACTTCAGTCGCTCGATCACTAGAAAACATCGCGAAAAATCGTTACTCCAATGTTTTGGCCTGCAAGTTCTTATTTTTTTCTCTTTGATATCTGTATTGTTTATGTATTTTGGTAATTGTTTGCATATTAGTGACTATATATTTTTGGGAAGGGTTGTAGAAGCGACTTTAACGGATATTTCAGAAGGAAAGTGATAGTTTCATCCAAAATAGTGTAAAGTTGGAATACTTGTTTTTGAAACAGTTTATTGTCACTTTTCAATCCCCAAGGATACATGTCGAACATATTAATCAATATGTTCTCAGTCTTCCAACTCTGCTTTATGTCAGTATGGTTGGTAAACATCTGTCCTCTTAGCTTGTAAATGTAGGTGGGATGGCAGAAATTTGTTGTTAGCAAATTGGTACACTACGAATGTTTTAACACTGAATTAAATACTTCTTGGACAATCCTGTTTAACATTCTACAATAAAGCATCCTTATACAAGTCTCTGTTTAAGTTAGACAGGTTTTACTTTTGTACGTTTGTTATTGTAACACTAAAAATAACAGAAAGGAACTATTTTAACAGTATATTCATAATGACTCAGAGTGAGTTTTTCACAAATGGAATAGGCTAATTTCAGGTAATTAGAAAACATATGCCACCATTTTAATGGAACAAATTTTTGTGAGATGCGGGACTTGATGATTTCAAATGCATTTCAAGTTTTCGTATTCAGTAGAATGATTCAATATCCATAAAGTTTCATTTTGAAACCATCATTCTTGTCTGTTCATCAGCAAAATAACCTATTGTAGTAGTCGTTTTACTTAAAATCAGCGGTTTATAAAACATCGTAATTTATTTCAATTATCCATAATATCCTATCAATCGTACAATTCTATTTTCGCACTTGGAGCTGAAAAAACATTGGAAGAGTATCTCTAATAAAGTAATTACATTGGAACTAATTGTTGTGACTTCACGGAACGGCCGGCTTACTTGATGCTGTTTACTTACATTTAGATTCAACCTTATTAACCCAAACACAAATATCTGGCTTATCGATAAAGAACCAGATAAGTTAGGCGCTACACATTAGAGATAGTACTCAGTAAAAAATCGTTTACACAAAGTCATATATGTAGGTCACAATAGTGTGTGATGCTACCTGTCCTCCTTCACCTAATTAACCAATCACAACTTTCCAGGTCAGTATATCACTCTTTGGAACTGGAGCTTTGAATTTCATGTTAATAATACTGATGAACTGAAACGAAATTTCCAAAGACATCAATCCATAACTGAGCAGTTGTTTTATGGTTAGGTTATGACGTCCCGCTTTCGATCACTGTTTCAATTTTTAATTCTGCTCCGTTCATTTCCATTTAGAAAATCGGATTGTTTTACTAGTTGTCGCGTTTAGAGCGTGACTAAAAGCCCGGTACATAAATGTGTACCTAATACATTAATTAGATGTGCATATCTTAACAAATAAAAACTCCACATTACATTTTTATTAATGATAACTAATAGAATATTATCGAAATGTGACCGTTCTACCATGTTATCCGATTAATACGAAGTGAATAACCAAATAAAATAGCTTTAATATTCATGAAATTAGTATAATATTACAGTTTTCAAAGGCTTTGTATATCTGGCACGCTGTTAAGTATTTGGTATATGCCTAGGATTCGATCAAACTGGACAAATACTCGACTTTATACATTCTAATAGCCTAGCGAAACGTTTCTGCATATATTTGAAACTTTTTCATGAGCAGACATAAAATATCAAATACAGACGTTTGTATAATGACACGTATGGTCTGCTGGAGACTAGATTCATCTACATTTCCATGGTAACTATCATTTCATGTTTCAAATCATCCATAACGTTCATTCGTTGATGATGTTTCTCATTAAGCATTTACAAGTTATTTCGTAATAATTAGTCTGGATATGGATTTTTTAAACACATGTAAACATTTTGCAAATGCTCCTGATAGCAGCCTAATGACATGTATTCTAAATTTCAGTGCTCTTTTTGAAAAAAATTGATTGTGCGTTATGATCTGTTATTTTAGATGATCACTCGAGAGTTATACTTAAGGAAACAACTAATAAAAGCGATTATATCAATGCGAATTATGTAGACGTAAGTGTTAACTATTTATTGGTGGCTTTCATTCTTACCTGTAATTATATATTAAGCCACTGAAACTGTTGTTTTTTCGATTTCCCTTGTATTTCTCATCTTTTCATTCATGCATATTGTGCGTATTCGTTTGTTCTGCTGTGCACGCAAAACGTGAACTTTGCTTAAATTACTTTTTAAATTGACAAATTTAACTATTAATTTTGACCGTTCCGTTTACTTATTTTTATTCCATGCCGATGGTTACAAGGCTATGCAATAGTTGTTATTTGTGTATGCATTGTGTCTATGTTACTCATTCACCTCATAAGAGTATATTTTATAATACAGCATATATATTATACTAATAATTCATGAAATTTCCGAGTATTTATGTTTTATTAGAAATTTTAATTTCTGCTTTTTATTGATACATCTGAATACGTACTCAATTTAAGTTAGTCTGATATACTTTAGCATAATGGTATATGTGTAGATACCAGTCGTCGCATAATAGTATTTTTGAGCCCCTTGTTTGTGAGTTTCAGTTAATTTTATATGACAGGACTGTTACCAAATGGACACAAGTATACAGCCACTTGTCGGATACCTTAACTAAATCGGGGAAAGCAGTCCACTCCATGAAGTTAGACGCTTTTGAATTTAATTACTGTTGCATACGATTTACAAGATCTGCGTCATCACAGGAAAGCCGCATTACTTTGTGCGAAAAAATAGCCTCATTCTTCGATTTGGGTGCTTATTACGCTTCACATATTTTACTTACTACTGTATACATCCAAGGTGAGGAATATATAGATTAATTTATCGAAAGGTTGGTATTTTGATATGTCCAGTCGGATTCTGGTAATAAATGTGATGAATGATCATCTTGTTAATTGTTCCTTCTACAACTTGCTATCAGTATGTATCTAAATGTTGTTTCTATTTTTGTAGAAATATTATTTCAACACCTTTATGTTTGTTTTTTGTAAAGGGTTATCATCGCCGAGCAGCATATATTGCTGCACAAGGTCCTATCCCATCTACTTTTGATGATTTCTGGTTAATGGTATGGGAGCAAAATAGCAATATTATTGTTATGATATCTAACTTTGTCGAGCGTGGTCGTGTAAGTTTTCCACATAACTACTCACTTATCCTTTCCGCCTTATTGTAATTTTTAGCGTTTTAACTTTAAACCAGAAAACCGCCTTGTATTTTTTCTTATTATACTTATTTGTTGCCATTCTTTGGTGTTGAAAATTCGTATTTTGATAAGATATGTTAAGATATGATAAGATATGTTAATTATCGTCATGAATATAGTATTTAATTTTCAATCAAACTATCAAATCTTCTGTATAGTGGCATATTTCGATAGCATTTTACCTACGAAACAATTAGTTTTGTTTGGAGTCGTTAAGTAAACATTATTCTTTTCTCAAAATAAACTGTCCTTAACTCTTTTCAACTTCGGGAATTTTATCGATCAGTACCTGCCGGATTTCTGTAACAGAGTATACTTATGTTGAGTCTTTTATAACTAAACAGAACAAACTGAAATCAGTTGATAAAAATTTAAATCGAATTTCCTAAGGAAATGTTTAGTTAGATTAGTTTTGTCATTCCTAATCGATAGATATATTGCTAATCAATTGGTAAGATGTTTTGAAAAGCTGTTATACAAGGGTAATTTGATTTTTCTGAGATGTATCCATGTCCTTCAATTATATAATCACCCAAAGGCATCAGTTTACCTAGTAGGCTGCTTTTCTTGTGATATCATTTATGAGTTTTTTGAATAATATTTATCGCGCTGTTTTTTCGTTTTTTAATCTTAGCGTAAATGTGACAAATACTGGCCCAGTTCAGGTCACCGAACATACGGCAACATTTCAGTTCGTTTGATTTCTGAAGTTATACGGGCCTTCTATACTATTCGAGTGTTTACTGTTCGTCATATCAAAACTAAACGTGTAAACAACAATTCTTGCTAATATTTTTTAAAATTACATTTTATCATTTCATTATGATTTAGAAACATTTTGATACAAGTTCACTTTTTTGGATAAAACGATTGAAAACATCGAACTGCTATTAAGATGAATTTGTATATTCCGATTGATTTGTTATAGACTGAAGCTGGTCAGTCACTGTTGTTATATGTACATCCTGAGCGGATCGCCTCGATATAGCGATTATTCACAAGTGTCATTTAAGTTGGATTGTGACTGGCAAGTGGAATCCAGGACGCGCTTTTCGTTCTATTTGGGGCTCATCGGCTGGATATATCTGCATCCCAATGTTGATGTTCATAATGGGATTCGAACTCAGTCCGTTTCGTATCAAACGCCGCCGCGTTCACCACTAGGCTACTGTGTCCAGACAATCCTACTGTGAACGTCAACATCGGGATGCGAGTACATTCCAAATAGGACGAAATGCACGTCCTGGATCCCACTTGGCAGTCACAATCCAACCTAAATGATCGAACTGCTATGTTTCTAAAAGTCAAGATACGTGAATTACACAACATTAGTTCACTTTTGTTTGTAGCGTAACACTTCATTATGGATAAAATAAGTTACCAAAGCGGAAGTTATTACAATGCAAAACATTTTATGTAGCTGGTAAAGTGAAATATACATTCAGCATCGTAGTAAACGTCGTTCGGGGTTGACCGATTTTTAATCATTTGGCAAAATGTCGATAATCTTGTCTTCATGTATGCTCAATTTTCGGCAGTGCATTTCTCTGAGAATGAAATCTAGTCCACTGAAAAATTTTGTCACACGTATACGTTGTTACTGTGCTAATTGATTGTAGCTGATAGAATCCATTTGTCTAGTAATATATATATTTTTTTACATCTAAAGTATGTAGTATGTAGGTATTCATTTTAAAAGTGGATTTCACTTTTTACTTTTTTCTAGGGCAATAAAGATCGCTTAGTATATCATTATCAATACACAGATTGGCGGGATTTTGATGTACCTCCTTCTCCTCTTCCAGTTCTCAAGTTTGTGGAAGCTTCAGTTACGCATTGGACATTCGATAAAGGTCCGATTGTTGTCCATTGCAGGTATGCATTTCCTTGCTTTCAAAAAATAATATGTAAAGCAGTTTGATTACCTTTGGTAGTTTTCAATATTTGATGTGATTTATTAATACATTGTTAAGTGATTAGCATTTCTAAACATTCAGGTATGCAATTTATCTTTTTTCTTCATCCTGTTTTTCTTAATATTAGTGCTGGCGTCGGTCGGACTGGTACTTACATCTGTATTGAAAGTTTGATACGTCAGCTTAAGGTAGAACATGCTGTTTCTGTTTGTGGATTTCTGGAGCATATTCGTCAA
The DNA here is from genome assembly GCA_025215515.1 of Schistosoma japonicum. Taxonomy (NCBI): domain Eukaryota; kingdom Metazoa; phylum Platyhelminthes; class Trematoda; order Strigeidida; family Schistosomatidae; genus Schistosoma; species Schistosoma japonicum. The sequence continues at coordinate 30,484,534 of CM046061.1, forward strand.
CAACGAATGAAACTTGTGCAAACAGAAGTAGTCATTTTTTGTATTCACGTTTTTCTTATGAATTCAGATTAACACAAACGTCCTTTTACTTAAAATCTATGTTAAATTTTCGTATGCTGTCGTAACAGTAGTATATGTCACACTTCCGGATCCATCCGCTTCCCTTTTTCAGATTAGTTGATTAAAATTATCTGGAAGTTGAATCAACATCATTTCTTATTTCTTCATATTTGTTTGGTTGTCATTTGGAAGTTCTACTAAGTTTGTAATCCTTTGCCCAACTAGTTTTCAAGGTATTTTTTGTAGCTGACTTTAATCAACCTACAGTTTATCATTTGCATAATGAGAAACTATCGTAAAAATTAAATACAAACAAACTCAGTATAACCTTTTTTGAAATGCACGAATAAACACACTAGCTAGTTGTCTAAGCTAGTAATTTTTCTATACGACAACGGATTCTATCACATCTGCATTCATTGTGATTGTACTATAGCGTTGTATTTAATCCACATATTAAAATGTGTTTAAAGCCTAAAGAAAACTTTAAAGAATTATCGTAGACACCTTCATTTGATATTGTAGAATAACGACTATATTGTAATAGACATAATTTCAGTTTCACACGTTATTTATATGGTAGCGAGATGTTTCTAGAGTGACTAAGCTACAGAAAAATGTATCTATTAATAAACACTCTTCTAATTCTTATTTTTTATTCTTCATCATCTTACATGAACTATTTAGCAACAGTATGCTTTTATTCACGATGTATTACGTGAGTATATCCTTTATCCATGCCATTCCATTCATCCACTACAATTCAGTGATTACTTGCTGCATTTACATGAACTAGATTCAACGGGTACATCTAATATGATGAAACAGTTCGACGTGAGTTTTTGCAAAATTAATATACTGGTTACTTTTATTCGTGTTTATGCATGAATCATTTTTTGAAATGAATATTTAACTCAAGTTAGCAATATTAAATTAGTGCACAATTTACTACTGAGTGACTTTTGTTTTATATTTTCAAGATGTGTATGGATTTCGGATGTGATCTTGTCGGTTCTTTATACAGTGGAACTCCAAACGTCGATCACAGGAAATTACCTGTATGCCCGAGTAAGTACCTTGCTCTTTATTTGGATTATACTGTATAATCACATATGAATGAAATCTAACTTCATTACACCGGATTAGCAGATCTAAATTATGTATTACACCATATGTGAGTGTTCGTAATGGTCTAATCAACTAGTTGTAGATAGAAATATACGTAGTTATTGTATGAAAGATTATGTAATGTGTGATCATCAAATATTGTCAGTACTAGTAAATAAGTATTTAAGACAATGATTTAGACTCGATGATGATATATATAGTTAAAAGTGGTTAAAAAATGCATATCCCAAAATATGAAGGGAAAATGCATCAGTTTCACTAGAACCTATTTCTAAGATACTTAACAGTAGCTTCTTCATTCTTAAATATCTCATACAAAGCCTTCGGTTTCATCTACCGTCGAGTTGTCACTCCTTTAAATATATTTGTTAGCTAGGGTAGCTGTAGTATTTCCACCGTGATTTGTGCTGAGCTGTTATGTATATTGTTATGCAAAGCTCGGGAATTAGGATATCTGCAAACGGGGTAGTTCGATACGTATAACTAAGTACATTGAAACACATGTTGTTAGACACGGTATCCCGATTATTGAATGTTGATCTGATATGAAATATGCGAAAGCATACTGATGTTAAATAGGTGGCAATCTAATACAAAGGATGTAGTGAAACCGATCACACTATAAGTACAGGAAACATATGTTACAATTTTCATCTACTCAGTTGTGACCCGTCACTTGTCTGTCAACACTCATTAATAAATCACGGACGCATCATTAACACGAATGGATCATCATAATTTCTTAAACATACTCCAGTTATTCTGTAGAGCTAGTTGGCGTCCTTCAGATCTACAAGAATAAAAGTATGAAAATTTCCATGATATATATCTGCCATTGTAACAAGGATATCGTCCAAGTCATTACTTTATTCAAAATTTTAGTTCAGTTTAGTGTTCTTGGAATACAATAACACATAGTAAACTTCAGTGGTACGATCCAGTTGTTTGTTGTAAGAAAGTTTGACTAGCTAATCGTGTAATAACGTAGTTAACTGCATTAGCATCAGTGAATTTTATCAGAGTTATATTGTTTCATGTTATGCTTCCAAAAGAGTCGCTTAAAGAATCATGCATAATAGCATCCACTAAACCAAATTATACATTTTATTTTTAGTTTGTTGGTTGTTACGGACTTTTAATCTCTATATACCTGGCATTATCGATCGATACAAATCTAACCATATAATGCATGGAAACATGATATGTCAGTCTTAGGTACATATAGCATCAGACTCAACAAGACTATATAGTTCTAAGTAATATAACTCCACAAATTTGGTTTGTGCATTCTATGACATAATAATGGTTTGTAATTCTTGGAACTACCTGTTTAGATAATTTAATCCATCATCTCGCCTAGCGGGAAATTTATAATTTACAGAATAATTATCTCCGTACATACTTTTTATCAGAAAGATAAATTGCTGTCAAATCTTTACTCATCAATTTATTGTATGATTAGTTAATTTACTGATGTATCAATTACGGATTTATGTAGTTAACTTTAAATCACTTTAATTGTGTGGAAGTTGGTGATGCTGTTAGTCTACCCAATCCGAAGTAGGTGGCTTGTGTTCGAAATTGAGATACACCAGTCGAAACTCAAATGTCTTAGCCACTTGACTACCGTGTTTAATTTTGTATCATTATGACCATGCTTATAAACCAGTGCGAATTCTGCACGAAGTTTCAGAATATGTGTATATATGTTTATCATAGGTTAGTGGTAATACTGCCTTAGAATGACCCAACAGAATTTCCACTCAATGACTACTCTGCGGAATCAAATTCTCTGATTATTCTAGATGATTTTTCAATATATCTCGTAACATATTCTCTTCTAGGTGTTTCATGTGGTTCGGGGATTGATTCATCTGTTATTCATGGTTTTTTAAATGTTTGTGAGTATATTGTTACTCGTCATCCGTTAGGTAACAATATAAGCGACTTTTGGAAAGTCGTTTGGGATGCTAATTCGTCCTTGGTTGTATGTTTGTCTGAGCAAAGTTTGTCACCATTTTGGCCTGATGAAGTTGAACAAGTGAGCCATTCTTTTCGGTTTTGGTTTATTTTGTCACAATGTTCTTTTGGAATGTATCATCTTATGGTTTCAGGGCTAATATGTTCAGCCCTAATTTATGATTGTTGACTTCGTTGCCTTTAGGAACCATGGCTTACATTTCAGCAATTCGATTTTCGATTCTCTGAAGTAGTGATTCATACAGACTGGTAGTTGTTACAAATTGATTAATAAAATCGTGCTTTTGTGATTGGAGTATGATATTTAAATATGATGGGGTGTTTTGTTTAAAAATAAAGTCAAGTGAATAGTTCATTTCTGTGATATACTGTTAGGTATATCAGTCATAGTAAGAAGGCTTAGATTTATAGGATATGATTCAAGGAGAAAGTGTAAATTTTTGATATAAAAAGCCCGAAATGATTTCAAAACTCGTGATCTAAGGGTTGGGAAATTATGAATGCAGCTGTACCGTTGCGACCGATTCGGGGGTATACCATTCTTCATCGTCAACCAATGATATCGGCTATCATTCGTGCCCCAAGTGCATAGTCTGAACCTATCATCATAGTTCAGACAAACGTTATCATCATCATCAACGTAGAACCGGGCAAATACGCCCATAGGTTCAAGTTGACATTATCATATTAGCAGTACGAGATTACAGAGGTAACATAATGACAGAATACAAGAGAGGAGAGTGAAGTAAAGTTGTGCAGAAACTAATAATAGGATTCATGATTTAGATGAAGTTAAAGAGTGAATACACTTGCACCACTGTAACCGATTCTGGACCTTGTCACCAAGTGTCTCCAACCTTTTTATTGTGACTATCTCACGGACCCCAACCAGGTAGTCTGCATCTACCAACATGACTTAGAACAACAGTCAAAGACTTCATGGACTGATGCCTTGCTTTGGTTTGGCCGCCACTACACTTCTTTCATCCTACTTCAACCCTAGCCAACATCGCGCGACGAGGCAGGCGGCAGTTAGGCATGCGCAACACGTGTCCTAGCCATCTCAGTCGATGAAGGTTAATGACCTGTTCGACTGATTTACCATATTTCCCAAGAACCTTTTGTCTGTTGGTCAGTTCAGACCAACAGTCATTGTCCAATGCTATGTTTTGGTTTAGAGGCTTTTTTCTATCTTCCAGCTTACTATTTCTTAAGCCAACATGGCGCGCTGAGGTTAGCTTGGATTTTGTCATGGATATCCGCCTGTCATTAATGTCGCACCTCTCTTGATATTATCTTAATTTCCTACCTTGTTTTGTCAAAATACTCCCAGCGACCCAAATGGAACTGTAGCGGATGTTTGTCTTTTATGTATAACCTTTGTTCGTTGCTCCCTGTTTCTCTTTTCGCATCTCTGCTTTCTTGTTAGTCAGTTGATTTCCCATTTGAATAAACACGCGTTGTTTAAATTACTTTTTTTTGCTATAGTTACATGTTATGCTATATTTACTTCATTGTTTATTAGAATATTACATTCAATTGTCTATTTTGTAATTGTGTTTGCTACAAATGACAGACAAGAACAATCGGTTGGTTGCACATCAACTTCGCTCGAATGGACCGATGTAATAATTCGTTAGTGCGATTCCAATTTTTATTAACATCTGATCGAGAAGATTACGCTTTGGCATGTACAATTTTACAGTTTAATGCATGGCCTTCTGCTGATTTAGAAAATCCTTATGATTCAAGGATCGCATCAGATTTACTTGAACTGGCCACTCATATGACAAGTGACGATCCGGAATTTTCAACTTCTTCGGCCCCTATTGTTTTAGTCGATAAGTAGGTTCTTTAAAATCTATTTTTCTACTTTTGTTTTGATAAAGTGCATTATTGATGAATGAGTGGCGTCAGTAAGCGCTGAGATTGCGTTTATCTCAGTGACTTGTATATTATGAGTAAATACAGATTATGTAGATTCGATTATGATCATCTGTATACTTATTTACTAATCACTTACTTATGTACATAACTTTGAGCCACATTTATTTTATGTGAAGGCTGGTGATACTGTCCAGCTGCTGTAACTAAAATAGATAGATTGGGGTTCAAACCTATATCCTACTTCTTTGATGCCACTTTATCAAGTAAGCCACCCTTCCACGACCTTTTCTGAAAAATTTGATTCCGTTATTAAATTATCAGGGTAAATTGCATGGTATATTTGGCAAGCGATTGTGTGCCGAGTTTCAGTTGACATTAGAAGTAGAAGACATGAAATAGGAAAAATATTGTGTAGTATATTAGTAACCAAAAGAGTTTGATCTGAAGTCAATAATTCGTCACTTTGATAGTATAACTGGCATTAACACCAGATAGTGACTCGCTCTTGTGAAAAGGATCTTTATTTTTATTTAGCTACTTGCAGAGATCTATAAAAGCCTGTGAATGCTGAGCTTTCTGAAGTAGTTTTAAAGTAAAACAGAATTACGTGTACCATATGTTAAGATTGATTAAGTCAACGTTTTCCCTCTATCTAAGATTTTGCACTTTGATTGTAAGTACTTTGTTACAAGGTTGAATAAAAGTGAGCAAAAGCACCCAGTTATCAGGTCTTAGCTATTTCGGTAAATTTGATTTGGATATTGAGTTAAGTAAAATGCAAGTATAGAGGAATTATTTCCCCTGAATGATTTTCAAATTAAGTAAACACCAGTAACTGTCACAATAAATACCAAAGTATAGATTATTGTTGGGGATACTAAATCCCCCGAATTCTCTTAGTAAACCTATTACTTTTGTGATTCATTTTTTGAAATTTGAATTTCTCATTATCGTGCCAAAACGCGCCCCTTTCACCTTCAGTTTGTGTTTTCCACCTAGTAGGACGTTAAATCTTATTGATCAGTTGTTTATTATACTATGCTATTTGTGACACATCCATAGATGTTTTCTTTTTTGTATTTATACGCATGAATTGAGTGCTTGTTATTTGTTTGATGAGCTGTCTGTAGAATTAAACGCTCCTTGCTGACGTTGGACTTCTCTAGTTAGTTGGGCTGGGATGCAAATGAATAGCTAGCTCTACCTGTTACTAAGTCGCTGGTCATTTGTTCGTTAGTTGGTATCATGGTGTCACCTTGATTCTATTGATAGTGTCCTTAAATACTACAGAAACTTATTCATATATAATCAACGCAGAACCTGCCATGAATGTGTATCGCTTCATATCTTTCGTATCTCACATCAACATAACGAAAGAGGACATTTACATTATAAGAACTATTGTTGGGAAGAAATGAGATTTTAAAATGAAAGGTTAATAAAAAAAAGTCAAGATTTAGATGAAATTATAGTATTTGTATCATTTGGACTGATTTTACTCTATATCACCCAAACATCACCTATTAATTATGAGTATTGAGCAAATCGTAATTTAACATCCTACACTTGCATAAAAGTGCAGTAAATTGCAGTTAATTTATCACAATATTCTTTCTTGTCTGTAAGTGAGCTGATTTATAATTTACATGATCCGATATAATGTATCTATTCGCTGAAATATTGCACAAACTAATTGATTTTTCGATGCTTCCCGTTTAGGTAAACCGTTATTAGTCAACTAATGTAGACAGGTATACTGAACCACGCCAAATTGAAGTGATGGTTTTAGTTTTCCGGTATATTGTGAAGTGATTAAAGTACAATTGAAATTCATCCGAACTAGGAATCATGTATACTCGACCTAATACATTTGAATGGCTTAGCGACAAACTAGATACCCGAAGCCGTGTAAACCGTTTATATTTCGGAATACTGTATCTGTTGTTAATTTTACCGCATTTTCTTTGTGAGACTGCTCCTATTTGATGTTAATACACTGGTGCATATTTGTTATCGGATTTTCAATTACTTAGTTGTATAAGAGATCCGATTGAATTAACTTAACCTAGTTATACATGCTGACATATAATGTATTAACAAACTAGGTTTTTTTCCTTAACGTCAGATTGAACATCAAACGTCTATGTTAATAATGAAGCAATTTTTTAGCCTAACGCTCCTTTAGTTCAAATCATAATGTTGACGTACTTGCATATAAAAACAGTAGACTCCACTGAATACTCTTATGCGTAAGAACTTTTAATAAGTGATTAATGAAGACTCACTCTTATGCCGGCTATAGATGTCTCAATGGATAAACTTTCACGGGATCACATCAGTATGCGACTGTTGTGTACTTTTTTGTGTCGTTAGTTTATTATTTCCTAAAAAAAATTTGATGTCTGCATAAATGAATATCGTAGATCAAGTTTAATTTTTTTGCTTTATTCATTTAAAATCAATTACATGTTCAAAGCTCTGAAACTTTTTTATTTTATTCTTTTAGCACTGGAGGTTATCGTGTGGGCATATTTTGTGCAATCCGTATTCTAATTGGCCAATTTTTAAATGATCTTCTTCTCGACGTATATTTTGTTTTTAAAATGTTGTGTTTTCAACGACCTCATTTATTTAGAGGTTACGTAAGTAGTTGCTTTAACTACCGTTAATTTTATTTGCCGATGTTCATTTGTTTTCTGCCTAGTTAATAGCTTTCTGTATATCGTTCGCAATTAATCTATTACATAAAACATAGCTCAGCCTTCAGATGAAACTAATTGTTATTTGGTTTCTAAAGGGTTATTTGAAATGTATCAGCATTTTTCGTAGACTGATTAAAACAGTAGGGGGTTGTTAGTTATTTATTCTACAGAATTCACCTGATGTCTTGAATAGGTATTAACTCGCTCTAGTACGATAAGTGTGTAATTCTCCTGCATTATGCATATTTTTGCATTCGAGTTATTACATTAATTACGCTTACAATAGAGATACAGAACACACAAATCGCTAGTGGTGATATCACCATGACTGCAAGCAAATAGATACGTAACTCTAAGAATCCCTGGGGACTATATAGACGCATTTCTTTTACACCTTCCTTACCACCCAGTTCATATATAAGTCGACTATTCACTTCATGATTTATTAACAGTGTGAAAATACTGCGTAGCCTGTGAGCTGTTATTTGTAAGCATATTCCCAAACTGTTAAAAGTATGTCAAAACTAGAATATTTAAGTATCAACAAAAATAACAGTTTTAGTTCAATTTATTTCAAGGAAGTCTAGTGATCTAGGGTAACGGTGTTTGTTATTGAATAGTTTCTAATAGTCCCAAACATTGGATGGAAATTCGGTTCATGGTCACATTTGTCATCTGTTACTTGTAACCGTCACTTCGATGTGCATTTGACATAATGAATGATTATTCACAATTCATTTGTTTATAAATTTAAAATGACGCTAATTTGTATATTTAGAATTGAATTTCTGTGCTAATAATACTGTTATTTACTTTTTATATGTGAACTGTTCATCAGTGGGATTTAGAATTCGTCTATATTCTTATGCAATATTATCTAAAGAATGAGATATCAAATGCAATAGATTCACGTTATACAACTTTATATTCTAAGCTTGAAGGACGAAATAACTCACATAAAGTATCCGGTGAATATCATACATCTCCGAAACGTATGTTTGGAAATTTTTTCTCTGGCCGGCGTCAATTAACTGATACAGACTACCGACTTCCTACTAATCTAACCAACTATGATTCACAATCGTTTACTGTTGGTCGACGTAATTCATTTTGTGATCATGATACTGGTAATGATTCATCGTTACACACTAGTCAACACTTATGCTATAGTAAAAGTAATAAAGCCAACTCGTTTACAGATGAATATCATCAAGATGAACCGCTTTTGCCAAATAATATTTCGAGTCATCATCATAGACATAAACTACTGCGTCGATTACCATCGAAGCACCAGTCTGCTGAATTCCTTCCATTCCAATCGATTGATAGTAATAATACACGACACTATGTTGAGAATCAAGTGGAATATTCCACTGTATGATTTATACACAAATATTAAGCGCCATGAATATACCCCAATGTTTATCGGTTAACTCTTGTTGCCATTGTAAATTAGATGTGTGTACTTACCGTTTACCTCTTTTTATTTGTTTTATCCGTTTAATATCCTGCTGTTTTTTCTTTGTTTAGTAGATCATCATCTTTTACTTCCAATTCATTGTTTGTGTACGCGTTTTCGCCTGTCTTGAAAATATTTACTTTCCATATATGCATATGCTTATTAATTAGCATTTCTGTACACAATATTGTCTAGTTCTTTATTGATTAACTTATGTTTTATTTCGGAACTATATTAACCTTATAAATTTTGGTTATTATTATGTTATTGCAATTGACCCACATACTCTCTCTTTGTCGCACGCAAACTAATTTGCTTGGTCTGCAAAGCGATGGCAACCATTTTCAGAATGATCCCGGCTGAACTATAATAACATTAATGTGTGTATTGTGATGTAAACCACTACAGGATTTATCTCGTATTACTATCAGTCCAGAATTATCTTTTTGTAGTATGCACTATTCATGGTTGAACGACTGTTGATTGTTCGTGTTTGCGTGTGCACTGTAAACAGCTAATTCAATGCTTTGTAAATATATGTTATGCAAACCAGTTTCAAAAATGTCAACTACATGTATATATATATATATATATATATATATATATATATATATATATATATTACATTTCCAGGATAGCAATATTATTCGCTCATCCTACATTACTTATTTCCCTTTTGGTTTTATTTAGTTGTTTTTTTTACGGTTTCCTCTTTTGGCGTATTGATAGTTACCGATAGAGTGTAAATTTTAATAATCTCAAAATAATTCTTTTTTTTACGGTGTACTGTTTTATAATTATCTTTGATTTTAGATAATAATATAAAATTTGAAATTGAGTTATTTTGTCTTTTTATGCTTTATTTGTGTCTGTGTTTTGTATTTGGAATGATAGTTTATATCTGGTTTTCTATTGTTTACTGTTGTAAGTATATTGCTTCTGTGTTGATGTTAAGGATTTTTGAGGTATTGATTTCACTTAGTAGATAATAGTTATTCCATTTCAATTTCATGATTTAAGCATCGTAGATACTTAGCTGTACAGTTTACATTTACGACATGTATGATATAAGTGATATCGACTTTGGTTTAGGTCAGTTTGCTATTTAGATTAATGTAATCAACGTTTTTTGTACATCTATGCAGCTTAGTGTAGACACAGATGACTTTTGTTTAGTATTTTAAACACATTTCTGTACACATGTTTTCCTCTTTGCCAGTTCTAGGTGCATTTCATCAATATGTCCATTCGTGAGGCACCAGCATCAATTTCTGCTATCCGCAATCCAAACAGTCAGCTTGCCGGTCTACCACCTAGACCTCCTCTTTCTGATGCTGCTTTGTTTTCTCTGATACTAACTGTTCGAGAGGCTGGTAGACGTTTGGCTATGAGTGATTATGCTATTGCTACAGCTTGCACAATATTACATCGAGCTCTGCGTGTTCTAACTACTGGTGATGAACAACCAGTTACAACAGTCACTACTGGATCAGCGGTTGTCAATGGATCTGATTCAGTTTCTGGTTTTGATAATATCGAGCAATCCTTTAAACACAGCCTGGGAGATATCGATGCACATGTAAGGTGTCTTTATTATTCTCTTTAACAATATTTCAACTAGTTAATTACCTTTTTCTTTCGCTAGTATCCACGATTCATATTGTTTTTTAAATTACTGACTTCCATGAATTGATATTGTCATGCGGTCATCATTTTTTCCTTCTATTTGCTTTCCATGATATTCTTACATTTCTGACCACCGAAGCAGTGTACAGTAACTATGTTGTTACCTAATTAGAAAGCGATTCGATGCCAACGCATAATCATTCACAGCTTCGCTTAGAATGATTTTAAATCACCTAGTTGAGCAGTTTCATCCACTCTGGTATTCCTTCATACTTTTTTTTCATTACTTCTCGAACCCTTTATTCAATGTTTCGTTACTATCATTATAACTACTGCTACGTTTATTTAAAACCTTTCGCTATTTATCTTATCAATTTCATTTTGTTCTGCTAATCCGGTATTTCAGCTTGAACAAACATACGTTTGTGGTATTCTCTTTATTGATTAAAGCTGACTGATTGGCTGCAAGTTTACAAATGGAAAATGTTTCGACGAATTCTTAGAAGTTAACTTTTTGTTGTTGTCTAGGCATACACAACTGTATGATAATAAAAAGCATTAGGTATTATTGTTAGATGTTTTTGTCTATGGATAAATTACATTTCTCAGCATTTATATGTTACAATATAAACGATGAAAAAATGGGTTTAATTTACCCTTACTTCGCATCATGAATCACAAGTGTCCATTCCCGTGTTTTATATTAGTTCATGTCCATTCTTTCGTTTTTGCCTATATATATATATATATATATATATATATATATATATATATATATATATATATAATATATATATATATATATATATATATATATATATATATATATATATATATATATATATATAGTTAATAATTATTTCAATGCGAACTTATATCCAAAGCCAGGCTCATTATATATTTTTACAGTTTCTAGTAGTTAGTCAGTAATTCAGTTTTGTTCAGTTCAGCAAATCCATTTTGATATTTTCAATATCCATGCTTCACATTATATTTATTGCAGTCAGGAATTAGGCTAATCGTAAGTTGTACATTATCCGTAGTTGTTTATTTATTTTTAGCGAATTATTTGATCTTCCTGCTTTCATATTAATATTTGTTTATATTATTTTATATTTTTATTTTTACATATTATTCAGACCATCGCTATGGCATCTATCAGTCTTGGAGGTAAAGTACAAGAAGAACATCAGCGATTACGTGATGTGATTGTTTCTTACTACAGGTAGTGTGTGTTCACCTTAAAAAAATAAATTTATATATTATTTTACACATAACAAAAACTTACAAGTTTTTTAATTGACCATACATTGTTTGTCGGAAGCACTGAAGAATCAATATAGAGGTTAGGCACATTCAACTAACGAGGGATAAGATAGTGGATATTTTTCGGCTGAGTTGGTTACACCATTCATTGCATTGAAGTAGTAGTAGATTGATGAAAAGCTAGAGTCAACCAAAACAAAACATAGCATCAGTCGTTGTCTGTTGATAAGTGCATGCTACTTGTTTGGAGTCCGCCCAATTATCTTAACTAATCAGTATGACGTAAATGCATTCACTGACTTCCGTTAGATCCTAAGTTTCAAAATTACGTTATGCCTTTTATTCATCGAATTAATTTCCTATGTCTGATCCCATCCTGCTACAATTCCTATTGTTTTTACATTCATCTTGCTCTGTTGATGTGGTACAACAACATGAACCGATACACATATGTGGTTGTGACTGACTGACACTAATTGATCAGCTTAAATCCCACAATTTCGAGTGGAAGTTATACTAGAAACACAATTGTTTTAATCTATTCCGTTTTCTTCTCAACTGTGTCATAGTAACTTGTTCAATGTATTTTTGGATAGCACGATATCAATCTTTTCTTCTTCAGGACGCTTCACAAGAACCGTCGTAGCCCTCTTGAAGTCGGTGATGATTATGATCGTCTCCGAGAAAGTCTTGTCCAAACAGAATTATTTTTGATGCGATTATTGGCTTATCACGTTCGTCGTCCATCCCTACCACATCCATACCTAGTTCATTATCTCCATTCATTACTCCACTGGGTTGGTAAAGGAATCGCACAACCATGCGGAAATGATTTGAATGCTGGCGGCAACTCGGTGAATGCTTCTGCGATTGCATTGGCACGACTTCCTGGATTGGCTTGGTCAATTCTAGCAGATTCCTATCAGTCAGCTATGTGTTTAGATTTTGCCCCAGAACATATTGCTGCAGCTGTACTACATTTAGCTTTGAGGATTGCAGGTGTTGAGATACCTGGTAATCGGCATTCTGAAATGGCTTGGTGGCAGGTAGTTCTCAGTTTTTATTTATTTTTGTTTTGCTGTTCAGTTTATTTCAAATTCATCCAGAAGATCACCGTAGATTACCGAATAACCAAATATCTAGTTGCGTAATGCGCATTACTCTAGTTTTTGTGAGTTAAGAGAGGATAGAAATTAAGATTGTAATGATTTCGAAAAGCGTACGTCCATTAATCTGTCGAAACCATTGAAATCGGAGTCCAGTTAAAGATTACTAATGCGCATTCACTACACGGAATGAAATTTCTTTGAATACTTGTTAAAATCGATTGTCTATTTTTTGTATATTTGGTCTTGTAAGGATTGTTGAATTATGTAGATTACACCACTGACTAACTGTAACTAAGCAACTGTGTGACCCTTAATACATATTGTTATGTACTTGGGTTCTGCTTATATTAGGGTTCGTAGTACTTGCGGTTTCACTAACCAGGTAAACTCGGTATATGCGAACGAGGTAGACTAATACGTATAGCTTTGTTTATTGATACACGTAACATTAAACACGGTATCCCAATTCTTGATTGAGAAGCAGAATGGAAACATGCGAAAGTATTTTAACACTAATTATTTAGCAGCGAAGCTCGTGTAGTTAATCACACATAAAAGGACAAATATATAAATTTACAGTTCTTTACAAAATAAATTGTGATGCATCACTTGTTTGCCTGCCCTCATTAATCTGTCACAGCCTACGTAGGCTGGACTTATCATCTCCACAACCTTGCAAAAGATTAAACACAGGGCATCTAAATTTTGCAACGAGCTCCTAACTTTCAGACTCCTGAGTTGATATTCAACGGCTTACGTCTCTGTCCACAGTCGATTCGTCATCTAATGCCGTCGGCAAACAACTGTCTCTCTCCTTACATGACTGAATGCTACTTGTTACGTTTTTTTCATTAGATCTCCTGGAATCCTCGAAATGAGGGTTATGTGAAGATAGTTGAATCTGTATAGTTTATTTCACGAATTGTCTGCACCCATTATTGTTGTCTTAAATTATTTACTATGATGTTGAACAATGTTGGTTTTTACTAGATTATCTGATTGATCCCATGAATCACTGCTCAAAATTCACCGTTCTCATCATTCGGAATCGACCCATTGTTGATCATTTCTATATTTTTTCTATTTGAGTCATATTGATCACGAACTGTCGCATTAGCAACCTCTTTTTTTATTAAAACTCAGTGTCTCTACTAGCTGTTTCACGAATACACCACTGGGCAGATATGCAGTGTTTATGTAGTCCTTAGTTCTGATTGGATTCTGTCAATTAAATTGCAATTGGGCTACTGGTCTATGTTATTTGATGTTGTGTGGTATGTTAAGTGGTTAAATTTAATCAGCAGAAAGTTTTAGAACCCAATAATCAAAATGTTACATGAAATAATATATTTGCGTTTAAACTACTCATCATTCCTTAATATTTTTAAGTGCTACTTTACCTTTTAGGCTATTTCGGATAGTTTATCACGTGAAATAGTTGAACAAATACAACTTCGTGTAATGGATATTTATGCAGTGGATGATAAATTCAAAGCCAGTTCACTTAATCGTTTTACTGATGAATTTTGAATTATAGCTTATTGATGAACAGCATTGCATTTTTATACTGTTGGTTTTCGTATTGTAAAGAAAGTTTTATATTTGTAACTGACACTCATATCGTTCTGCACAGTGTTTCTATTTGTCCCTTTTTCTCTTTGTAACGTTAATGATGTAGAGTGGTTTTTTTTTGCTTCTAAACTTTGTTCAACAATTTTCTGCTACTCTCAAAATTTTATTATTACTACAGACACTCGACTATTAATGTATCCCTTAGTTCACACTCATTCCATCGACATGGGTTTGACTTATCGAATAGTTTTACCTACTTTCTACATAATCCTCGTAATTCAACTTTTGTAATTATAACTGTTTTTTTTTGCAGATATGGTATTATGCATTGTTGTGGTTAGCACCAAGAAGGTTAAGGTTATTCACTAATAGATTCTAACAAATTAGTCTGTTTAATGCATTTTTAGTTATCTGCTATTTCTAAACAGCTCCAACGTTAAAATCTATCCTTTTGTTGTTATGATAAGCGTCATGTGTGTTTATTCTGATGTATTAGCAGCTGATAATTTAACCTATAATTATTCTCAGTACGTAACATGTATGTTGAAAACTGTATTCGATGATAGCTTACCTATTTTTAATAATTTAAAAGGATAAACTGCTTCGTGATACCAATCAATCTTCACTTGGAGTGAAAAGACTGAAATACATGCACTAGCTTTATTAACTTCAAATAGCACGAAGTCTAGGTCCAGAGTTTCCTCTAGACTACCCTCAAATCACTTGTGACCTGTTGCTGTATCGAGGTAATCCATTAAGGGTGCATATATGACAACAAAGACTGGCTAGTTTCAGTCCATAGCAAGTCAACATAAGATTCAAACATACTCAATATATATTATGCAGTACAGTTATAGGGTTTCATTAAGTTAGGAGTAATAATGACTCGAACAATCTCCAACCTTTACTGTTGAACGGAATCTTCTTATTAACCTTAGTGCTTCAATTCTATTTAAGTAAGAATTATGCACTGTAAGCATACTTTTTTAAAGACTGTTAATTAGCGTAACTGCTTCTATTCGTGACTGCAATTGATTGTAGTAAACTGTGTTTGCTAGTATAGCTATTCATCTTATTCCGTACTGCTTGAGCTTCTTAATAAATTACATTCATTACTAATGTCAATAGAGTAAGATAACTCTTTAACACATGGCCGTCAAGTGGTGAATCGTATGTACGTAGATAGTAGTATTGACGGCACTTACACAACTGAGATATTGCTCAAAGTTGAGTATATGACTATGTATCATAAAAGCGAATCAATCAGTAACACTTCCTTGGTAATTCTACTCTTCACTGAGCTGTGAAACTGAACTGACTATGTGAGTATATCACTGTGCACAAGCGTTACGTTGTCATTTGTATAGATAAATAAAATGCGATAAGATACTCAGTATATTTTAGTGTATTAAAATATGGTCTTTAGCTAACTGTAAACCCTTACAGTTTTAATACACATAAACTGCTTATAAATAAATATTGTGAGTTTGCCGTCATTTTGAAGAAAAGCCAGTGAAATTCAACTATATCGAGTGTAAGATACTTATCACTGAGGGTAATCGATTATAATCACGTTGTGGCGAGTAGGAGTAAATGTAAGTGTGCCAACTCCTTAATTTAAGGGAAACTCATCCTAAGACTTTGGGGAGGCGTGTCCTCAGGTAGATCTACGGTTTGATGATATGTTCATATAGCTAAAGAGTCCCATGGTTTCCAGCAGCTATTTAGCTGACGTTAGTCGATGATCTAAACTATTTTAAAACGAAATTAACCTTTTTTTACTAATCATGCAGACTACTGATAAGTAATTTAATAAGTTTTGTTTATTCACCAATTATCAATTCGTTCACTAAAATATTCTATACTGACAGTAAATGTTATCAGATTTTGTAGTGGTAGTAGTGATTTTTGACTAACCTAGTTAGTATCGAATATTCAAATATTTGAGACCAAAAATGTTTATACTCAGTGGCGGGGTGTTAACACTATTGGTTCGCAGATTATATTCATCACAGATTGATCTGTTCACTATCAAAAACCAAGGGGTACTAGAAGGGAGCTTCACGGCAGTGTCCACCCACGACTCGAAGTGTAGCGAACGGAGCATCAGCAGGTTTTGTGATGAACGTTTGACTTTTGTGTTTCTGTCCCATTATGCAGTAGTAGTGTTAATTCTTTATTACGTTTCCTCCAGTTTGATTAACATATTTTAGCAAGCGGATGCAATATTAAAAAAGTTATCTTCTTGTGATACGAATATCACCGAAATTTCAAAAACAATTTGTATCGAAGCTCTAATTTACTTGAAAAAAAAAAACAGTTCACTTATACTTAACTACATTTATCCAGAAATTAACTAATCTTCCTTAGGTCAAATTGTTGAAAATGACAACGCATAAGTGATGATGTTAAATAATGGTTGAGCACTAAATAATGTTAGAAATGATGTAGGACTACACCACTATAGCCAATGTAAGACTCATATTCAGACCATATATGTACTGATGTATAAAAATGAATGCCGCAAAAATGAGTTAGTACAGTTTTGTGAAATGATGCTCTTGTCATCTACTTTACTTGTTATTTGAACAGGATTCCACGTTCATTCAATTAATGGAGTTCAACGCGACGTTTACATCATTGTAGTTTTAAGCACGAAAGCTTATATTTATTGCTGATCATCATGGCGTTTTTATGTTGAGGTCACTTATGTGCCCTGTGGAACTTGGAATTGCATCGCAACTCTTAGGTTGGTATCCGTTATCACCAAGCTATGATTGATCACTTGTGCTACTGAGATATGTCATCTTGCTAATCACTGAGATAGTGTTCAATGTTATGTTCACCTAGTCTGCTTTAATAGTAACTGAATTGCATTGGTCTAGTCTCAATTTTCCACGGTTTAAATGACTGGTTATCGTATGCACTGTTTCAAAATAAGCTTATTCGATAGTTGTCGGTAGGAAACTCCAAATATTGTATTTATGATCAGGAACTAGGTAATATTATTGTTATAGCAATTGTGAAATCATTAGATGTAGCTCCGATTTAAAAATCAGCAACAGTTACATGTACATATTCTCTCAACATTTAACAAACTAGTCACATTGATGAAGTAAATTGTGTGCTTTGAATTATTTTTGTTAGAGATAAAATGCAGTCAAGTGTGAGACCGCATATTTATTTTATGCGTTTATCACGTATCTAAGTTCTTGGTTCACTGTTTTATTTCTGTCGTTTTCTATGCCAGTATTATAACAGTAATGAAGGTGGACTACTAAACAACCCACATTTTCACTATATTTGTTGTATTTTTTCTTACGGATTAAGATAGATACTGGGTGTCTTTGTTGAGGCGATTCACTTAGATGCAATGGAAATTGTTCATATACGCTTAAAACAAAAGTTCTCATATACTTCAATTTCATTCAGTTTTCCGGTAATATCACATTACACTTTGATAATACATGTGTCTAGTAGAATCCATACTGAGTGAGGGAAACGTTCTAAATAAATCAAATTCCCACCAAACTTCATCAAATCCCGATTGCTTTCATTATATTTGTATGCTAAACGTAGTTTTTAGTTGTTATAATAATGAAGAAATAGTAAACACTGTTAGTGAATGATGTGATTGATCAAATAACACAGGTTCTTACAATTAATCAAGGAATAAGAAAGCCGAGTATTGACTAATTCATATCTGGAAATCCCAGGTTATCTATATGGTTTGGAGATATATCCGGATGTTCTGTCACTATAAATTGCAGTCGAAGAAAGTTTATAGAAGTCACATTTTGCTCCATTCAAAGCAGAATGATAAATGATGATATTGACGTTGTAAATCAAAACCTATTCGATATGGAAAAAGTAAAGATACAAAGATGTATGAAATCATGCATTTACCAAAGTAAGCACATGCCTGAAAACAGATTTATAAAAAATATGAACGGAAAAAAAAAAGAAATCACTATTGGCAGTTGATCAAGATATCTTGGTACAGAAACTTAAAATTATTTTACTGAGTAAGTGACATTATATGCAGAATACATGGGTAGAAAAATAACAGTGAGTAATTTCAATGTAAACTGTTATATATATTCATAAAGCTGATGTGTTATTAACCAACATCAGTCAAATGTAGTAACAAATATAAGTATTTTATCTGGATATGAAAGCGAAATCCTTTTTAATTTAGACGGAATATATTTCCGTCTTGATCTGTTCTGTGATCACTTAGTGGGTGGATACGAGAAATCTATTGACTAAATTATATCGTGTACAGTTTTACTTCTCTATGTAACCTTGTCAATTTTAAATTGGGTTCTTTATTTGCATCACATGAGTAATCCTCTGAAAGCCGAAGCTTATTACCGCATCATATTATATTGTAATGTTATCATGTACAGTGTTTAACGCCAAACTTTTAGCAGTCAAAACAATAATGAGTAAAGCTCCTATTATTATTGTCTTATTGAAGCTTAATTTATGAAACCTTTATAATGGTGAAGCCAATCATTATAATTCATGTTCATCTGACTTTGTTCCAGTGTAATTTTTATTTAGTATAACATTCATCTGTATTAATTTATCCAACGTGACTTTCCACATTCATACTACTTTTGCATGCCTTTTATTCAGTTTGATAAATCATATAACTACATATAATTAAACTGATGAATAAACTAATATGTTCGAATGATGGCTTAGAGTAGGTTACAAATGGTGTGGAAGCATTTATATTTTATCTTCGATACATGCCTCATCATTCTGTTTTTCGAAGTGATTTCCTCACTGTTTAGTTATTCATATTATGATTGTTATTAGTTATTTCGATTCACTTTACACCCAACTTGTTAATTTTATCTGTTTGTGCTGATTTGTCGTTATTTAAGCAAACGTACGTTTTTACAAAAATCAGTGACTAAATTACTTCACACACAATAAATATATCCCAATTAAAAGAGGAAGAAGCAAAATTAAAGTGATCTGACATCTGTTTTATCTCATGAATGAATTCCATCTTAAATCTGTTATTATTGGTTAATCATTAAGTCATTTATTGATAACATGCTGAATGGTTACGAATAGCTAATATCCTCAATCGTTTGATTATGAGTTGAAAATTTACTAAATACATCATTGATGTTGGACTGAAGAATCGAAATGATTAACGAACATCAGTTTTTATTATGCGACTAAAACCATGAGATGAGGTTATTTCGTCTGAGATTAAATTAGTTCGATAAAACATAAAGGGTTATTCAAAACGCCTTACTTCCCAATGGTTTTGCGAATGAGATCACTTGTTGATGAAAACTGAAGTTCAAAATAAAGAAATCACAAAACAATCAAATATTAGTAGCAGTAATAATCATTTACTAATCCATTGTTTTGTAATTCCATAGTTAAAAGATTGTTGCTTCATTTGATATTAAACTAAGTAGGAATATTTAGTTTATTAAATCTTATTTTCACTTATTCCATAAACTACATTTTCTGACAGAATATAGTAAAGACCCCATTAACATCAAAAGCAAAACATTTTCTCTTCATAGTAATTTGACACAATTTGTTTTAAAAGGAATAACCTTACTACATTTCAATTCATATAGAAAGGTCAGTTCAATTGATTTACGTATTAATGTATTGAGAGAAAAAAAGAATTTTATAACTTCATTTTTGGACGAAACACTGATTCAATTGGGGCGGTTTTGTAACTGTTTGTATTCATCGCAGACTGATGTCAACTTGGCTTTGCTTGAAACCAGGGAGCATTGGACAGCTGTTTCGTTCTGTTATACGACTCATCAGCAGTGAGCACTCTAAATTTCACCAAGGTAATGAACCCAGGGTATTCAGGTCTCGTGGCGAAAGCCTAACCCTCTGCACCGTTAAGCTGGTATATACCTACTGTTAGAAGTCCCACTTCCATCAATTTGTGAAATGGCTCAATAATCAGCCAATCTCGTTGGTGTCTCACATCATACATTTCTGAACTCCACCAGTCACAACTTCTAATTAGGGCCTTATGAACGTCATAAATTTAGACATTAGTGAGCTGTTTATTGTTACGGAAATGAAGTGATTTTATGGTAATTAATATTAATCTTATTGGTTGGGTACCACTGTTTGTCGAGGTTTATCACAAATTGATTCTACCAGTAGACTTAGGATAGCTCAGTGATGCAAAGAGTTAAGTATTTGCCATGAGACCCAAATACCCTGGGTTCAATACCTTGGTGAAATCGAGTGTGTGTATCGTAAAGGAGTCCCTGTACTAGAACGAAGCAGCTAACCAGCGCTCGTCATTTTCAGTGGTGCCAAGCCGATATCTCTGTGAAGAATGCAAACTGCTGAAACCCGCACTTATTACGTCGAATTTTCTTCTTGATTAACATAACTTGCAAGTCTGTGTTTTTATAAATGAAAAAGTAGTTGGTTTATAAAAATGTGTGTATCATATTAACCAAATAAATCGGTTAAACTTGAAGGTTACGGGTGAAACGTGCAGTTATGTTTGAAAATATATCAATCCAGCCATTACTAAAGTTATCTTCAGCTTAATAAGCTTATGATATTCAGTATTTTTAATCAGTTTTTCATACATTTATCAAATGAATGCTGTCTATTAGATCATAATTTCTACCAAAGAGCTCATTTCAATCCCTAACCTTTGCTGAACTCATGTTTTCACAAACATGTAACGTTGCACTGCATAAAACATATTCCTAATAAATATTTGCAGATAATTCCAGATGCTTGGAATAAAATTTTTAGTGAACATTGTATTCTACTATGAAGCGTAACCAATAAATAAGTGTAAAATAACTAAGAAAAATCAGTTGTAACACATTTCAATAACATTTAAAACGCTACTAATAACTTAAAGGATTATTATTTTTGTAATTCCCAGCCTATCCATCTACGAGTATGATGTGATTATTTAGTAAAATGTGTGATACTGTTGTGTAACATACATTATTTGAATCTTCACTCCTTGGATAATTAATAATATCAGTTTTTGACTGTGGATTATCCAATTTTCCAACTGTTTTTCACCTACTTTCAGTATTCTATCAATTTGTTGCTATATAGTGATCGACCTATGTAAATATCTCAGTGAGTCATGGTCCAGGTATCTCCGTGGTAACGTCGTAGACTATTACAAAGCATCAGTTTACTTAAAATCATGGCTAGGCTTTGTTAACTTGTGTCAACAATGGTGAAACTTAGGTTTAAATTTTCTTGGATGCTTCGCCTAACCACTTAATTGTAAATCATTACACAGATTAATTTGAAACCAGTCACTAATACCTTCATTCATTTTTTGAAGCCACAGCAGTATTAAACTATACAACTATTAGATAATATCAGTCATTGAAAACAGTAGTCCAAATATATTGTTGGTTATGTTATATATTGGAACAATTTTCCTCACCAAACTTATCGTCTTTATCAATATTAAATGGGATTTAATTTTGGCATGATTTAATCCAATATTCAAATATTACTGATTTCAAGTTGATGATACTGTAATAACAATAATAATAATAAAGTGAAACTTAGCATGTTGATTGATTTTTTTTTTCAAAAACTGATGTGTATCAACACAAATACAGAACAAACAAATATAAACAAGTATCCACTGAATATTAATTCGACATTATTGATCTTCGTAATATACATGAAAATAGTATCAATGATATATGCATATATTTACAGTATTATGTTTTTGAAATTAATTTATGTCCATTTATTTACATGAAATGTGTAACGTTTAAGTGAATATAAGTTGAATTGGTCAGTTTTACATTTGAAATAGTATGCAGTACACATGTCAATTTTATACAACTACACATATCAACATATTCACCATTTAATGTTACTATATAACAATGTATGAGTAAATTTAACAGAATATTATAGCTTATGAGGCTAGAAATCCTTCAAATCTGCTGTAAACTATAAATATTTGTAGAATTAAAGTGATTGTAGACTACGCTTTTAATGTTGAAAGCAGAAATATTATCAAGTCATTAGTATATTGCTTCCAATTATTGTGAAAACTTGCTATTGCAATGGAGATGGTACTATTCACAAAGAATAATCCTCTGATAATAAATTACTTATTATTTTACTACTATATATTATTGACATGTAAGTAAAAATTTTAAATGTAATATGTGCAATTTTTTTTTATTTTCAAGGTATTGTGCTAGTACATTCACAAACAGTATTCATTCCTGAAGTAAGTAATAAATTATTATAATTAAAAGGTATTGAGTAATGTACTGCGTTTCGAATGATTTTATGCATGTTTATATAAATTTCAAGGGAATTCTAGTTCCAAAATGTCTACCTTAACTTGGCAAACTAAGTTTATCCGAGAATTGACTTATTTAGTTTTATCAGTTTATTTTTCTGTATGATTTTTTATTAAGGATTTCGTTCACTTCTAAACTTTCCTCAGTATTCATGTTTCCATTTGAAATGTGTGACTACACTACAGTAGATGTGTTCACAAAAGACATTTGACAATAACTCCAAACTTAGTAAAATATAACATTTTATGAAAGTTAAACTTTGGTATATAGTGCCGACACACTAACCACAAAGAAAAATGGCAGTAATCGATTAATGAATATTGAGAAAGTTCAGGTCACCCTCAACTAAACATCACACTTAGAAACATCAATGAACATTCACTTTTATAAATGATTTAGTATTCACATTAAATTACATCATCCTTCATTTTGAAGTTGTACGATATAAACTCAAACCTATGGATTATAGAGAGTTTAAATAAATGAGAAATGTTGCATTGAAAACAGATTTTACTTAGTATATAGCCACAATGCAGTATGTTATCATTTAAATGCTTTTGTCATAATGTTTTTTATTTATTGTATTTTCATTCCTATAAGATTATAAAATGTGTATTTAATGTCTATAATGATCTCTACGACAATTAACATTGTAGTAGATTTCATGCCATTTCATGCCATCAGTATTTAATGTTAAGGGTAGAATGTATGATCGATTTACTGACATCAGTTCATGTACTATGAAACAAGAGTATGCGCCATAAATATGATGGCATGTAAATACGCATAAATAGAATGACTAGTGAAAATAAACTAACTACAGATGTATGAGTTTCTTTACAAAAGATATTAAAAATTCTAAACAGATGAAATCATAATTTAACATGAAGATTTTAGTGGTCATGTAAGTAGTGAATTCGCTTATCATATAGCAACGTTTTGCGTGATAAATGAACAGTTTTTATTACATGTTGCCTCAAAGACCAGAAACGTACTAAAATTCCTCAAATACAATTTAATAGCCGCTTTATTCTGCCCTTAGACAACAGATATTTCCAAATTTTATTTAAAGTTATTATAGTGAAATAACTTTATCACATTTCATAACATTGTCACATTGAGATACAGAGAAGATGATTTCAGTATTATCTCAAAATTATATGTTACTATCTTTTGTGACCAACCGATTTTCATCAATAAACAGACACTCACTAAATAGATATTTCAGTAAGAAACATAGATGTGCTACAGATTGTTGCATTTTGTCATTTAATTCGAAGGTAAGGCTTCTGTACCCTTGCAGTATTCTAATTTACTAAATCAGTTAATTATGTGCTTTCACACATATGATACTTCACTGCCTGTGATATTATCATCAACAAGACATGTTAGTAATTTATTATGAATTGAATAATACTGATAGTATAATAAAGTGGTAGTTGATTTTGGTAAATATTATCAAATAATTTTAAAATTTACTAAGCGAAAACGAGCTTAGATATTTGAAAATGCCCACTAAAATTTGATTATTATTATCCATCACTGACATTAAACCAATCATTCATCTGACTGTAGCTGCTACCTTGACGTGGTGGCCAAAGTTGCTCCCCTTGATGAACCAAGCGAACTATTTGACTGGAAGATTCTCTCCTTTAGGATCTATCAGACCAGTTAAATTGATAGAAGACAAATAGAACTAAGAGCAAATGCGAGGGCATAATCATACTTCCATCGGTACAATCGGTGAGCGGGGTGTATGTGTTGGTGGGGGGGGGGTTGTAGTTGCAGTAAGATGCTTTTTTCAAAACAACAGACATATTCGTCAGTTGTGCATTGTCACAATTAAAAAACGAAATTAGAATTAATCGATTTTGAATATGGTACATATCACTTTGTTTAGCAGATTGTTGTCGCCTGAATGATGCATAAAATTATGAAACTAAGGCATAAAAAAATACCATAGATGAACTTCATATGACCTATCTCAGTTAGTTTTCATCGACCACACTACTATTTTAGTCTCCTTTATAACATCATCTAAAATACGTATCTCTATTTAGTATAGGAAATTAAGAAGCGAAAACGTTTTATTATTTTAAGTAGCGCTGAAATTACTTTTATTCATTAATAGTCAATGCTTAAATTATTAGTAGTTCCTTCATCTCTACTTTCAATATTTGCTTATGACTAACTGACTATTCAGTGGAACTAATTAATCGAATTTATTCATTTTATGTATGAAAATTTTCCTATTTTTCCAAATAAAACGATTATTTCATTCTAATGTTTAGCGAAGAGTTAAACAAAATCAGGTCACTCTATTATAAACTGTAACATTTATGCTATTTTATTAAAACAAAATATTCATATATTGATAAATGAATAATTTAATTTGAACAAACTCATTTACTGATAGGAAAAATGATTCATGAAAGTGAATGGTTATCATAGTTAAATTAGTTGTCCTGATTTATTTATTCATTCCTTTACTATTAGAGAATGAATATACGATTGTCAAATAGATGTTTTTTTATTTATTAACTTACTTATTGATTTTTCAGCTTAGTTACTGTGACATTAATGTATATTTTAAATAATAACTAAAATTGTTTAATAACATATCGGTAATTGTAAGCTGTAAAATTTGTTTCTCCAATATTACAAGTTTTCATTTTTATTTCACATCCATATCAAAATAAGAAAAGTCAATTTTATCAAAATTCATAATAAAACAATAAATAGATTATTCTTTATGAATTTAACTCATAGTCAATAAGCTTATTAATCACATTTTAGTAGATTGCCTTCACTGAAACATTTACTAACAGTATAATTTGTTTAATGTTCTACTTCTGTTCGACGTGGATCAATAATGGCCTTGATTTGGTAACCATGATTTTTATTTTACTGTGAAACAATATTCTGTATACACTTACTAGCTTTGCTTTATCATAATGCATAAAATACACTGGTGCCAGAAACAATACATACTGAATATGAGTTATAGAAAAATCGTTGACTCGGATCAAAGTATAGCCATGAATATTATATAATATACAAACTGAATATCAATATTTACCCTGGGTAAATATTAGTGGGCTAAAATCATGTAGAATAGGAAAGTGTGTGTGAACTGGAACTACTTATCAACATTTTTGAATGAAAGTTTGTTGCATTGTCTTATCACCATATTAAAGTTTGAAGAAAGGAAGCTGAAACCTAACTGATTTATGTATACATACCTTTCAGCAAGTTATATTTATCTTATAGATTTACAAAATACCTTTACATTAATAAATCTGAAGCTGCATAACATATATCTTCATCTTGTATTTTGATTATCTGGTATGGATCAATAGTTGCAGTTGGTATTCGCTTCACAACTCCAAATAGCTTCTACTTTCAATGACTGGTAAAACGAGAATTTATTGTTCTCAATTCAACAGCGGTATTCAGTGTGACATTTTCTCATTAGCCATTATTTAGTTTACAAAATAGTCAAGTTATGTGTTATATAAAACATGACTGGACAATAGGCTACAAAATCAAACTAAGTATAAAATGATATTAATTTACGGCCTTTTAAGTCACAACGTTATCAAGCAGATAAAATATAGAAGGATTAAATTTCAGTATCTATCGATGTGAATTTATATGTAAATGTACGTGATGCTCACTAACTGTGTGGTAATCATTCAATATTAGAGTGAGACTTATTGTACGGAATTACGATGAAGAAACTATAAATAACCAAAACGCAAATCATGTTACCTACGTTTAGTAAATTTTGTTTTGCAACTGTACTATGACGAATAAATATTAAATGAAACGAATACTCATTACCAGCAGTATGTTTTAGTAGGATTTGTTTCATATAGTAAAAGGCATACTTCCGAATTTCGATTTAAAGATGAATTATTAAATGACGTTGAATGCAATAAATGAATGAAAAATAATAGCTGCTTATTAATTATAAGTAGCGTTATTGAAATCTAGCCAAATAATGAATTTTCAAAAATCGAAAATAAAATAAATAAATTTATCAGCCAAAAAGATTCAGGTAAGCTTAAAATGTTTATCCTGGACTTCAATGTAGACCACTTTTCAGAAATATAGCAAGACCAATTAACATAGAAACAGCGAAATACAGTAAAAATATTGATTTCTAAACAACGTTTTATCAAGACCTGTGCAAATTGACCATTTAATTAATATGTCGTATTTAATCCATAATGAATTTTTTTTTAAATAAATGTTACATATCAGCTATATTGTCAATTTGTACAGATATTGATACAAGCTTTCCTCAGATTTCACAGATTTCACTTCATTGTTGAATATATAGCTTATCATTTGTACAACAACAGTAGATGCAGGTCAATATCAACTGTTCTCGAAATCGTTATGCAAAATATATATTTGGAAGAAATATCCTAATTTCAAATCATCATAAATACTTTGTTATTAATTTAAATATTTAGTTTTATCCTTATCATTTATTTTATTGAATTAAAGTTACCAGAATTTGTAAAAAAGACGACGACCTCTATGAAAGGACCAATAGTTAACCTATTGTCTGTTGATAATCCATTACAAATTCAATATTCAATTCAAAGTATGCCCATCAAAGAAAATGTTACACTGACAAATGTAAATTATTGTGTCGAAAATGTAAGATTTTTTTAAAAATTGATTAACTATCCCTAATTAGACAACCGTTGAAAACTAGAAAGTACTAGACAGTTATTTTGTTTTCCTATTGAACTCCTTGGTGTTACGGATTTCAATCTACATCAAAAATCGAATAGAAGGCCTTGAAACTTAATGTTAATCGCCTAACCTTTATACCTTTGATTTAGGATTTAACGATTAAAATTTTTTAGTCCATTAAATTTGTAACATATCAAGCTACCTCATTTAATGTCATCGGTGGGTAGTCATCAGTCGTTATGCATTCATACTAAACCTCTGAAATTACTTCCCGAAGTAAACAAATAGTCAATATATGTTGATTATTATTAGGTATCGCAGCAATATTCAGCTGTTAGTAGAGAATATATTTCAATGTATCATGTGAAATGAAAATTTGTAAAATGACATTATCACAATAATCGTCATTCAAGGAAGTCCGCAGGCCAAATACCACCCAAATACAGAGCAACTATTTTAAAACAAGACCTCCTTTTGCAAACACCATTTATTTTACTAATGAATACTAATGATAACTGACTTTAACAATAGCACAAATATGCAGCCCAAACAATTGCCAGAGTTACTAAGAAAACTAGTATTTTTAGCTTTGCGTCAGTCGGCTTCAACTTTCTTCAAGGATTACTGCACTTTGGTAGATAACACAACTAATACACTAAGAACTTTACTGAATAAATTAAATAGAATGATGCAAAAGTACGAAATACAATTGGTTACGAAAAATATTCTAAATACATTATTGCTATTTTCAACGTTGTAATGAGCGAAAACAATATTGACGTTATATCCAGAATTTGATATTATCAATAGAGTTATGCCTAAATAGATTTTATTGATTGATTATACAGAATATGATGATTTAAATGATTAGTGAAATATCTGCTGGTATGTAAAGTGAAACCAAAACATACAATTGAACAATCAAGTTACCTTACAGCTGACAGGTGATTACTATCAGTTAAAAATCAGAAAATAGCTTATCATTGATTCAAACGTCAATTTGATGCAAATAAGTAATATCGGGTTCAAGAACTTCAAGTATCATGTCATACTAGTTACTTTTAGACATCTGATCATGTAATCAGTTATTCGACGAGTTAAAAAGGTTTTAAAATTTGCAAATGCGTGGCACTTGAGAGACAAACGAAAGCTTAAATTCTGTTAAAATTTCCTGTATTTCAGTATTTGAAATCAACGTTTAAGATGTTAAACAGAAATAAATATTTTTCATACATTAAAGTATGGGATAAGAGAAAATAGATGGTTATACAACCGTATCATTATTTTTATGACCTCTATTTTTATCATAATTTCTTTTCTGTTTAGCTGTTAAACAACAACCACAGTTTATGTCTCTTTGAATTCTCATATGATATTCTAATCAACATTGAAAATAATTTCACAACATTGCCTTATGTAACTAGATCATTTACACAACTGAAGCCAGTTTTAATGATTCAGTGCTTGAAAAATAATTGTTCAACTCAGTTAGATTCATCATTTTTACATGGGATGTACTTTGTGTATGCATTTCATACATCTATCTGGTCATTGATTTTGCTGTACACTCTAACTGTAAGTTCAAATTACTTCCAGTAATTATTTGTAATGACTTAATCACGCAATTAGTAATGATTAGTAATTTTTCGTTGTTGATATCCAGGACCACCATTAGTTGATCTCTCTTTCTCCCTGAGTTATACCATAATGTAGGCCTTTAGTAATCTCTACATATTTATCAATAAGTTAGTAACTATCTGAACTTGGTTTTTTTCAGTAGATGATGCGCTGTCATTTGAAACAGCACGTACTGTTTTTGAAGATAGTGTAGACATTAACACTAGGCTTCAAGTATATCTAGCAGACATATCCTAGCCAGGATGGAACGTGCATCTTGAATTTTTCTGTTATTCGTACATTAAATATACGAAACCCAAAATCATTGTGATTTGGATTAGGCTATTAGCCTTTCATGGATTTTACGCAGTTTAAAACTAACAGAACTGATAGAACAGACAACAGTTATGCAATTGCAAACAGCTGAGAAGAAAGGGATCTCTTTTGTTATCATCTAACAATACGGATCCATAACCTCGCATAAGATTGAAGATAGAGTATCATGAACTCGCTACCAGCGAAACCCTGCTGCTAATTATTTAGCTAGCAACGAAATCACCTTACAGTAGTTTTTAGCTTCATCAAAAATTATAATGCAAACCTGTGATTTGGTATGACATGACATGGTGTAAATTTATGCCTAGATTAAAGGCACTTTATGCATGAAAATTATAAAGACGCAAACCTAGGAGGGACAAAGCAAAGGCGGAAATTAAGCTAATAAGTAAATCAGCAAACAAACTGTATCTATGTTTTTAATAATGAAAGCTTGGGACTAACCATGATACAGGTGTGCGACTGATACAATGTAATAATCAAATCTCGAGGATGATAAACTATGATCACGTTTGCGTCACATGAATGTTTTAATTTCTGTATTATAATAATGGAAATTTATTGTCACAAACTATAATATTCTGATTGACTGACATGTTACCAATGGAGTCTTGCTACTTAACAAAAGCAAAACACTTAATTTATTCTTCATAAATTGTCTTGTTTTATCTGTTAACAGACTGGTTCGTTGCTATTTCTCTTCGAGTATTCAAGACCTTCATGTAAGAAATATACAAAAATTTCGCCACCAACTGGACCAAGTTTAAATTTATGGGATTCATATATATACGTTTTTATGGCATTATTCTTACAGTGTAAGTGAATAAGTTCCATTACTTTATTTGAAAGTATCGATAGGAAACTAAATCGTTTGTATTCGTCAAAGGCTGATGTTGACTGAGTACCACTAAAAGCCAGGAAACAGTAGACAGTTGTTTAATCCTAGTATGAAATTCCTCATCTCTGTATACTCTCGATTGCACCGAAAAATCTAAACCGGGGCTTTCAGATCTCCTGGAAAACGCTTAACCATCTATGCCACTATGCTGACAAATATTCGGTGCTAGAATTCCCACGTCTATTAATTTGAGACATGGTGCGGTGAATATTCAATATTACTGTTGATAAATGTCTCACTTTTGGAATTTTTGAACACCACCAGTCATGACGTCAAAGCCGGTCACTGCTGAGGAGTCCCATACTAAAACAAAGCAGCCATCTAGTACACCCTTGTCTTCAATGTTTTGTCATTAATGACAAATATGCGTCTTGAAAGGATTGCTTCGACAATGACATTTATTTAAAAGTTCTGAGTAAAATTGAAATGTGATGTGTATTTGTTCGCATCTGAAGTAAAACGTTCTAGGTTGGAGTCCTGGTGTGATCATCAGTAATATAACGAAGGTACAATTCAACTAACAACTCTGAATTTGTTTAAAACATACATATTAGACTTCACTGTTGGTCTTGTTGAAACTTTGCCGAAAGCCTACAACTAAATAATAATATCTAATTCATCCACTCTGGATTTACGTATGCCAATATAGGTTAGTCAGATGTAGTTTATAATAATAACAACGGTAAAATGTAAAGCCTCATATGAAGATTATAACTCCAGTTTTTAATAAATGCATTGAAGTTCAGTGTGTAGTCGTTTTCAAGCATTTTATTTAGTATGGAGTGACAATTGTTGAATATCGTATTTAGTCAACTACTTTCGAACGGTTACTTCTAAATTGAAATATACTGGTGTAATCTATCGATTACTTATGGTTCGTATTTAGAAGCGAATATAGTTTATTAGAATGAACTTGTATTTTCTCATTGATGTGTTATGGACTGAAGCTGGTCAGTCTATATTGCTATATATGCATCCTAAGCGAATTTCAGGTACATCCAGCTGGTGAGTCACAAATGTGGCAAAATGCTCGTCCTGGATTCCACTTACCAGTCATAATTCAACTCAAAGAATATGGTTTATGTTTACATGTATGCATAACATAGACATATGTATTTCTAGTTACTATTATTAAATATTAAATGGAGAATCATCACAGTTTGAAGTTACTCTTATTTTCGAAAAACTGCACAATTACGACATTAATAGCATACTTTAACAATCAGTGTAGACTGTACACAAGTTTATAATCATGGTCCATTTGATGCAAATGTATATGTAATAATTGTAGTCATTATTACAATATAATACTGAAGTAGGAGCTTATTTTCTTGAAAGACATGAGTTCCACATTACTTTGAACTGTTTTTAGGGGAATCTTACTGATAATGTGTTGTGTTAAATACATACAGAATACGAAGACATCTTTGGTACATTTCGTCGGAAAAAAACTGATTGCAATCACAAAATTTAATGCACGTTTCTATCGTGACCAACCATAGAAGGCTGTAACGATTTAACAGATGAGGGAGGTGATTGCATTACGAACAGTAATTGGTCGGGATGTCCTTGCTTCCCTCAGAACTTCTGGAGGTTCAATCAAGAACCTTGAGGAGCATCTCAACACTACAATTAGGTTGTAGTATTTATTCAATTGGTTGACAGAAATGCCAACAATACGGAGCGGTAAAATAAATAACGTGATGTCATGTAAAGGAGGATTTAAAACACAGAGAAATAAAAGATAACTGTTCTAACTTTTTTTAAAACTTTCTAAATACATCTACA
Source organism: Schistosoma japonicum (assembly GCA_025215515.1). Lineage (NCBI taxonomy): Eukaryota > Metazoa > Platyhelminthes > Trematoda > Strigeidida > Schistosomatidae > Schistosoma > Schistosoma japonicum. The sequence continues at coordinate 30,516,999 of CM046061.1, forward strand.
CACTCACACGCTACTTTGTGAATAACTCAATGAAATCGCAACCATGCAAACTTGCAGTTCGTGAACTTGACACGTTATGAAAGGGTGCATTTTTCATGAATCTTAAACCTGCATAGAAAATACTGTTCAATGCTGTGGATCACTCAAATGAACTCAATTTTTGATACAAAAGTTTACATTAATTATTATATAAATGAACTTTTTGGAAAAATATACAAATATACATTACTATGTTGCGGTCAAATTACTTGACTATAAAATAAGCCCACATAAATTGACAATATATTTTTGTTTATCTTTATCATGTTTTTGATGTGACGAGTAGATCTTCTTTATTTTCAACACTGTTGTCACAAATCAGTTTTTACTCTCGACCTCTTACAGTACTATGAAATTCTTACCTTTTAGATGTATTCATATTGAAATAAAATTCGTACATGTGATAACATTTTGTTCATCACTTGGTAGAATGTAGCTATTGTAAAGACTAGACCGTGAAGTTAAATACAATTTAAAAATAATAATAAATACCCATGTGTTTGATTATCAATGAGAAAAGTATTTTAGGCGCACTATTTCTGTTATATTTTTTGGTTATTCTGGGTATAAGTTTATTCAATGAATTTTGTTAAAACTGTGAAGCAATAGGTTTTTAAAGGTGCAATAGTCAATATTTATACTTGCCTTCTATAGACTAGAATTTTGGATTACATAATTGATGGAAAAGCAATGGGATTGGCAAGTAAAAAGTATCCTTTTAAACATGTTTTGGTTTACAAATACTTCATCATGGAGCGAATCACTATAGCATATTAATGCGTTCATGATAGTCTAAGAATTCGTCAACAGTGTGATGATCCCCGACTGAATGTGTGATCAATGATCTCTAATACCTTGTCGTTCCAGACCACAAAAATTAAATTTCAACAAACTGTTCAAACCATTATTCAGTAACTTTCTGCACCTATTCTATATAACCAATTGTAAATATTTATTCATATTTTAAACCAAACACCAACCTTTACTAAATTCAAAATTTTTGTTGCATAAGTGACACACAAACCATTTATATTAGTAAGTGTAAAGCTAATGTGTAGTTCGAAAACTTCCTGTCCTTGCATAAAACTCAACCTGGCGACATCTAAGTTCTCTACTAAGCATATTACCACTAATTTAGAAATGTTACTATGTTTCTCACCCAGTACTTTTAATCATTATCCGGTTTATCTAATGAGTAAAAAATCTATGTTATGGTACAATTGTCACTAAAGATTTCATTTCAATTCATAACTTTTACTCCATCTGTGTTGTAATGGGATATGCAGACTGTGCCACACAACTGTATTCATAGCCGACAGTTGCGAAAAACACCAAATGCATGAAATGAAATCTTTGATGAAAAGTACCATATAGTGAATAGTGCTCGCTCATTAAAATAACGTTAAACTAAGAAAAAATGCCAGATAGAAAACACATAGCGAATAATGAGGACGTTAAGGATAAGTTTAATCAATGATTCATTTTTCTTGTGGGTCTAAATTGAAAGGTGATCTATAACCTGGATAATTTTCATTGAAGCAGTGCTGCTTGTTAGTCAATTTCTAAATAAATTTTACAAACACATTATCATTATCATCACTACTAATCTTTTTATATTTTAATTTAAACTTTAGCCTCCTACAAATTACCTAAATCATGGGGTGGCATAGCAATCACTTTATTTTGGCATGCATTTTGTTTAATATGCATTATTGCTTATGTAATGGGCACATCAGAATTAATCTTCGAACAGTACACTAATGATGAATTAAAATATCGTCCTTATTTAAACAGTCAAAATGAAACAATCTATTGTAATTTACATCCCAAAGTATGCAAGTACTTTGAGAAGAAATTTTCATATCCTATGGAAATTTTAAACGGGAAAATTTTAGCAAGCGAAATTAATACATCAATGATACTGTTAACAGATCACATTCATGGACAATATCTCCAATCAGGAAAGCATAGAAAAAATGGCTGGAATTACGTTAAATTAGCTTGTAACACTGAAGATGTTGAAGAAGATGATGATAATGGTAGAGTAAAAGCGAATGAACGGTTTCAAGATATGCCTTTAACGGAAATGGGATTTTTAACATTCAATCAAAAATCACTTTGGGGAATGAATGCTTATTTAAAGGTTAGTTTAACTTTGGAAAATTTCACTTACAGTTTAATCTAGGTTTACGGTTGATTAATATTCTTATTAAGAAGAATACTGTTTTGTTGTCAACAATGGTTTTAAAAATTTCACCACTCAATAAAAGTAGTTATACGATGATTTAAACAATAATGAGATGGGTTATGATAGGACTAGTTTATGAAGCTATTGTATAGAAGCAAATTATCCACTTGATATATGAGCAAAACGGAAAGGAAAGAACATGTGGTAATTATAACTTATTTTTAAAGTAGGGACATTTGTATGGGGTATCAAATAAAGACGAAATGAATTATTGTATTTATCACTTTAAAACACGGAGTTTAAGCTTGCTAAAACTACTACTGTACATGTTTTTGATCAGCAAACTTTTAAACATGATTCTTTCAACTTTTTCTATAATCTCCCAAATTATTCTAGTGGATATAACCAACTAAAAAAATACTATATTTTCAAGCATTCAGTCATTACTCGGTTTCTATTTCATTTTAATCATCAAACAGGTAATCATTTAGAAATAGCACAATAGGTTTCGTCCTCATGTTGAAATATTTATTTGAGAATTTTATTAAACTGGTTGAATGAAATGCTGTTATATAATCATAAAGAAATGTTCACTACGACATAACATCAGCTGAGGAATTAGTGGAAATAGAAGATCATTGGCAAATTGCAGTAAGAAAGATGAGCTAGTTATGAAAGTCATCATTGATATGTCTTGTTGATAGAAATAAATTCAGCTGGTTGCTACGGCTCTTTAAAACTACATAATGCTTATTGTGAATTGATTTACTGATTTACTTCACCTTTTCCACGTCTAAAACCTCTTTAAATCATAATTTAATCATAGTCAAAAAAGATTAACTTAAAAATTACTTTTTCTGATGAGTGACTAAAGTCATTTGGGTGCGGATTGATCTACGTTGTGGAATAACTGAAAACCGTGAACCAGTTAAAAGCTGTTTGTGGCTCTTCACATACGACTTTGTTAAATATAGATAAATGTACTTTGATCACGTGGTATAAGTTTTTCAAAAAAATAAATGCTCTCGTAGTTGAAAGTAAATCAGTGGTACCAAGTCGAGTTATCTTTGTTTACTAACGTTCTCCGCCTAGAGGTAGTAGATTTTATGTTCAACGAACTTACAAAAGTTGCGTAAAAGTTGAAATTCCTTTTTTTTTCTAGTCTAAAACGGTTGATATCCAAGTGCACAGTAAAAGCAGATTGACGAGTAATTAATGAATTATAATGACAATCAAGTGATATCACAATGGGATCTTCTTGGGTCTACTACTCGCTGACTTTTTTCTGTCAAAACTAAGAGATGATTCCTTTAAAAAGGAAATAAGTTAAATAGCATTTTATTTTCTCTATATAAATGACAACTTTAAACCCCCTACAAATAAAGCTTATAAGGATGGTATACGCATGATATTTAATATAGTTCACTTATCTACCTCATTCACCTCAAGTAAAGAGCACAATCATAGCATCTTGTATCTGCATTTTATTAACAAGATTGGATGGTATATTTAAAAGTGATCTATACCGAAAATTAGCCAAGACAAGCAATAATCTACAACTACCCTACTATCAAAATAGTAAGTTAGGACTGACTTTGTAGATACGATTACTAAGGGTGAACTTGGTAATTTAAAATTAATTGTACATTCCCTTGGATAGTTCATAATAAATAATATACTTGTACAATTCTAATGAGTAGAAAAATTTTATTGTAAAGACAAACTTTCTAAATTCACTTCATCCATGTGTATCAACTAATTCAACTGGGTTTTTGCAGCCAGTCACATGAAAAATCCGTCACAGAATTTCTAAACATCACGCAGCATGGTTAAGCAACGGACAACTACTACTAGTAAACGGATGTATACTTATACACCTAATTGATACATAACGATAATATTTCTTAAACTCATGCTTGATGGTCTCGATCATTAGAGTTCACATCAAAACTTCATTGCTACTCGTAATCGTTATTGTGTTATCTGTCGTGTGCTGATCCATTCAATTATTAATTTATACTTTCTAATAGTATTATCTCGTTCACTTCCCTATGGTTTAATTGCTATACTAACCATTCGTACTTATTTCAGCAAACACTTCATATCTAGCACGAAAACATTTGTATGATGTTAGTTTCATAACGTAATATATATATATAAGTGTAGAGTTTGGTGAACTACTAACTGAGAAGAAACATTTCTTTTCACATTTCTTCTTTTTCTGAATGCCTAAATGGGAATTCTTCTTTCATTATTTATAAATGAAGTAAATCGATTCCACTATTTATCTATCTTAAAACTTTCAGTTGATTGGTTTAGGAGAATGTTAACATTATTTTACTAGTTCTATTTAATCAATTACTTTGGTTATACAACTGTTATTTTTTCTAGCATGAAAATTCTATAATCTTATTAGACCTATACAATGAGGTCTTATTACTACTGTCAATGAATTTATGTCATTAATTTCCGTTATTTTGTGTTTGTTTAGTCATATACAACTTACGATTGTGTATTGAGAAAAAAAATGTTGATACTATTGTTCATTTTATTGATGAAAATGAAATGAACTGAGTTGGAAAAATAATTATTCTGTTATATGAGTAGTTGATGAAAGTTCTATTAGTTAAGCTGGTAATTTTCTTTATAGATTAATAATAACAAGAGAATGATCTATTAAGCCACTATACTAAATGAATAACTTTTGAAAGGATTTGTTGTAATGTAGAACAGATATGTGAATAAAGTTAGAAGTTGAATATGTTATTGATTAAGATGAAACTTTGATCTGATATATCACATATGCAAATAAAGTATTTTTGAAGTTAGAATATGGTGTACCTTGAGATGTATTAAGTGCAGATCGTATTTAAATGGATTAATATAATATGTATTTGGCAAGAAGTCGTAGTTGTTATACAGAGTGTTAACAGGATGTACTTATTTACGTTTATGACAAACAGTTAGTTTTTGTAAATTCAACTGTCACTAGCTCATGAGTAGCATTGTAATAGGTTGAATTTATTTCATTCAACAAATATGGGTGTTCTATTTCGATTTTTTAGTGGTGGAATGAGTACTGATGTTGAGGGGAGTTGTCCTTTAGTTGACGGAGTATCATATAAAAATATAAAGATTTACTTATTAAATATTCAATAAGATAATCACTAAGCAAACGACAAATAATTAGTGTAATGCTTGTAGATTACTTTGTATTATTATCATAAGTTATGTGCAAAATAATCATAGCGTATATGCAATTTTCAATGAACCCGTCACGTTATCTTTCACTATGGCTATCTCCTTACTTCACCAGTTGTAAATAAAGTTAACCATTCCCATACTAGCCAATATTGATTACAAAACAATCATTAGGATAACTGGTCTGCATGAATTCGTTCAATAAACAAGCAATCTCTTTAGTTGTTGTAATTTTAAACATTTTAATATCTGTTAGTCATTCGAAGTCAACTTTAATAAGTGTCGTTTGAAATGTCAACCGATAAACACTAAATAAATTGTTTCAGTTATATAAATACATAACTTTTCAGTGTTGTTTCTGATAAGGAACTGACGTCAGAGTAAAAAACATACACATTGTTGTTAGGAAAATATCAGTACATATAATTTTATATCTTACAAGTGTCAAGACATTCAGGTTTCTTAGTATCGAAGCCATAAAAATGATTGAATTTTTTGTTTTTCCTATATCAACTAAATAATCTGAAAGTTAAATGAAATGCCAAGAGATAATGGATTCAATCTTCAGTGTCGTTGAGGATGCTCACTGTGAAGGGGTTCTTAACTAGAATTAAATGTATCTGTCCGGTTTTTAGTTAACATCGTCAAATTATTGTCATACATACCAGTGAGTACCAATCTGTTTATTTGTCGGGTTGGATTTCAACAATCTACATTTTCTGATTCACATTTTACTATCATTTAAGCGCGATTTCTAAATATATAGACATTTTTTTCTATCTCATTTAATTTGAAAACGATGTTTTGATATTCCATAAGTTGTGTTTTATTGCTTACAGATGATTTAACTTTAACACTATTAAATCTTTAATGAATTAACTAGATTTAATTACACGTGTTTCAATCTATCAGTGTTGTTAATTGGTTTTTTGTTTATTTTCGCCCCATTTTCGTCTCAAGTATCTAGAAGAATCTGGAAAAATCTACAACATACATCTTCATAAAGAAAAAGTGTTTGATTTTGCAACTAAAACTCAAGTATACGAAACCTTATGCATAACAAACGAAGATCAGAATATTCCAATACGTTTAAAACAAATGAATGGACCATTGTTATTTATGATTATTGGAGGTTTCAGTGCTATTATTACACATATTAGTGAACACATCTATTATATTGTTATGAATCGATAAGTTGATTTAAGATTTAGTTTCTTTAACGAAACTATCCTCATTTTTCAATAACACTCGTAACTAATTGAAATGTATTGAAACGTTGAATACTTCAAAATTAAGTAAGGCATAAACATTATCTTTTGATGAGATTGTTCAGTGTTCAATGCATAAAATTGTTTTACCGAATGACATCTATGTGTTCGATTCACAAGTCCATTACTGACATTTATGTTTATTTAATAAACACGCTTTATTATTTGGTATGACTGTATTTGTAATAAACCTACTAATTCTATTTATCAGTCACTTCTATCTATGTTGATTGCTTAATTTTTTCCTTTTAAAAATATTAGTCTTAAGAATTATGATTCGTGTATATGTGAAGTTAGTCAAAGAATAACCATTAGTTTTAAAAACGCCCAAATTTAAGTTCATCATTATTCTAAAAGAAACTTGACACGATAATATGTCAGAATATGACACTACAGTAAACGATTTGACCACTAGGTGATATTACAGTGCATTCAACACGGGATCATATTTGCAATCAAATAAAATTCACTCGGAAATTCGAATCAGAAGAAACAAGATTATGTTACCACAAGTATATCCTATAACGCAAGTGGGAAATAACAGCAGACATAATTCCCAGCATGACAGTAATTTCTTCTTTTTAGTGTAGCTCAGTATGCCTGTCTGCATAGACCGGGCATATAATTTGCTGTCTAATTAGTTACACTTAGCTATAGTGCTTTGAATTTAATTAACATGTTGTTTTGAGAGTAAACTGATATTTTCTTAGTATTATTAGATTAAAAGTATCTAATAGCAAGGAAAATATATATCGAAACATGTTTCTGTCATGAGTTATAATTCGTTGACTGGATTGTTAAATGCAGACTTAGTAGATGTGTATATTTATGAATAAATTAAAGTTTTAATCGAGTTACAACATAGTAGATAGAGGTCTATTACCATTGTTAGATGGGTTTCTCAGTATAGAATACAAAAGTCGACTTGTTTGCGCATTGCTAACTTATGTAAGTTAAACATGCTGTTAGTGAAATTGTTTGTATTCAAAATTCTAAACATAGTTACGTTTACAAATTGTCGTTATTTCAAAAAAATCAATGAATACCGGTGAACAGTAGCTAGTTGCTTGCCTCACTTTTAGGATTCTTCAGAACTTAACTAATAAGTGATTCTAACTAATTTAAATGTCGGTTATCTACTGATTTGGAAATGAGCCATGACTTTAATTCCTACGAAGAAAGGCTAACATCTGAAGACCTACACATATAGGCGAATCCGAATAATATGAACCGACGAGTTAGCTGCACCATGGCAACTAATAAGTAAGAAATGGATTCAAACATCTACTACTCCAACTTCTAACGCATCCCATTTATTTATTGATTGGTTAATTCTGTTTAGAATTATTCTAACTACAAAGTTCAACGTATAACCATTTGCAAATTTAAACCCTTTCTTTGACCCACAATCATCATTACATTAGTTTACTCCAACTATGATTTGATAACAAGCCCATCTTCAGATTGTCTATCCCTTACTGTGAACAGCATGTGTACAAATAGTTGTAACATGAAACTACGCACGAAGTACACACCTTCCTTCATCCGCAACAATTCCACTTACAATGACTCATAAATATTTTATACCCTGTATACAATCGGATATTCGTAATCAATTTGACCTCTTATTTACATTTATATTCGATTATCTTTGATTTTGGTTGTTTCCCCGAAGAAGCTCGGACCAACTTACCGTGCGAAACGTTGAAATTTTTCTTTAATTTTATCCGCTGAGATTATTTACAAATATATTCTATTCATATGCCTTACATACTTTCGGCGCCCAAGTTTTGTAAATATTTTCGTTCTTTTTTTTTGGAGGAAAATACCTATAAAAATAAGCCATGACTTACATTGTCAATTAAGTGAGGAGTAAATTGGCAATATTTGGCTGCCATTAACTACAGATCATGATGTAACAGAAATCTATTGAGATTGCGAATTCAGATCAATCGTTAACTGATCTGTGTACTAAGTGTAACTTGCCCTCCATAAGAGTTGTATGTTTTATAGGTTTCATGCCATGATGTGAATGTGAACTGTTTATTTAACTCAAGTTAAAATCTACTAGTTATTTATTCCCACTTGGTTTTCGGTAATTCTTCTATCAATATTAATTTCATAAGAATGTTATCTTCAAAATTAAACAAATCTCTTTACAAATGATAATCCACTTAATTATGTAACTTATAATTTTCAATATCCAATGATGTTAGTAATTTTAAATTCACAAAGAATAAAATTATATAACAATCTATTGTTCAAGTGATTGTTTCAGTTTACTAGAGTAGGACATAATATGAATAAAATTAATTATTGATGCTTCATTTAAAATAGATCTTACCTGGAGTAATAAATCTGTCTAATGTGAAATCATGTTCCAGGTAAATTTGGTATATTATTGAGGTGATTATGTCAATCATCTTTTATTAGTTGAATTACATGTTACACAACATGCATAAAAATATTTCATTAATGAACACTATCACATTAGAATATTTAATAGTTTATTACATACATTAAATATTTATCAGTTGCGTTAGTTATCTAACAACAGTCGACAAATGAAAACAGTGGAACTGTTTCACGCAGAAATTGCTATTAATTGTTTATAGTAACTAATTCTCATAACGTTTCTGCCAATATTTTTCTTTCGTGTGACCAATTAACTGCATGACTCCCAACTGATTTCATTAACGGAGTAGGCATTTTATTGCAAAATACATTTTTTTTAAGAGACCATATAATGCTATGTTAATGTATTTAAATAGATGATTGATATACGTTTACTATTCGTTTCAAGATAACCAATAAAGTAGAATGTACAGGACAGCTATTTCATGTTAATATAGAGTATACCAGCTATTGTCAACCACAGCCCTACACGTGATAGAATTCATAATCTTTAGTTTCCTTGGAGAACATCATAACTATAGACAGCTAAGTCTGAGCTAATAGACATATATTTTGAAAAATTAGACTAATTTACTATATAGTTAGATTGTCACCTAAAGTGACAAAGTGGTGACTGTTTTATTTTTGATGTAGCTAGATCCAAATAATGCTTGAATTCGTCTAAGGATTTAGAAATTCTATCTACGAACTAAATACTAACAGGAATGTAACTTCGAGAAAATTTGCATTGAGCTTTTCAAATCAGTTAGAGTTGCTATCAGGAGCTGACGAAATTGAATGTTCTACATCGCATTCCGTAATAAAGTCTGTATGCGCATTTACGAGTAACCATAATCTTTGATGGAACGGTCTAACATGCCATGGTATGCGAAATCTGTCCATATGAGTTTGATTTGTGAATTTAAGTAAGTTCCGATGATCGCTAGGGTGTAAGCAACTAGAATGAGTATTCAGACATTTATTAAATCTCACACAAACAACAACCAAAACAATTGATCATTTAAATACAAAATGCACGTATGAACTCAATATTAGTCTCTTTGATAAGCATAATTAGGAGATCAAATGAATTATCTTTGATAACTTTGTGTCGTTACTTAATTGAGAAATCATACAACTTTAATCATTTTTTGTAAAAATGCTGTTTTTAATTGCTTAACAACCATGCTTATATTGGATCAACAGGCTAATCGATTTGTTTTCTCAGATTTTGCGCATAGGTCTTACATGCTAAGGTATCAGTACAGCAGCAATAAATACTTCAGTAGGTTGATCAGATTAATTGGCATAACATAGCTGTAACGTAGTAAGATAAGAGATCAAAGTTGCACATTTAATTGACAGATAATTACCTGGCATTGTAGGACCTTTTGATATACTCATTATTTGCTTAAATGCATCATTATTACTAACAGGTATTCATTACTTTGGAAATGTAATATCTAGAGTCTAGTGTTTACTAATTACGTTTCGGATTAATATGGTTTGGTAAGTTAATAGAACTATCGCTTTCTTTCTAAAAAAACTGTTGCATAATAACTTAACGGTATTTAATGAGATATATACATTTTAGGTCACTCAGTATGTTTAATAACTATATACTCAGTAAAGTGTACATCATAACAAAATCCTGTAGGATTCATTTCAATAGTTCGGAATACTTTATTGAATTTGATTTAATTCATTCATTTAATTCAAAAAAGATTCAAAATTAAATTGCTTTGTTAAACGTATCTATTAATGAGCAGTTGTATTATACCTCAGGTTCATGATTCTATTGATCCTATGGTGAATTAACCGATTAAATATCAACTGACGAATCATTTAATTATATGAATAAAGAGTATCTTTAAAAGTATTACGGATATGATACTATAAAATTTATTCAGCCATATAGCAGTCAAAACTTTATTGTGGATAATTAAGTCATTTCGCCTCAGTGATCATCCCAACATCAGTACAAAAAAATAACAATATAATTGGAATTTACAATAAAATAAGAAAACTTCTAATAGCTACAGTATCTTACGTCGGTTCGCAACAGAATTCAGTTTTGAAATAATCTGAAAGTCGATCACTTTATTCTATCATTTATTTATTTCAAAAAAATTGAATGCACAGTAGCATTTAAGCATCATGTAGAATATTTTTCAACATAATACACTTTTTGAATGGTCTATAAGTCAGAAACAAGCTAATAGTTGAGAAAGAATACTATTTATTTTTTAACTTGTCTTCATCATTTACATGCTTAGGTCTCTGACTCAATGGTTCATTAAAATGCCTAAAGCACAAAAGATTACCAGGTTATTTGGAATACATTCTTCAAGTGTTAAAATGTTATGATCTTGACTAAAAAGCTAATAGCGAAGAAAATTGTGAACAAATAATTAAACAAGGATAGTAAAATTTCTTTCATTAATCAGCTAGTAACTGAGAAGCTTGAAAACTGCACTCGCAGGTGCTAGATTTTATTATTTTTTGACGTATAGGTGCGTTACGATCTTTAAATGACTGTCGTAAATGAAAGTTAAATTAATTATACTGTTGACAATATAATTATTGAATAATAAATTTGATCTTTTCTACTGAATAAATATTACTGAATTGTATTGATCGAGCAAATATTGTTGTCTTTAAGAGCCAGTTGGATTTAAGATATAGAAATCAAGACAAGATTACGTAAACAAAGCTAATGCACTATGCTGCTTAATTATCGCTTATCTGGTAATCTCGAATAGAAAATCGAGTAGGTTTGCTCATAAAAGTCTTCTTATGCTAACAAGGAGGAAATGAAAGCATGGCATTACAGTTATTAATTCGTTAAATATTCCTTAGTCAGGTCTTGTTTACAATAAAAACAAAATAATGAGTAGCATGTTGATTGAATTTATTATTCAAATAGTAGACAACTGATAATTACAGTTATTTTTTTATTTAATCAATTATGTATACATAAACTAAATGTTCTATTGCTTAAGGTGATCACCCGCATAAATCATCTTTAAAAATTTATACACTTATTATAATGAGAATGATTTGAATAATAAATGTCAAATGGTTAATGAGAAAAATACTATAAACACATTTGTCAATACAAACATAAACTTGAAATGTTATCATTAGTCATATTGAATAGATTAGGTGTTTTAACGAAAGAGTGGCGGATTAATCGTAATCAATTTTATCTTCTATATTTGGAGTTTATAATAAAAATATTTTTACTAAACGTTTACTGATATTTAAAGGCAGTTTTAATTATGGATGATAATTTGGATAATGATAGTATAAGAACAGAAGATTATGCTTCAAAATTTAATGAAACAATTGATATACCAGGTGAGTGGTTTCTTTGCACTGTTCATTGTTGGTAAGTGGTTATTCGTCCAAAATAATGATGTTATTATGATTTCTAACTAGTAGTATCGGCTTTTGGTAATAAGTAATTAGTATCAATCAACAATCATCTGACATGTGATGAATTCTAATTTTAATCTAATCGTCAGCTAACATAAACAGACTACATTAATTTTATTGTTGAATGTTGTAAACACCCGGGAATGTTTCTCTCTTGATCGACTGTTTGGATTTCGACACGGTTGTTACACGCACGCGTCATACATGCAATTAACATCGTGCAATACTCTCTCATAGTAGTCGCTATGAATTTTCATATAGCTTACTTTATAATGAATGAGGGGGCTTCCTTATATTCTTGGGTCCCAAATTTTATTGTAATTGTTTTAGTAATGAACACATCACAAAATATGAATTTGCTGTGTGATTCGGTTTCTGACGTAAATTTCATGCCATTAACGATACTGTTGATCATATTGTAAGAACGGACCTATTAAATCGTTCTGACAATAAGTAGGTCATCTGCATAGTGTATCTAAATTTTATGGCTTGACCGCTAGTAATACTAAAGTTTTCTCGCTCTAAAATATTAGTTTTACAATTAATCTAGATATCGGTGTTTCTATCAGAGCTTATTTTGTTCATTCAAAACAATTAGCTTAGAAGTAACTTCATCTAAAACAATAATTATCGTTGAAATTTAATATGAATTGTAACCAAACACTTAATTCAACCTTACGTTTTTTATTATTGTTGTTATGGAATCATAAAATAAAAGGTAATTTCGGCAATGAAATTCATCTTTTTTAAAAAACAGAAGCCATCTTATTAAGTTAAAGATGTCAGTATCTCTGAAAAAATCATGTAAATAATTTATAATGATAGATGTTCATCTAAAAAGAATGGGAATAAGAAGTTATGGACAAGCGAATTACCTTTTTCGGAGATTGTCACATCAATTGCTTGTGTCATTAGTGATATAATTTTTATTATGGTTTAACAATCAACCAGTTCATTATGTGTTGATGATTTGACTTTTACTTTATTTTTGGTGATTTTGCATCCTTTTAACCGAATGGTTTCTTAGCAAAACTTTCATTGTCGTTCTAGAAACATTATAAGCATCCTCTTTACTTTCACACACCATAAGCTTCTGAAGTAAACCATCCAGATCAAAGGAAGTAATATCAACAAAACCTTATCATGTTTCTACTATTCAAGATGTATTCCTCCATGGCAGTTAGAACAGTTAGTAAGAATAGACAGTTTGTCAAGTGTTACGCAGGTTTGGTTAGTGTTTAATAACAAGATAAAGCCACTGTAGGACTTAGGTATGCACATTATTTGGTCACTGAGCATTAGCTAATGTCACGTTCGTGTGATTGTATTTAATTCTGATCAAACTGTATTGACGACACTGAAATTTAGTCACTACCGCAAGTGATTTTATTTCATTTCAAGTGTGCTTTGGTGTTAAGTGACTGACAGTAGTCTCAGGAAAGCATGGACTTATGTTTTGTGCTAAGTGACTCTTATCAACAGAGAGTGCCTGCAATTCGGAAGTAAATAGAGCACTCTCTAAATGTTTATAATGTGTGCTACTCAGTTTTACAGTTAAATTAATTGTCCATGCCACCATGTTTAATTTGATAAGATAAACAATAGTAAGATTATGTTTAAGAATACAACTATATGCCTTTAAATTACACACTGACGACTAAATAGTGACGATAAGATGTATATGTATATATTAGTTCATTCAGTACGGTTTCATAATCAAAATTTCGTGTTTTAGAGACTGAAGTAAAGGTCAGTTGGAAATTGTGTAACAAACTATTTCGGAATGTATTAATATTTTGTAACTAAATTAATATTGAATCTTGTTGTCAACAAGGTAACTCTAAAGGCTACATGTATTATGGAGTAAAAGTGAGCTGAGGCCATAAAACTTTTCATAACTATTTTCAGAAGTTTAGTAAAAATATTTTAACTACAGTTTTATTAAACATTTTGTTTCATGTACCCTCTAAATCATTTCAAATAAATCATTAACCGTTATTAGGTTGTTTTCGGCTAATGAACATGTATCAATTATATAAGTATGGATTACAAAATTTTTACTGTGTGTTGGTGTATTTCACTGTGTTATTTAGTTGTCTGGAACGCAAGCATACTTAAACGTTAACAGTAGTATTTTAGATATCACTTGGTCATCAGTAAAGTACGCAGGTCATTAATTAACCTCGATTTATTAACATCAATCGTTCAAGTCATATTGATATTGTGATTGTTCAAGGAGTATGAAACGCTAATATTCTGTGTGTAAATTATATTGAATAATGAGGAAATCTTAAGCTACAATAAGACATCTGTCTTGCATGCATAAGATTGATTCGTGCATAAAATCTGTTATATGTATCGCAGTCTGATTGGTTTTAATTTTCCAATTATACAAAGGTCTTTACATCATTAGTGCATTCTGAGTATATGCAAACGTCCAACTATGTAGAAGCTTTTTTATGTCTGAAAGTGTTAAGGAAATTACACTGTTTAAAGTACTATTAAAATTGAAACATACAATATCTACTAAAAATAGCCATTAATCAGAATCTCTGTTTTAATGATAAGCTATTTTCAAATATTTACCTTAGTGTTTTGTGAGACGCATATTAAAATCAATGAATATTCCTAAACAAGTTATATTTTTCTAAATCACAGCTATCGTGGGCATTATAGTTTGTAAACATAGCTACCGAATTTCATGTCCCATATTCACTAACATATCTATCCCTCCTGGTATTCACTATAATGAAGAAATGAAAGTTTATAAATAACCTCAATCTAGTGATTTCAGTATTTTTAATTACTGCATTCAAACTATGTTTTAAGTTAGTAATACTAATGACCTCATACAATAGTTTAAGTCATGTTACACTAAAAAAATGATAATAAATTTCTGCTCAACATGAGCATCCCACTTGTTTGTAATGACGTAGTTGTTTAGGTGGTACACTGCTGTGATTTTGAGTAGTTTCAAAATTAAAGGTACCACTGTCACACTTCAAACAAATCCGTATGTATTCTCGTATGTTGTTAATAACATGTGCATCATATTCGTGAATGTAGCAATATAAATTTATTAACCAATTAACAATTGTCGAGCTGTTGACAGCTTAGTTTTAACTACTTATTCTGTGCTACAGTATTCTGTAAAAGTATCTGATAATCGTGATAGATGCATTACTTTCTACACATTTTAGATTAGTCATTTCATTAGGTTGTTTTCTATTACACAATGCTGTTAATAATGACATTCAGTTAGCTGAATTTGAAAACATACATTTTGATTATATCAAACTATACCTTAGTAAATGTCATGTAAGCACCCAACGGATAGTAAAACACTAATTTAAGTTGATTCGTTTTAATTTAATGTTTCACACACCAAATACCTTCATGTTTATTGCTGAACCAATATCATTCTACACCTATCTGTCATACACATGTTTGCTAACCAATCATGTTTCAGAAAATATTTGTATTAAATAAGTTTAATACGAATTGTACAGTAGATTGTAAACCGTAATCGATACCAGTGATTGTCTGTTTGCGCCAGTCGAAATCTTCAGTGAAACAGTATTGTTTAAGTAACATATTGTATTTTCAATGTAATTTGCTAGTGATAATTAATAATCTCTGACAAAGTGAATAGAGAATATTGATTCCATTTGTTAGAACATTCTTTGATGTTGAAATGTCATGTATTCTACTTAATGCTTACAAGTAGTATATGCCAATTGAGATTTTTTTTCATTACAACTAATCATAAATGGATTAATACACTTTTACTTTTAGAAAAAATGTAACAAAAAATTATCAGGTCATATGAATTGTATTTTAATACAAACAAACAAACAAATTGACTAATCAGTAATTTAACTTGTTTTGGTTTTGTTACAAAATAAATGAAATGAATGACATTTTGTTCGAGAACCCTGTTCAAATTAAACTAGATTAACAATAGTAGGTTATCAGCAATTTACAAAGATCTATCTTCCCTTGATCTATCTATCTATCCATCAATGATCTATCTACCTAACTACCTATCTGTCTATTTATCTGCCTACCTCTCTATCTATTCATTCATTCATTCAACTAATAATCATTCCATGTTATGTTTGCACAATAAATAGTAAACTCGAAAATTAAATCCCATTCAAATTTGTTCACTAAAAGATCACAGTCATAGTAGAATAATATAAATTCATATATTTCGGGGTTTCAGATCAGCAGCTTTACAACCTAAAATCAATAGTAACTAATATTCTTTAAAAAAGAAAACAATATTGTACACACCTCATATTATTATTGTTACAAAGTTCTTATCAATAAAAAATGGTTAGGGGAATAATAATTACAAATGGGTTACAAAATATGCGCTTACATGCTTAAATGCTTACATGTTGAGTAGTGTGATCATTCTAAAATAAAATATATGGAAAATGATCAGTAAATTAAAGTTATATGATAACACAATACGAATACAGAATCAGACAGATCAAAAATTAAACTAAGAAAAGTTTATATAAGACTCAGAACGAAATGAAACGTAAAATGTAATTTTATAGCTGTAAACATGTAAGCAGGTCAATGTCAGATTAACAGTGGCATAATTTATGAGTCAGATTTAAGTTTTGTGATGGCAGTGGCTTGGTAAAGTTAAGTTAGGTGTTTATTTGTTTAAGATTTTGAGTGATTTTGTAATATCCACTACTGAGTAGATGACAGATATCGTACCACTAATAGCCAACTGTCCTCTCTGTCTAAGTTTTCAAAGAATGTGTCTGGAAATTCGACTATTAACTCTGTATCTTTCAATGTATGTGCTTTCATGTAAATGAAAACCGGTAAATATAATTAGAAGTAAATTGAGGTGGGTATTTATGAGGATTTAATTGTTACAAGGAACAATACGTTTATTAAGGTACAATAAATTTCGCAGCTGGAAAGGTCGATTTCCTCATCACTTTCAATATGGAATCTATCTTACCAGAAATTTTTTAGTTTTGAAGACTAGTTATACTGTGACAGTTTTTGATCTCAATCGCAAAACGCAGTTATTTTTATCCTTGTCTTACTATATTTGCTGACTAATTTTTGAAGATAATCGGTAATCGATGGATATTTTTCAACATTAGTTATATCTTTCTTAGTCCTGTTTTCTGAACATAATCTCCGTACTCAATCAAATAACCTTTGAACCAAAGCTAGATTATTGGACAAGAACTGTTGATATTAAAACCAACTCTGAAGCAAATAATCTTTCGGCTAGTAAATCGTTGAATTCAACAGCGCATCGTATCCACCACTAAAGTCTCTTTGTAATATCAGTTCAGTGAGCCGGACTGGCTACTGGCCTGTGATGGTCATTTTAAATAAAAGCACACTTATTAGAACTGAAGACCTGATAATATGGTACTTATTAGTTTTCATGTACTGAATTATTATAGTTGAATGAGAAATAAATTCAGAGTCATTAATAACGATTCTTTTGTATTATTATAAACTAGAAACACAAAGAACTAATTCGCATCTTGCAGTTCAGTCGTTTTGTGGTGAAGTAAAAAAGTCATCTAGTTCAATAACGCTACTTCCTACATGGTTAGTAAAATTTTTCTACTAAACAAGAGTATATATATATGTTGGGTATGTTTTCAGATCATATTTTATCATAATATTTTTAAGCCAGCAAAGTGGAATTACAGTGAGTATTAAGTAGGATACAAGGTTAACAGTAGTTTTGTTTCCGCAGTTGTTAGTTTGTTTCTTGTTAGTGTAAGCGAAATTTTTGAGTATGGAATTTAGTGACATTAAAATTTAAACGCCCTTATAGCTTATATCTGTTCATGACAAAAACAGCCCTTGATCAAAATTAATCTCCTCAAACCGACAAATTATATAAGAATAACCTTAACCGGTGATGAACTTTCTAAACCCGAATGAAAAGTGACTGTCAAAGTTAATTGGAATTCAAACTGAAACATATTTTTTAACCAAGTTCGTCGATCAATGTGTATAACATGTTGATCGGGTGCACTAACTGTATCGACCTTATGAAGTGTATTGAATGATCTTGAAGTCTCTGTTTATATAAGAGTTCTCAAACTATTATGAAAAGACTGATTAGTGGTATTTAGTGAAAATGTTTGTTTTATGTTCTGATAAAAAGGTAAAATACTGAATTCATGTTGTTATTGACCTTAATTGTAAGCATTCCTTTGTATTAATTATAAAGCTGAAAATTTCAAAGCTATTTTTAAATTAGTTATATATCTAGACAGTTATGTAAGTTGTGCTTAAAATCAGTCGACAAGATACTCTGTTCTACTATGGTTTTGTCCTAAATGACATTTAATAACAAGATATACCTACATTCCTGAGTGAACTGACATTCCCTATGAGATTCGAACCCGCGTCATGCAGCTTTGTAGTCCTGAGATGCAATCAACGAATTAATCACGCGGCCGACCAACTACATATAAGATTGAGATATTTATTCTCACTAATAATGAATCACTTAGCGTAGAAACTAAATTATAACTTAATTGGGATTGTTTATTCAGGATTCAATGAACATGATATCAGTGATATTCATCGTTAAACGTACATAAAAATATAAATGATATTTATTTCACATTAATTAAGATAACATAACAACATAAGATGGAGAATAACTGAAACTATGAAACCATGAAGAGTCGCGTTACAATAACTTAGTGTTTACTTTTAATTTTACAATAACTGCTATATTTGTCTTAATTCCTGATTGAAATTTCTTTAGTGGTTCACTCTCAAATTCTACTCTTAACGATCTAATGTAAAAACTCGATGTTGTTGTTGTCCAGTATAACACAGTAAGATTTATAACTAGGTAATTAAGCTACCATGACGTAACAAAGTCGGAACATGCACTTCGACTACAAATTCCTCTATCATTTTATATTAAGTTTCACTTATTTCAAGCTATTCCAATAAACTTTCAAGAGATGATTCTCTTTCAATAATGTAAACATTAATGATAGTTAAAAATTATTCAACCCACTTAATCTACAAAGTTATCTTGAATTTAAATATTGTTATGTATATGTTTTTGGTAATCTTTCATTTAACATACATATAATGATGAGTTGATTATATATTTATCATGCAATAATATAGTAATTTACAGTAACGGTAAATCTTATGTAAACATTTAGGTGTACATTATCAAAGAAAACATCCAATGTAAATTCACACGAAAACCAGTTTTCATTTTAATAATAATAATAATAATAATAATAATAATAAAGTAATCCTTGCAAATATATCCAATAATTCTGAATTACAACAAAATTCTACTAATGAGAATAAAACTTTCAAAGAAAAACATCCTACAAATTCTTTAATTCCTTATGAAATACAATCAGTCATTCCATCATCATCGATAAATGACAAAGTAAGTTGATGATAACTTGCACGCATTTTCATTCATCAAGACTAACTTCTCTTGTCTTCTTTTTTTAACTTGAAGTCGTAATTTCTTTGCATGATATATTATGTTTCAAGGCGAAAACGATGATTCATTTAAAAAGCCTAGATAACATAGTTTAAATTTCTAGCTTATGGAAATATCTTCCTTTCCCATTGATTTTTAGTTATTCTTAAAAGAATTATACTTTATATCACCTTATATATAAAGTTACTTTCTAACTTAGAATTAGAATGTCGATTTCTACGTAGTTCAACTCGAAAAAAGCAATGGACTAAGATTTTCAGGAATCTCTTCAGAAGATGTCAATTTTGATAAAAGATACAATTATAGTGGGACAAAATCTTAATAGTCTATAACTCTGAAATAACAAGTGATTAATATTTATATCAATGTCGAACATTAACTTCAATTTTAGATAATTTTGAAAGCTGATTATAGTTTCAGTTAACCATAGTGTACATCAACATAAATAGCTACCACACAAGTTTAGTTTCAATAAATTTTATAACTTTACATAAACACTGATTTTGGTGGTGACAAATATGTAGAAATCCTAAAGAAAAGAATTTCTAATTAACTTAAAAGAGCGTTCATGACTGCAATTTATGTCATCTAGCTGTCCTTCTTTCAACAATGGTCTGAAGTCGAATAGAAAAAGAACAGCGATAGTAGCAGATTAAGATAAATTCATTCATTTCGAGGATCCTCTTCAGATGCTATGTAAACTTCAAACGATTTATTTTAATTAATAAAGAACGATTAAAGATATTTTATATCAGGAAGGTTTCAAAGTGAATTTATAGGAAAAATAAACGATTGGTCTGAAGGGAAAAAATCGTAAGGATCGTCACAGTTATGCAATAGTTATAAAGACACTCAATAAATGACAAAAGCTTAAATACAGGAGAAGAGATTCGTCAAATTATTTGGGTCATAGATAGGCATTTCTTCATTAATATTTTT
This sequence comes from Schistosoma japonicum, assembly GCA_025215515.1. Lineage (NCBI taxonomy): Eukaryota > Metazoa > Platyhelminthes > Trematoda > Strigeidida > Schistosomatidae > Schistosoma > Schistosoma japonicum. Next base: position 30,537,961 of record CM046061.1, read on the forward strand.
GAAAGAGGTCACGAAGTTAGAAGATTTGTAAAAGATCTTTCTGTAGACAAAGGTTTGCTGCAAAAAGTTTAATTGAAAGTACTCCAAATAGTAGAGAATCGGCCATTTTTTACTTATCAATGACCTTAAAAGGCTTTGATACATCGACGTCGTCTCTACTATCACGCAACTTCCTAGCAACTTAATTGCTAACAACCTGTTGACCTTTGAGCGTACTGATTGATGCGTGCATTCGTTCTCCTTTTTGTTCTTGTAATGTACATATGAGTTGATTGGGATAGTTAAGGTTAACAGACAGTGAGAAATTTTCCATAGCTGATTGTTTTATTAGGCAATTTGTTGTATAGATTGAGATTAATTTAGTGGCTAGATAGGTCCCATCAGCATGGACTTTGATCAAAGATCCTGATATTTCGTCATCTTTAAATCTTAGTTTTATAAAACCTGGATTCTTTTTTACAGGGACATAATAAGTGTCATTCATCCTAGTTTTTCTGTATTTTTCTACAAATTCTCAGTTAAACAAGATTCAATCGTCACTAGTTCGCTTTGACAATCTAACAATCTTTCTTTAGATTATTTTTTTCATTACGTAGTTAGTTTACTTAACTGCTCGACATACACTCTAATCATTTCTATTAATAATTGAAAATATGCTGAATTAAGCAATCCTCTACTATAAATCTGCAACTATGATTTTATAGAATAAAGAATATTCTCAGTCCAACTGTCAAATGAACGAATATAATCTATCATTTCGGAACGACTCACATTTAGTAAATAAACAACCATTGAAAGGATGCTGCCAGTTGGAGAAATCATCTGAATGGAGAAAAATAAGTAATTCAGATTACAACAACATAGTAAGGTAAGATTGGGTATATAAGAGTGCAAATTTTGAATGTATATACTAGTCGCTGTTATTTCCTTCTTCGCATCTATTTATACAGGTTATTTTATTTCAGATACATTTAGTAATTATTCTATTGATTGAATCGTATTAAAATGATTACTAAGAAGATATATATACTGTGTTTTAAGTTCCTATTACTTGCGAACGCGGGTAAAATTTAATTGAACATCAACTGTACTTTATGAAGAGTTGAAAATGAAGACGTTTTGGACAGTTGATTAGTTTGAATTTAGAACTCATGAGAAATAAGCACTTGCAACTATGTCAGGGACTGAACTCAGGATCTTTCTATGATGCGAATGTTTTGCTGCACTTAGACCATTACGTTGATATTGAATGATTCACATTTTCAACTTGAATTAAAACATATGCTCTTAATATTAGGCATTCGATATTTAGTCATGTCGTCAGTGCTCAGTGCTAAAGGATCGCTTTTTTAAACGGTTTACTACCGAATTCCAATATACGACTAAAGCTGTGTTAAATACTTCATAATTTAACGACTAAAATCCATGAGTAATAGTGGATGAAAATATCACGGCATTACATCTATAAACACTGAGCACGTTGTTAGTCTTTATTGATTTCGAATATTTGCTATGTATTCTAAATTAAGGTATTACAGATTAAAGAGTACAAATAATATAGAGACTTGTTTGTTTCATCGAAATGCTTCTAAAAGTCTGTGACTGAGAAATTAATCCTTTACGTCAATTGAACTAGAAATTAGTACATTCGCCATCTATTTACACTAGTTTACAGAGTTACGCTTCTGAGAACCAAATAAACAATTTGAACAAATTTAGGCATAATTTAAATGAAAACATAATCTCTGCCAAGCTGAATCGAGGCTTACAATTCGCGGATACAAGAATAGGCTCAGAATTTACAGATCTCTTATTTACCAAGATCCCTTTAAACTACCGATACTGAGTCACAACCTATGATGAAACAGCAATGCAATTCCGTCCCCTTCGCAGTAGTATTTTTAAATAAGAGATCAGTTCGTAACAATAGCAATTTCAACTATGACATAGGCTTAAAAATGATATAGTGCGCTTTGTAGTCTATGATGATAAGTAAAAGAATTTCTTCGTAACTGAATGGAGACAGGTGGAAAGGATTGCTCAGGACAGAGTTGAATGGAGAGTACTGGTGAGCGGCCTATGCTCCTCCGAGAGGGGTAACAGGCGTAAGTAAGTAAGTAAGTAAGAATTGAGGTGGCTTAAAACAGACAGATGTTATTTTACTTGTTTGTATTTATCACTGAATGGTGTCATTGGGTAGCATTAAAGACATGGGAGCATTAGAGACAGCTGTTTTATCCTAGAATGAAGCTCCCCAACAGAAGTAACCCTCCATTTCCCCTCATGTAAAAAACAATTCATCAGTAAATAACTTCGAGATGTTCTTAAAGTCTTAGTAATAAGTTGTGCGTGGTTAGACTGTTATCACCAACGTCATTGATTGATCCTAGAGCAAATGTCACAAATTGATGAAAATTTTTACCTATGCCATAGAACGTTGGCTAACCCAAAGGTGCAGATGGTTAATAGGGTGCCTTGAGACCTGAAGGGATCTGGAGTGCTCACTGATGAGGAGTTCTATATTGGGACAAAAAAGCTTTTCAGGGCTTCCTTATTTTCAGTGGTACCCAACTAACAGACAAATAAACTTTATTCATAACTTGAAAATATAATGGTTGTACTAATTTATTATTTGTTTGCTAAATACATCATAAGTAACTTTTGTTTAACATTTAGTAGCGAATCAATCAAATAATTGAATGAATGGGAACTCAGTTTGTTAATAAGGTGTATAGCGACGAAAAGCTTCAGTTAATCTGTAAGAATCTACTCTTTATTATAGTGTTCAACATTCTTGTTTTATATCGTAGTCACGACAGAATATTTGGTGAAATTCATAATGAATCGAAATTATTACCTGTCACGTGTGATAGCGTAACAAATATTACTCCTTCTGTCAATAATGTTGATCAAAGCCTAAACAGAAAGTCTGAATTCAATACGAATCACTATTATCCTCCATATCGTAATAGATTACCGTGTGAAATAAGACAAAATGAACAATTTCTTGATCGTAGTGTAACTACACGATCATTATCTTTGAAAGGAAGATATGATCAATCGAAGGTAGAAAATCATCAACCTAAGGACTATATACAAATATCGGATATCACATTGAATACGGATGAAGTAAGTAATAGTATTCAAAAAATGGCTTATGTGTTTTCCTTAACAAATGTACTTATATGCAAAAGAATACAATATGCATAGTACTTAATAACTTCAAATAGCATTTCGTTTTAGTTGTTCAAAATAGCGAACTAATGCATAACAGTGCCATTTCTTTACTTAATAGCCAAAATTCATAAGGGAGTTTATTTGTCAAATTTCACTTATACTAACATATTAGAGATGTTATATAATAACAAATAGTCTAAATCGTGATGAACTGATCATATGTTTTTAATATCTGTGTAACTGCAAGAGACGTAAGAAGATGAGTAATTTAAAATATGCATCAAATAATGTATCTACCGCCATTATGAGACACGCTTGTAGAATAATTTAGGACAGAATAACTAGCTACAATTAAGAAATGAACAGATTGCCGTGCATTGAAAAATTTTAACTGAATCAGTTTACTAGCTGATTGTCTCAGGTATTTAAGGAAATCGAATAGACAGATTTATAATCACGTTAGTAAACAATTCATTTTCAAGAAAAGGGATCTTCATGAAACTCACTTCTTCCACAGGTGAAAATTTTTCGCTAGATCCCTTCTTTTAATGAATTTGTTATAACGCTAGAAATTTGGGGTTGGGTGGCCGAATGCCAATTAGGTGTGTTTAGTCGATAATTGCGCGTTTTCCCTATGCCCTCTGAGTCCCAAGCCGATAGACTAACCAGACAGAATCGAATTATATTTCATACATTCGTTTATATATATATATATATATATATATATATATATATCAAACCAGACCACACAAGCGGATCAATTAGGAAATTAACAGTAATACAGAACTAAAGAAATAGTGGCAGTAAATAGGGATAACTTGTACAAAACTGATTAACTGTAGTTCATAGTAAGAGACAAAAGACTAAGAGTAAATATACTAATCGGGAGGATAGGGTAAGGGGAACGTAACAATCATAGAAACAAAATGTTTACAATACCCACAGTTAGAATAATTGAGATAGTGTTCTAAAACACAGTACTGAGACTTTGTTACTCTTTTTTAGTGGTCCAGCAAAACAGAATTACGATAAAATTCCTTGAAGCAAACTGATAACATTTACAGTAAATCTAAATAAATTGGGATATAAAATTAGAATTATGAATGAACATTAATAAACTTAATAACAATATTTTGGAAATTAACAACCATTAACAGAATAATATTGTATGAGTTGTTGTCATAACACGAAGTATGTTACTTTCATGAGACATACATGTGGTTCCTGTTTGTCATGATGCACGCATAATTTAATAATTTCATACAGTCCGGCTACTACAAAATTCGTTGCAAACTATGTAGTAAAGTTGTAATATTATTAGTACTTGAATAATATAAATTATTATAAGAAGATAACTGTAATCAATTTTAAATGGTCATTCCCCTCCCCCCCCCAACTGTTTATGGACAAATACTAGTAACCATGAGATTATTTTACGTTGAAAACAGTAGAAAATTGAAACCAATATTTAATACTTAATTAGCATATTCTTTGCTCAAATATTTGATTTGATTCATAATGGCACTATTCATATCATTCACAATCGACTTATTTTAATAATTATGCTCATCATTTTAACTTGTATGTAGTTATTAGAGTTGACATTTTATGGTAATCATTTTATCACTAAGAATATGACTCTGTTAGTTATCTTGAAGTCAAATACTGTTAGTATTTAAAAGATAGCTTTATTTTGTAACTAGCTAATTAATTGTATCGCCTAACCATTTATGTCTGTTTGTAAATAAAGAATGATCTTTTCGATAAATGCTCATCAGGTTCTACATTTATTGGTTCAAAATTATCAGTCACAAGAATAGCCCATTCTGAGGTAAGTAAAACATTATTTAGATATCAAGAATAATTGGATAATACAGATATACCTATATACACTTATTTGACTAATAATCTTGTTTATCACAATGGTCGTTTACCTTTCAAAAGTTACATAGTAATTATTATTCCAACATTATTATTCGTATTTTATAAATAACCCGAAGAGGAAAAAACTTCCAATTATCCAATTATTCTTGATATCTAAATAATGTTTTACTTACCTCAGAACTGGCTACTAATGTGACTAATAATTTTGAACTAATAAATGTAGAACCTGATGAGCATTTATCGACAAGAAGACTATTCTTCGTTCAAAAGTGTTTGTTTTTGATAAACATGGGAATTTTTAAACAAATGAAGAATGTGATAAGATTTTGTTGAAATGAATGTTTAGTATCGTAGCACTTTTATCGATTTTTAACGAGTATTTTTTTATTAAGTGTTAATCAGAGTATTGCATTATAAAGTGTGCAGATGCTACATAGTTCATATCAATTGACATGAAACAGACAAAGACTGAATTCATGGCTTACAGAATTACTATTAAAAGAATGAATGTTTTAAAATGATGATGTTTGCTAATGAGGATTTTACAATGCATCATTTCACTTATAACCAACTATTATGGAAATGACCTTTAGATTTTATCAATTACACTACTAGAATATTTTCATCAATGTGAGCTTGAGTAATTACGAAATGTGACGATAACAAGTTATGGTTAACGTTTTGATAATGCGACAAGAAGACGGAATTTATCCAAGCTATGTGACTTATCTGTGCAATATAGTTCAAACAGTCTGATCATGCACACACTTGTTAAGATATTTATATATGAAAAATAATGGTCAACGAGGTAATCGTAAGATAATGTAATAAAACAAGGGAAAAGTGAAAAACGCTGTGAATCATACTCTCCTCCGGATATAATATCATATCGCCTTGATAAACTTCGTCTTCTTATCGAATAATGGTTAAAATATATAAAATTGTCCCGATGTTTAAAAAATTAAAAATGAGGAACAACAAATAGAGAATTAGCAGTATGTCATTTCTTGGACCTACAATATTAAGCTCTTCAGCGTTTGTACTTCAAATAAATTCTCAGTAGATGTGACTACATGGGAACCGGTTTACTTAACGCCACTTTTAGGTGTAGTATTATTTATTATCAAGAATTGTGATATTTTTTTAGGGTTGCAATTGAGTGTTCTGTTGATTATTGAATGTTAATTTGATAATACGAATTGGTCGGAATTAGACAAATGATTAATTTATTAACCTTCCCTCGACAGAAACCACTACTTCTACTTTGGATGTTAAAAATGTGAATGAAAAAGTTTAAATGAATTCTGATTTTTTTCAAAGAGGTGAGGACAAATATTTATAACAAAAAAAGTTGTTACGGGATTAAGGATAATCAGTGTGTAGCATATACATATATCCAATAGTTTATCATATAACCAGTAAACACAACACTCAGAAAAGACACTTTAAATTAGTATTATATATATATACACTCTTCATTAAAGTCCTGGATTGATAACTTAATTATTGAGTATGATCAAGATTCAATAAAATTCGGGGTTGTTACGCATTATTTTAATTTTTTCATTTTTATGAATTAGATTTTAGCAATTATTAATGAACGTGATGAACTATATGAGATATTACGTGCTAATGAAGAGGAGGCTAGTGCACGTTATTCTACAGAAAAGCGTTTAATGAGTATGAAACAAGAATTTACAGCTGAACAACAACGTTTAAGGCAAATTATTACAGCACTTGAAGAGGTAAATAAAAAAACAGAAAAATTAGTTTTCCTATATTTATGTGTTTAAATCATTGTTAAAATTAAGTTCATTTTTTATCGTATACAAGTAATAAATCTCACAGTCTGGTTGCAATGTAACTACTGGTCTAAATGACTGAAGACAAATATCTGATGCAAGATAACTTTAAGTGGCCTCCAAATAACTATATCTCGTAACTTAGATCAAGGAATATATTGGAAATTCATCAACAGATTTTGATCAGGAAAATGAGTTGCATAAACGAGATATTTTAGGCATTCAAAAGGTTAGTCGTGGATTGGTAAACACGTGTGAAAAAAATTTGAACTCCACCATTCCTTTCATGATTAAAGTTACATTGATTAGAACAAAAATTACGTCATTAGGAGATTTGTTTTTGATTGCTTGTTACAGTTTATTATCATGGTTCAGCCATGTGAAATATATGTTACTAATAGAATTGCATAAAGGCTCTCAGTATCATAAAATCGTTGAATCGAGAAATATGAACTATTAAGTGCAGACTCAGTAGTCAAAATCTATCTTATTACTTGGGTTGGTTTTGTTTCGTTAATAATTATTGGTTGATCATCATCAAGGATTTAAAAACTAGAACAAGACATTTGTTTAGTTTTCCATAACTACCAGTGTCTCACTAATAAACCTGATGTTGTAATGTTAATTAACTTTAGAAGGCTTCATCTTTATAAACCATTTACGTTAGTGTTAATGTTTATAATTATATACTGGAAATGTATACAGTGACAAGCAGAAAATACCCCTTATTTTAAATATTCTTTGATACTCTAACGTTGACACTAATATTTACTAGCACTTATTGATAGAAGTGTTCCGTTTTTGTATTTATGTATTTGTAGGAATTAGAAGTCACAATGTGTCGCCTTAATCAATTAACAGCAGAGAGAAGTAAATGGACAACTGAATTAGATGAAACGAAAAATGAACGCGATGAAATAAAAGAAAAATTTAAAAATGCTGAAGAAAATCACAAAATCGAAATGATGGAATTAGAAAATGTTTGTTTAATATTATCGTATTAATACTTTACATTTATAAGCTGATTGATAAGAAATTATTGATATAAATATCATATAGTAAGACATTTATGTAAATTCAGAATCCTTTGTGACTTCTTGAAGACTGAAACTAATATTGTATAGTAACTCATACTGAAAAAATTAATAATAACAATGTCTTTGAGATATTATATAACGTATACTCTAAAACTCTACAATGTAGGTTGAAACCTATCAGTATTTATACAAACACAACTTAGCTTGTCAAGTAGTTTTGAAAAACCAACTTCTTGCACTGATATTTCGGCATGATTCATCACTGAAACTTGATTATATAACGATGAAACACATAAAAAACACCTAAATTTTTGATGTTTTTTGAATAAATGTAATAGTATTTAAATATTTACTATTCCAATTAAAATAGTAAAATTATTATACATTGAATAGAGAGTTACAAGATTCTTCGATGAATTACAATAATCAAATTTACAAATAGCATTTCTCATTACAACTGTAACAATTACAATCATTTTATTAAATCGAGATGGAAATATATTTTGACACTCGTTCAATCAGCAGTTAACTCAAGTATGTATATTTAAGCATTTAAGCTATTTCATTGTTGATAATATAGACTGTAACTGACTAGTATCTACTGACTTACATCAATTTGTAATAGATTGGCTTTATGTTACATTCAACTGTAAAACTTTTTGACATATCTGTATTATAGCTGATTTTGAAGATCAGACGAAGTTTTAGTGAACCATTCCAACAGATCGAATCAATTTCGAATGGATTTAAATTATTTAACTTGAGTTTTTTATTTCTTAACTTTCTTTAAAATCTTATTCTATAAAGAAATATGAAGAGAAAATAAAACGAATAAAATTAGATGAAATTAAAAACTCTGAATTTATAATAAAAGAAATTGAATTAAAAATGCAAAATTCTATTGATGAACAAATGAAACAAACTCATGACCTTGAAGAGAAATTACAAAAATTAAATAAATCAATTAAAGAAATTGAAGAAGAAAAAGAAAATCTAAGGTGAATTAATAATGTTCATTTCATTGTTTGCTTTAAAATATACTAAATGATTCAATAAAAAGTCATGATTTCTAAATAAGATGATTCACTTCATCAGATTTTGTATTTCATTATTATTTGATTTAAATGAATTAAAAATGCTCACTTTTCATCAAGTTACAATGGTCAGGAGAATCATTTACCTACTTAATATGAATTGATTTTTAAAGTTTTATATCATTGAGTGACTTTTATTAGACAGCTAGCAAAAACCAGAAGTAGAAAATAGCTATTCCATTCCATTAATGAATTACTTAGCAGTGTGTTTACACAACCTAACAAGTGATCAAACTCGAATATTTAGAATCAGGAAAATGTTAAATCTTCTTGCCACTGAATCAACAATCATCGGTTTACATTTCTAACTTTAATCAATTTTCAATGATAACATGAGTTTATATTGTTATTGATTTTAGCCGTTATTATAAATAAACAACATGGTGCATTTTAACTTGTGACTCTCATAGATTTATAATTCAGTGAACAAAGTATTTGTAGCACGCTACTACAAATTAAGCGTTGTGTTGATTGCATAACCTTCGTTGAATTATAACCTTTAATCAACACAAGAATAACCCGTAGTTCCAAACTAATAACTTAACAGTTACCAACAGAAAGATAAAATGAATTAAGACAATCAATGACTTTTGTATCAGTTGTTAGCTATAAAATGTAAATAAGATGAAACTCTTAAATAAAGTCTTTTAAAAACGTTGGTATATAATCATTATAAAATGAGAAATTAATCCACATTATTCGGATGTTGTATTCTGTGAGCTACATGATTTAACTGAGATTTTGTTGTTGCACTGAATAACTTTTTCAGTTTCTATTTCTTATAACTTGATGAAATAAGTTCTGATGTTATTATTCAAAAAGAAAAGAAAAGCTTTTCAATTAAGCCGTCTATCTCTACAATATTACAACACCATGAAAGGCATCCACTTGACCTGGAAATATTGTCGATTATTTCATATACAATTTATGGTATATAAAACTTTGTAAATAATCTAATTTTCTTTCCTCTCGATATATCATTAATGTAATTAAATCATATTTAACATATCATCAATTATAAATAACAGACATGAAAATATGGAAATAATTAAGAAACATCGTGAAAAAGAGAGGCTAATTCGTAATGAATGTGAAGAGATGCTAGAAAATAAATCTATTGAAAAAGTACGTTAGACTTTATACATTCACGAATTTTATTATTGTAATTTATGTTATTGAATAAAATGACGACAAATCATTTCAAGTAAACTATTGTTACAATAATTACTAATTCCTGTCCAGAGCTGCAGAGTTGGAGCTAATAAAGCAGATTACAACAGATTTTCGGAAGGTAAGGTAGTTTTCAATGATAATTAATTAGGACCGACCACATTATGTATCGTATCATATGAGCAAGCGAATAAGAGCTACCAGGTTTTTTGGAAGTCTTTTTGAAAGTTTTTCTGATAGTCACGTCTTTAAACCTAAATGTGATTAGTCTGATTCCTGCCATATTTGTGGATATACTCTGTATACGTATCGCCGAGAATGATTGTACAAAAACACTTAACGTTGGATTTCAGCACTTATTACTCTCCATAAGCCTAGAACCTAGATGGGTTCTCAGAAGTCAGTAGATTCAAGTCAAAGCTTGAAATTCAGGAGTATGTTTACAGTTCGTCTAAACAAAAACTATCTCATCAGATTCTCTAAGTAAAAGAAAATGTAATTTTTTAATTAGAATATAATGCTGAATTTTTAGAGATTTTTAGAAATGGTTATTACTACACTAAATAGGTTGCAGCGCTTTACCTATCTTTCTTGAGGGCATTTCTGTAGCATATCAACGGTGCCACATTAAACATAAACAACTTTCGTGTTTATAATAAAATTCCAGATTAAATAAATGTTTTACTTTAAAAATTAACAAAGTTTAAGGAATCTTCTGTGAATTGTTTACAGTAGTTTCAAAGTTTAGTTTCACAAAAAGCTGATGCCAACTTAAAGGCTATTGAAACTCTTCTATCTATAAATTCTTACAAGCTTAGTAATTTTTAAATAAACTTCAAAATTACATTTGGAAATTAAACTAAACATTATACAAAATCGCAAGACATTATCACTATTTTAAATTGAATTCTCATTCTTGAATGAAGAATTCATAAAATTTAGACAAGACGATTTTCTCCTTAATAATGCCATTTATATCAACTAAACATTTGTATATATGGGACTCCGCAGCAGTGCGCAACCATGACCCTGTTGGAAATCGAACCCAGGACCCCCTGGCTCCCCGACGAGCGCTTTACCATTGGACCACTGGGCCGGCTCCTAATGGTTAATATTTCTAATTCAATCAATTCGTGTTACGTTTGCGAGACCTCATCCATTGTCATCGGTGGGTAACTGTCTCACACCCGACACGACTGAACTCCACCGGTCACGTCTTCACACTAGAACTCCAGTGATTACCTCAAGAAGCTAGTTACTAGTGAGCTGATAATTAGTTACAATTAAGGGGGTTTTTGTGGATGACAGTGGATGAGGTAGCGCAAACGTAACAAGAATTGATTGAATTAGAGATATCAACCGTTAGGAGCCAGCCCAGTGGTCCGATGGCAAGGCGCTCGTCGTGGAGCCAAGGGGGTCCTGGGTTCGATCCCCAACAGGGTCGTGGATGCGCACTGCTGAGAGTCCCATACTAGGACGAAACAGCTGTCCAGTGCTTCCAGGTGATCAATGGTTGTCTGGTTCAGATCAATTCGTGATATCAGCATTGACAAATTAACTATCTTCTCAATAACCCCATTATTTGTATATATATTAAGGAATTTCATGTATAATAGTCTATAGTGAAATATAAGTATTAGGTCAAGAAAACAAGTCATCAAAGCCATTTGAAAGGATGTTAGATGGCTTTTAGTATCAATTATGGATTATGAAATAGTCTTAAGAGTAAGAAGGTAGAAATAGGTTACTTATTGGTCTAAAAAGTAGTATTAAATGATTTTGATAACTTGTTTTCTTGACTTAATACTATTATTTCACTAGAGACTGTTATGCATGAAATTTCTCTCTATATAAATAAATGTACAGTTGATATAATGATATTGTTGAGGGGAAATTTTTTCTTGTCTAAATATTTTTCCTTCAATGATGAAATGGTTCTCTTCAGTTTATTTTCCTTTGTCTTTAGGGTAAAGAAATATCGAAATTAATGGATATTCATTCTGTTCAACTAAATGAATTAGTTGAACAAATGCAAAAAGAGAAAATTCAAACTATTAACGATATACGATCATGTTATACAGAAAATATTCAAGAATTACAGAATAAATTATTGGTAAAATATTATGTGATTATTAATTAGAAGTGACAGAAAATATTATACTTATGAATAATTATGTGCGAGTGATTCATTTTTGATTAAAGTATCACTAAATTACGATTAAAGTGTTGTTGTGGAGAAAGTTAATTTATCAATCCTGAAATCGTGAATTGGACTGAATCAGACAACCATTGAACACCTGGAAGCACTGATAAGATGTTTCGTCTGGGTATGGGACTCTTCAGAAGTACGTATCCATGACCATATCCGGACTCAAACCCAAGACCCTCTGGCTCCGCGACGAGCGCCTTGCCATTGGACCAATGAGTCAACTCTTAACGGTTGATATTTCAAATTCAATCAATACGTGGTGAGTTTGCGCGACCTCATCCATTATCATCGGTGGGTAACTGCCTCACACTCGACACGATTGGACTCCACCGGTTACGTCTTTACACTAGAACTCCAGGAAGCGCCTCAAGGAGCTGGTCACTAGTGAGCTGATATTTATTCACAAATATGGAAGTCATTTAAACGTATCACCTATTAACTGAATTCAAAATATCAACCGTTAAGAGCTGACTGAGTGGTCCGATTGTAAAGTGCTCATCGCGAAGCTAGAGGGTCGTGGGTTTGAGTCCCGATGTGGTCGTGGATACGTACCGCTAAAGAGTCCCATTACTGAGACGAATCATCTGTCCAGTGCTTCTAGGGGATTAATGGTTGTGTGGTTCAGATCAATTTGTGATATCAGGATTGACATATTAATTAATTAATTAACTGTTGATTGGATTCGTCACAGAGTGATGTTGGTAGGATAGCGCTGAAACAAGGGAGCACTGAACAACTGTATTGTTCTTGCATAAACTCCTCACTAGTGCACACCCTAGCTTCCGCTGATTTTCAGTGGTAGCCTACTAACACCATTCTGTAACAAATTCAAACAACAAAATTTAGTATCAGTCTCCACAAAACCACTTCATTTTAAATCATTGTATTGATTATCTACTAAATAGTAAGTAACTAATATCAGTAATATATCATCATGTAACCGATACTGTGAATAATTCAAAATACTTATGAATATTTCCTAATGTCTACTGGAATTCGATACACGCTAACAAAATCATATTTCACACTGTTCATTTCGAATCAACAAAGTATACCATAAATGTTTAGTAAATTAATGATTCACTTATGATTTTAATTTATTCTATTAGACAATATTTGATCAATAATTCATTGGACAAGAAAGCAATTAATGAGAACATTTCTATGTGTCATGTTCTTTAATAATCTCAAAGATATTGTTTTTTTACTGTAACAATAAAAGAATCGTATTCAAATACTGGAATTTTCGGGTTTCAGAGGAATGTCTTCAGTCATAAAGTGTACAATTTGGATTAAAGCTAGTAAATACTAAGGCTTATTCTAAGAAGTACATTTGTGTTTAAATAAGTAACAAGTCATTAACGAATGTGTATCAATGTTTAGATTAATAATTGAAGTATATCTATTCTTCAAATAATACATCGAAATTTCATACACATTGTTCTTTCTATTATTTTCAACAGTGCAAGAACAAATATTTGTGTAGAATAATATGAATTCATTTTATTTCATTGATTTTTCATCAGCTTCATACAACCTAGAATGATACTCTTCTACAATATTAATATTTGAAACAAAGTTAACATATTCATGAGAATGGTTGTACTTAATTGAAATCAGAATTATGTAAATATGTTAGGTGTGTAAAGATAACTGATATGTTGGAGAAAATGCTGCAAATACATATATGCGATATAAAAGAAAGTACCTGTAGAAGCAGTTACATCGGTAAAATTAAAGGAAGGACCCACTTAAGTTTTAATGAACATGTTTTCAAAAACCTACGATTCAACGGATTGAAAATATTTACCAGTGCAATCGCAAAACAACCGATTGGCACAGTACTCCAGATTGATATCGCTGAATTCTTCAAAGTGTTCAACAGACAAAAACTTCAAATCTTCTAAAATATGCTGAAGTAATTGCCAATAAACGATTGTAACCAAACTTGTGTGTCCAAAAATAAACAGTTATAAGCCTTTCTTTACCGTAGTAATTTAACCTTTATGTCATTACCTCATTGTTATTATTTTTTCCTCAAGTTTGAACAATTACGTCAATGTCTTTTCTTTTCAGGTCAGATTTAATTTTTTCGTCATATCGTTTGTATATCGTTTGGTTCTACTTTCTTATTTAATTATGTCATTGCATCACATTCTGAATTTAATACCTGAGCTTAATTTTAAATCATTCTCAAGAATTGCCAACCGTCTTTTGATTTTCTCATTGTATAATCGCTTAAACTCTGATCACTATTTTGTTTTCAGTTACCTTCTTCTGTATCGGATATTTATATTTGCAACATTTTCTCCAACATATCAGTTATCTTTACACACCTAACATATCTACATAATTCTGATTTCAATTAAGTACAACCATTCTTATGAATATCTTAAACTTCCTTTCAAATATTAATTTTGCAGAATATCATTCTACGTTGTATGCAGCTAATGAGAAACTAACGAAAGAAAATAAGTTCATCTTATTCTGCACAAATATTTGTTCTTTCTCTCTTGAAAATGCATAGAAACATGAAACAAGTTTAGTATGTAACGTAATTTATTTTTAACGTTTTAAATTCGTATGTCATATAAAACCAATCACATGACCTGTCAAGATAAACATAATTGAATTTACTTCATGTTGTTGTTCTTCCGCTTTCATAAGACTGTAAACTAGTTTTTTAATTTATTTTTACATTGTATATACGTCCAAATTTTACTCAATGGAATTTGTGGTTACTTACTTCGGATATGTCAATGAATTGTATAAAGATGCATTTTATATACTTTGACTGCTATTTAATTTACTAGTTAACATTATCTCTTCCGCGCTTAATCCCCATTCTTTTTTCTGATTTAGTAATAACTAACATAGAAAATCACTAGTACTGATAAATGACCTATGAATTTTAAAGTCTTTATCACTTACAGACGTTTTTATGTTGGAGTAGTATAACCTAAAATGGTCAAATAAATGGATGTAACTACAGTGATGTCGTTTCTGGAAGTAGGTACTAAGTTTAGTAGTTTGTGTTTACCACAGATTGATGTTTAGTTGGATAGTGTGGAAAACCAGAAAGCATTAAACAATTGTTCCATCCTAAATAGGATTCCTTATCACTGAGTACACTCGATTTCACCGGAAACAAAACCCAAGAGCCTTTAAGCCTCATGGCGGATCACTAGCCATCGACATCACTTGGCTGGCCTACTTTCGATGGTAGAAGTCCCACTTCCATCTGGTGTGATATGGCACTACGATCGTTCATTATGATTCGTGATAACTGTCCCACTTCCCACAAATCTGATGGAAGTGTCAATTCATGTCGGCCGGTTTAATGGTTCAGAAAGTTAGGTGATCTACGTGAAACATATAAACCCTGTGTTTGACTCTGTGGTAAGTTGAAAGGTATGCATCTCTGACAATTTACATAGTAGAATGTAGCGCTAATCCATTGTCACCTGGTTTTTCGTGGCACCTAACTAACTTCAGTTTGTGACGTGCACAAACAAATAAACATGAGTATAAAAATTTGTAGACAGAATCTATTTTCAAATAACACGATCTTTTTAAATTTAAGTTAAATACCCTTTTAATAATAATGAATTCTTACATTTCATAGTTAAAACAAACAGAAATTCAAACATTAAATGAATCATTAACAAATACACAAAATTTATTACATGAAAGTCGTAATCAAGAAATTTTAGAAAAATTAAAAGTTCAAACTGTTGAAGCTCAATCCAAAGAATTAGCTGAATGGGAAAAAGAAAAACTTGAATTATGGAAAATTAAAATGAATGAATTAAAAAATGAAAAAGATTCATTTATTGAAACAATGAAACAAGAATTACAAGAACAAAAAAATCTTGCAAAATTTTATCATGATCAAATAAAAACTGTTCAAAAAGTAAATTATTTTTATTCATTGAATGTTTAAATATTTCAATTGACTTATTATTTGTAAAAGTTATCCTGTTACTGATATTCAAGGTTATAGGGTAATACGAATAATGATGTTAACATCATACACTTTAAATAAGTTAATGACAAATGAATAACTTGCTATTGGTTAAATTGTTAAGTAACAAGATCCAGTATCAATGTGAAAGTAAACATTAAGATGTAAGTATATCAGGTCGGTGGTTATTAAACTGAACAAAATCAAAGTCAATTAATCATGTTACTAATCAGGATACTTATTTTTTAAAATGAAACAGTATCACAAGTTATTATTATATATAGCTAACACTGAAAATATTTGCCGACACCTTAATTCATATAAGAAATGGTTACTTATGTTAATTCATATGTTTACGTGAAAACAAAGTTGGAACAAACAAAACAGACAACTACAGAGTTTCAAAAAGATAAAAACTGCAGCATATTAAAGTTTAATGAATATATCATATCAATAGGTTTCGATTATCTTTCGGTGTGAACACTGTATATGAAATTGAGACTTTATTTACAGCATTTAAAGTTATCCGTTACTATCTGATATGAGCATGAATACAGCATAAGTCATGACATCTTCTGATAATTAAGCTTCAACATACTGTTCTCATTCATCAAGTGAACAAGAAAATAGCCAAAACTACTGAATCCAACAGATTTAGTGAACACTTTGGACATTCTTAATAACCTCAGACTAATGTAATCACTAAATATACCTAACTGAAAGATTTTTTATTGTTTTAGTTAACTTATTCATTAATCAATCGTTATACAATACTAGGTACTTTATACTAAGGAATAGTGTTAATTCGTAGAAATGTAAATTAGTTTTTTTTCAGAAATTATTTTTTATTTGTTTATATTTTTCTCCTTAAACTTAGGAGTTTGATATATCACAAAGTGAATTAGAAAGAAAAATAGTTTCATTGGAAAATCAAATTGAAACATTGAAAATGAAACATGAAATGGATATGAATGAAATGCAACAAATTCATAATCAGGTGCATACTTAGCTTTATTTAGGTTTATCAATAATTTACGACAAGATGAAATAAAAAATAATTTGCACACTATAATCAACTAGATTCGCCGGTCCTGTTAATTTTGTTTACATGGAACAAAATTACTAAATTTCTCTTTTGCGTAACTAGTCTTTAAGTGTAGTTACATCTACATGAATAGATGTGATAGATTATACTTTGTGCAATTAAGCATTATTATACAGATTGGCATATGTGGTATTAGCAAACGTACATTTATTAATCTCTTCATACTACTCGGATGTTTAAAGTATCATGGCTAAAACAAAATTCGAACAATGTAGCTACAACGAACGAAACCTATTTATCATATCTACAAGTGAATCCATATTTCTTAATCCCTTCATATCTATACCTATGCTAATTGCTAGTTTAATGGGGAGCTAAACACACCCGCATTTTTAGACACTATCAGTGACAAATAATAAAGTCAACAAATGCCTAGACTATTAAAATATGTGGTCAAAATATCCTTAGGTTATGGTATATATAAACAGACTACATGAACAGTAGTCTTAAAGGCTAATCGAGAGTCATTTTAACTTCATCCTTGCTGTGACAGCACAGGCAATGCCTAAATACGAGACAGGTTCTTGTCAGCGTTTAGTGAATACAAATATATGCATAAATACTTACAATGTTTAGGTGTAAATATAACTGAGATTGCGCTAACAGCTGTTTCGTACAGTTTGAAAAATGTTCTTATTTGTTTTATACTACTCGTAAGTAAATAAAGAAGCACAGTGTCTTAAACAAGCATTAAAAGAAAAAAAATAACCCCTAGGACTCACGGTTTACTAAGAAATTATTTATTTAATTCTTTCATTGTTTCCCCACCTATAATGTGCATGACTCGAGGTGTCTTTTTGGAAACTGGCATTTAATTCAATTTCGTTAGTTGTATTCGTCACAGATTTATCTATGTTGGATGCCATTAAAAATTAGGGAACACTTGGCAGCTGTTTTGCCCTAATGAGAGACTCCTTAGCGGTGCGTACCTCAATTTGATTATGCGACCGAACATAAAACTTTCACGTCTGGTGAGGCATGCTTAACTATCAGCACCGTTTGTTAATTTATTTACATTAGATTTCGTATTCCCGTAAATCTGAGTTTAAGGTTCCTGTGAAATTTCGCCTCATAAAAACACACGATGCCTGCTTGAAATAGTTCACAAACGTTTCTTCATCGTATAGTATATAAGATCTGTATTTCACTACAATTTTCTGCTTTTGGCAGTGAACAGTAAGCAATACTATTATTTGCTTGTAAGTATCCATATAATCTTATATCAATTATGATTACTGGAACAGGTCAGAATTTAAAAGGTGCCTAGCTTATATAAATTAATAATTGAATTTCGTAAGTAAATTTAAACTTGATTAGCCATGCTGTAAAGCTATTTTCACATTCCTAATACACATAGCATTGCTAATCTATAGATTTCGTTCACGTACACCGATCTTCCTTGCAGTCAGCTGTAAATTAACTCAAAATTATGATATGAGGCATCCAAGAAATTATTTTCTTTGATCGTATTTAATCAAACATCAAACGTTTGTAATTCACTTCCATGTATACTTGAAAGTAATACTTACTTAAAGCTTCGGATCGGGAGATATTGATTTCATCTGCAACAAATAATCTATAAAATTGTTTGATGCCTTTAGAAAATTCTCTTTCAACATTCTCATGACTACTTACTTAAATTTTATGAATTGGTTCACTCCCAATTAGAAAACTGGCTCCAAATCTTAAATTGAAACTGACACTGGCGCTAATTGAATTAGGTTTAAAACTGAAAATCTACTACAAATGTAAATGAACTTAAAAAGGTAGCTTCAATTAACAACAGAGATATAACTGTAACTATTATAACGGCATAGATTTCGTTTTAGCTTGAACTAGATATCACTTCGATTGAAACTAGTAAACTAGCCCATTTGTTACTAGTTTTAACCATTGCTTAACCTTTAACTTTAATTCTTACCAAGCAATTATGAATTATACTACCGGTTATTAGTCATATCAAATTTATATATATCCTTAACGTATTATCAGGAAATGGGTTGAAACAGTCCAAACACCTTCTGTTATAGTAAAACAAATATACATATAATTCCAAATATCAGCTACATGGCTACATCGCACCATGAATTAAAAGTAATCATATTTTACACACCAGTAGGATACATTAGGTGTAAACCAGAGTAACAGGAGCGTAATTAAATTTATTTGTTTATATTGTATAATCAGTTTACTGTAATTCATGGATGCTAAAGGGCATACCAACAGTTAATGATTTAACTTAACTCATACAGAGAGAAAAATATAAAATTACCATAGGCCATATAAGTTTAATAAGTATGCTATAATAGTATATACATAATCCCCCACCGAAAAATAACTGTCAATGTTCCACTTTATTTCCTTATTCACCACTTCATGATAGAGTCTAGGAATAACAATTCATTGAATATGCATATTATTCTCTGTCAACTAATTATTTTTCTTCTCTAATATATTAAAATATTTTAGAAAGTTTCCAATATGGAATTACAACATTCTAGAGAAATTCAACTAGCTGTAGAAAATGAAAATGTAAATGCACATAAACAAGCAAGTGATAAGAATCAAGCAGAAAAAGATAAAATTTTAGAAAATCTTATTACTTCATCAACACAAATTGCATCTAAACTTGACAATTTAATTAATGATATTTATCATTCAATTGAACGGAATGCACAAAATGTATACAGTTTATCTGATTGTGGATTAGATTTGAATAAACCAGTTGTGTAAGTGATGATTTATGTTTATTACATTCGATAGTAAACTATTGAAAATAACTGAGATTGTTCCGAAACTTTCTAAGACATTAGCACGTTTATCGTAATCATCACTTTGATAATTTTTTTTCACGATAAAGATCTCATTTCAGTAGATGGAATTATTTTAAGCTGAGTTTTATACACATATCGAATGACAAATATAATTGCAATCAAAATGAAATCTTCAATAGAAATTGTAATCTAATATGCTATATTCACCTGGTAACTAATCAAAAGTGTAAACGAAATTGTTGAATCCAACAATAGAAACGTTACGAATAACCTCAGTTTAAAAAGTTTGTTGGTTTAAAAATATGCATGTTCATTCCAAAAGGTTTATGTTTTGTTACAAAAAATCAGCAGTATATATTGTAGTACATAAATTATAAACCAGTTGTTCTTGAAAGATGACATCTAAAGAGTATGTTGATTATCACTAATTTTGTTATGCCATATGATTTATTATTCGGAAATGTATACCGTAGAAAAGTAATATTACTCAGATTGACTTCAAATAATGGCTGTATCACTAACTTGTTTTACTTAATGGAATCGTTTTTCAAGACCAAATTTAATCATACTTTACGAATTACAGGAAGAAATAGTTAATTTGTCAAAGACGGGTTCGTTCGTTCTAATCTCGTAACAAATCTAGTCTTAACAAATCAGAATTCAAAATCTTATATAATTTATGTATATGCAGTATATTATTACTTATACTTAACCCATGTTATACATTTTTATTGAGATCTATCCTCTATAACATGGACATCAAACAATGTAAGTTCGAATACAATAAGAAGTATTACTTCTAGTAAAATTGCAAATATGTCTTACTGTTGCATGTCAGTTAACATAAAGTTTAAGTCTAAAATACCCTGGCAATTGTCTGTCTTTAATAAATATGATAAAAATAACTTAGATGCCCCCCCTCCATCAAATGTGACTTAATTCTCTTTCTTATTGTTATCTGATTAAGATCGTTGAGTTTGAATTTAATATCACGAATTGGTTTGAGTTAAATAACCATGAAAACCAGGAGGCACTAGACATTGTTTAGTCTCTATGTGGGACTCACCAGCTTCGCATCTCCACAACCCACTACATAATTGAACTCACGACCTTCAGCCTTGAAAAAAAGTTAAAGCAGTAGACTACTGAGCTCATTAGGGACTAACTTCTAGAGGTAATTCCTAGAGTTCTAGGGAGAAGATATGATCAGTAGAGTTAAACCATGTCTAGTGTGAGGTAGGTAACCACCAATAACAATCTATGAGGTCGCGAAAATCTACAGTAAATTAACTGAGTTAGAAAAATTAACCGTTGAGGGTTAGTTTAGTGATTTAATAACTAAGCGTTTGTAGCACATTCCAAAGTGCTGGGTTGGATTCCCTGTTGGGGTTGTGGATGCACTCTGATGAAAAGTTCCATACTAAGACAGAACAAAAGTTCAGTGCTTATTTTTATTCGTTAGTGCTGCTTTTTACACAATTTGTCTTCTCACAGGCTAAACAAAGAAATTGAAGTGCCAACTATAACAAACAAATGGATTATTAATCATATTTCCATAGAAGGTGTAATGGAATCACTTACAAAACATGTAGATGAATTATTGACTAATTTACGCTCGAATTCAACATATATTTTAACACAATTGAAACAACGCAAAGATGTATTCTTAACACAAATTAAAAATGAACTAAATGATGCACATGATGCCGTTAAACGTGTTCAACAACAAGCTGAATGTGAACAAAATGAATATAAAGTGACAATCAAGGTTCAGTTAACTTTTTTATTAATATAAATTATTTATTGTTTATATACATAATAATTGACAATTTATTTTTATAGAAGTGGTTCTTTTAATTAATTCGAACGGAATAGAAACAAACGTTCCAAAAGAAGATTATGAAGTTGTTTTACCGTGTCAGGTTTTCATCAGCTGCTCATAACCTATCTTATTTTAAGATCGAAAATATAAAATAGAAGTTTAACATATTTGTTTAAAATTGAGGGTTGTGGAGATAGTTAGTTGTTAATCCTGATATCGCGAATTGTTCTGAATCAGACAACCCTTGATCACCTGGAAGCACTGGACAGCTGTTTCATCTTAGTAGGGGACTCCTCAGCAGTGCACATCCACCACCCCGTTGGGAATCGAACCCAGGACCCTCACTAGTGACTAGCTCCTTGAGGTAATTCACTGGAGTTCTAGTGTGAAGACGTGACAGGTGGAGTTCAACCGTGTCGGGTGTGAGACAGTTACCCACCGATGACAATGGATGAGGTCGCGCAAACGTAACACGAATTGATTGAATTAGAAATATCAACCGTTAGGAGCCAGCCCAGTGGTCCGATGGCAAGGCGCTCGTCGCGGAGCCGGAGGGTCCTGGGTTCGATCCCCAACAGGGTCGTGGATGCGCACTGCTGAAGAATCCCATACTAGGACGAAACAGCTGTCCAGTGCTTCCAGGTGATCAATGGTCGTCTGATTCAAAACAATTGGTGATATCAGGATTAATAAAATATTTATGTTATAACATTAGTTAGGATTTGATGTATCCAACATTATCACGGTGGATTGAAGGCCTAATCAAATATATAAATAAAACTAAGCGATAAGATAAAGTATCGCAAACGTATCCACTACATGTTAGCAAATATTCTGGAATACTGATAGTATTGAAAGGTAAAAAAACTTTAAAATAGCTAATGGCATGTATTTACTGGACTTATAATTTATGCAATAATCTATTTTATTTCAATTATTTTGTATTCTATAAGACCGAATGTTGAAATTTAGATAGGTTATATAATTGTCGATAAAACTCTTATTTCGATCTAGTTGATAGTCGTGAAATTAGATTGAAGAGTACATTAAAACTGTAACAGGTTTTAATAATAGGCCAAATGTAATTAGAGTCTTGAAAAGGAGCGATTTTAGAAACTGATACTTAGTTTGATTACAGAAAACAATGTTGGACTTATCTACTTGCAAAGGGATTTTCGCAATGCCGCTGATAAAATAAGTAATTTAATGAAACAGTGATTTATTATTTTATACTAACTATTAGGCAATAGGATTCTATCTTCAAGCATTAATTTATTTGATTATTTTAAAGCAGTTTGTTACACTGTAAGCTGAATGAGGAAATAAGACTGAATATTTATATTTCTGTAAGTTCATTCATTACCATTGTGTACATAAATAAAGCTAAACTATAAAACAAAATATTGTGTTACGAAGAATGTGAAACTAACTAAAACAACTTACTTCATCATAATCGGGTGTTATGAAATTTTCGAGTGCTAATTTAACATCTTGAGTTGGTCTGAATTAGACAACCATTTACAACCATGAAGCACTGGATGGCTGTTTAGTCATAGTATAGGACTCCTCACCTTTCCCTTTCCACTAGCCCACCAAGGGTCGAACCCAAAGCCTTCTGGCTCCACGACGAACAGTTTACCACTAGACCGGCTCCCAACGGCTGATATTCCCAGCTCATTTAATTTGTGATCGTTTTACGCAACCTTGTCTAGCTCATATCTGATATTGTTGGATGCCACTGATCACGTCTTCTCACTAGAAATCTGGAAATTATTTTAAGAGGTTAGTCACTAGTGAGCTTATATTGATTGTAATTGGGTGTTGTAAAGAATCGTATATTGGGACGAACCAGATGCCCAATGCTTCCTGGTTGTCAATGCTGATTTAGTTCAGACGAATTAGTAATATCAAATTATTTCATTATGTTGTATTAGATTTTAAATAAAAAGTAAAATTGATGGCATTATCTTATTACTATAAATAGGAATATCGTACCAGAATTGAAGAATTAGAAGATGATACTACAAGAACAACAATAATTGAACAGTCGAAGCTTAAAGACAAAGAAATCGGGTGCTTGAAAAATGAAATACAACAGTTGAAACAACAGATAACTAAACAAACAATCGAAAGAAATGAATCAGATCATAAAGAAGTAAATGATAGGTAAATTCCATTCACTATATCTGGTGACATGGAGTAGTAATGAGTAACATTTAAATAAGAACGTCGTTTATATTGTCACTTTACCTGCTAGTGCCTGAAACTGATTTACTACAAGTACGAAAATTATGTTTCCACATTTTTATACGTAAATATGTCGATACTAAATTTTCCATAACTGACAGATGCTTTGGAACTTCGCATGCACGTGAATCGATCCACATTGTTACAATCGTATTTCAATGAGTAAAAGATTCAGTCACCAAGATGCACATCAAAGGAGCTTAAATAATAATATTCACTGGGACGGAATGAAATGAAAATGTTTTCTGAAAAAATGAATAGATTAGATAGAAAGACGAAGACCATGGAATGATATTAATGATAGGAAATGAATGCGTATTTTTGATTGATGATATACCTTAACTCGTTTTTTTATGTCCTCTATTCAAATGCTCTCTTCTTAGGTTTCGAAATTAAGTGACAAAGTTTCGTATGTTAGCTTTCCATATTTTCTTTAAATTATGTTTGGAGACGATATGGTCATTATACACTTCACTCGTTAGACACTTATTTTAAGTTATGTTTAGAGGGTCCCTGTTTTCAGACTTAACTTTCTAGATAATATCACTAACAAATTGTTGTGACAGCAAAAATAACAGTTATGATGGGGAGGTATAACCAGTTATTTGACATGTCCTTGGGCGCACGAAGTTACAATAGTAAACCCCAATGAGGATGCCTAGTCAGTCCTTGTATATCTGCCTAATGCACACTCACTTCCAAGCAGGAAAAGAAACAACACATGCTGATAAATCAACCGGACAAATCATGTTATATATCAGGTATCCTTTTATATATACACAAACCAGACCGAAGCAGCCAGCCAATTAGGGAATCAGTATTAATACAAAACAATGCGGCAGTCGTACTTAAATGGGGCAACGTGAATACAATCAGTTAGCTGTAGTTCATAAATGAGAGAAGATACACTGATAACAAATACGCTAATCGGGACGACAGGGCAAGGGTGATGTAAGAGTAATAGAAATCAAATGTTCACACTGTCCACAACTGAAGTAATTGAAATATTTTTTTAAAATTAAAAGGTGGAGAGTTTTAGGTCTCTCTTTAATTCATTCTATAACTGATATGTAGAATCTAATGAACTGATTCGGAAATAATTATGTAAGTGATATAATAAATAACGATATCATCATGACAGTATTGTGCTTATTAATAGCTTGTTAGGTATGCGATGAGTTTCTTGAATTTTTCACAGGAACACTTTATAAAGAAAGTCCTTCTTCGAGGATAAATTATTAATAATGACAGTACATGAAAACCGTATTATATTTCAAACTGACTAGTGATTAAAACACGGACAACTCTTAGCTTTGAGAACTATACTCTTGTTAACTTCTTTATGAGGTAATACGTGTGTATTGATAAGGGGCACTATATCAGGACGAAATAGAAGTCCAATACACTCTTTTCATTAGTTCACCAGCTGATATCAGTCTCTGATCAAAAATGGAAATTCAACTAACTAAATCCATCAAATGAAATGTCATACGAATCAAAGTTTATTACGTTGATATATTACTGATATAACACCCCACAGTTCAACAGAATGTTCCCAAACTCAGAATTAGCAATGAACGGCTGTTTTATTTGTTTGATGCTATAAATATTGTATATGTACCATAATAAAACTGTTTAAACATATGCAGCCTTCAGAAACTACTGATATACGATTATAGTGCAGAAACTATAATTTCTCAAAGGCAAGATATAAGTGGTAAAGCATATTGGAGTTGATGACATAGTGAGAAAAGAGGTGGCTACCATACGCGAAAAGAAATCCGAAATACATGATAGAAAACAATAGAGATTTTAGGTAGTGAAGACACCTAATTTATTTTTCAATGTATGTTCTATCTTTAAATTTATTCTACATGAAATATATCTAGAAAGCATAAAGATGTTTCATCTATTCATCAACTGTTATATTCACTAAATAACAATGAACATGGTACAAATAATTTGGTCATTCAACAACCAATCAGAATAATTACTGAACTGAAAGCACGAATTCATCGACTGAGAGAAGAAAATATGGCACTACGTCGGTTGCTTTTAAGACGACCAGTAGTACCAGCGAAGCAATCAGATCAAGGAAGTGAGCAACAACCTATTTTCGTAAGTTAGTTTTATATGAGTAGATGATTTCTAATTATATAATGCAATGGATATACATCTATATTTTGATCATAAAAGTAAAATCTACCACAGCACACCAATTAACCTGAAAATGGTTATAACGCCATCTACAAGTCCCTCTATGCAGCCTTCACGCACACTTCTGTGATCCATAGTGATATCCTGCTTTAATTAACTGTTTCACGTGAGTTGGTTTTTGACATAGCTACTCATTTCTTGAGGATTTGAGATAACGAGGTCATCACACAGCTGCAATCGCTTTTTATTAAAATACGCCATACAATTAGACCTTTGAAAACTACTAGTCTGATAAATCCACCCTAATATTTAAGATACACTATAATGATACCAATAAATGACTACAGAACTTAGAATACTATATCTATTTTAAAACATTTAGCATCGTTTAGAGTGCCAGAAATATTATGAATTTCTTCTCCTTTCCAGAGACAATCAGATGTACAGCCGGGACAAAGATTAAGAAGTAAAGAAAACCTATCAACATTTCTATCAAAGTTTTAATCTTTTACAAATGTATTCATAAAAATTTATTGTGATCTTATTATGGTTGTGTTTTCTCTTAAATGACTTTAATTTGAAAAAAATCTAAGCAGGGTTACTAATAATTATAATGAATGACACTCGGCTTTTTTACCTTATAGTCGGTGATAAACTCTTGTTTAGTGAAATTTCATTCGACTCTGAAATAAATTGTAAACTTATTCGAACATACTTCAAGTGTGAGTCTAGAAGGAACGAAAATAAACCATCTTTTTGATAACTTCTTTCAACTACATTTAAACGATAATTAACTTCGAGTCACGTGCTCGTGAGAGTATGAAAAAACGAAAGTGAGCCAGACAAGAAAACTAATGTGTATGGTGGAAAATTGCAGGAAAGTACGATTGTCAATATGAAACTAAGGTTGGTAGAACCAAACTTTGAGCCAGCTTTAATCAATGAGAAAACAGCAAGCTCATATCAATGAGAATAGGCACAAATTAGAACAATAATAGTGAATATACTAAATCCATATGATTAATAAGCCTGTAGATGTTAATTAGTCGCTTTTTTAAATGTGAAGAAATAACTATGAAAAGATACATTCATGTAGCATTTGTTTAAACGATCCTTAGTATGATCTCAGGCACCTTTTTAGACGACTCTATATCACATAACTATCTGATAAACACTACCCATCAATACTTCAGTCGCCAGCTTTGTTTGAGTATATATTTGTGTAATATTGCACAATAAGACAGATTTCATTTCATTGACATTACCTCTGCTGTTGGTACTGCTATTTCTATCAGCTAATACTACTAAATATGTAAGTGTGCATGGCATGGGAATACATACTTATCACGCGTTTTTCATATCTAACTTCATCTCATTAACGTTCATAACTATGAAAATTGTCTTCGTCAGGATTTTCTTTACTTGGAGATAGATTATTAATATCATTGCATATACGTTCCAAAGAAGGATCACAAGTATCAGAAACAATTCCGCTTGTGCCGTAACGTTGAAGAGTTCTCAAATTTTATTAGTCTGCTACTAAAGTTTAGTCCTACCCTAAGTTTTTATTATAACCAGTAATCCCCTAATATAGACGATATAGTGATCTAAGGCTTGACGTGAAGTGAATGTGCATAATTTTCCGACACAGCATATAGAGTACCCATAATACTCTTGAGCTAACTATTGAGATGGCAGAGTTATTCTATGATGCAGATTAAGATAGAGGGATGTTGATGCTTTTTTGAGGCATCCTTGAGAACTAGCCATTTAAGTGTGATTATGGAGCTGAAATGGAAATATACGAGCAATTTCGGCAGATTGGGACGTATATTTTTAATATACCGCATCTACAAACATGCTTTACAAGCATATTTATTCGTCATTTATATGAAATTAAATGAAGCCAATTACGCCTATCTACACATTCTTTAGTGGGAGGAATGTTAGCAAAGAAAGATACATGACATTAAACAATTATAAATCGAAATTTGTTACCATTCAGCGAAAAAAAGTTTGTACAACACTTGAAAACAAAATCTGGCAAATATTTCGAGGAAAAATAGCGAAGACAAGTAGATCTGTACAAAAAAGAAACGTTGATAAACGGGATGTATACATGCAAAAGGTATATACAAATGATATGAGGACGTGTAAACAGTTATAAACCGTATTCTGCAAGCATATTACGTCTAGCCAAATCAGCAGGTTTCGTATGCTTCACAGTTAGCTTTTTCTGAGGTTTGTCGAATGACAAGGCAGATGAATACCTAGATTTTCATTATTATTTTTTATAAAATGAAAATGTAAACAGACATTTGATGATTTCACGTAGGAGTAATTTGTTTAATAGGAATATTGTATAAGAAAAACACAGCTAGATTGTTTACAACATATTAGGAGTATATGTAATTGTTTAAATAATTGAGTTTCTGGTAGAAAATTTTTTATTAGGATTACGTACATATTTTTCAAACGCTGGTCAGTATAAAATATCTTCATACGGTTAGTTAGTCATAATAAACGTGTAGCTTGATACAGATGTGCGTTAGCTAACATCCTATTATATCAGGAAGTCTGTACTTATCAACATGGTTCAGATCAACGGTCAATAACTTCATGGGTCTATGTCAAGTTTCGAGTTTGAAAGATCACAATTCCCTTTCAATTTATTCCCCCTTCATCTATTATTGGGTATCGAAGCAAATGGTTGTTATGTATACATTGTCTAAGCATTTTACCAGGTGAAGATTAAATAGTAATCTCATATTGCTTTATGCCAACTAATAAATAAATATGTATAAATACAACATCTAACTGATGAGCTCAACATTATTTAACCAAGAAGCAAATGATAAAAATACTAAATGAATCTGAGAGGCCCTCTAATACATAAACGTGTTAATTTGAACTAACGCATTGAATTATATATACAAGAGTCGTTTATTAATATTTTCCTTTTCTCCAGACAGTTAGAGGAACTTCACAAAAGATCAGCTCTCATTTTTATATTATAACTTGACGACTTAAGTGTTACTTTAATTAGTGTGCTACGAAGGTATCAGTTGTATAGTAAGTAACTAGGGTAGGCAAACATCTACGCATGTAATTACAGCTGGAAAATTGTATGTCTATTTTAACTTACTTTGGTTTTCGTGTTTTTATTTCGTCCTCATTTGAATCATCATGCTTTCGTTTCTCTCCAACAGAATTCTTTTGTTTGTCGGTTCTAACAAAACGACCTCTAACACGAGCAGCAACATCGGATGGTCTCTTTTGCAGACAAAATGCCCTGGCAACATGACCTAAGTGGAGACGCTTAAAAGTGAATATAGGTCGTAAATCACCGGAGAAACTTGCATATGACCGAAGAAATGATATGTAGGCCAATTCTGATAGGGAGGTTAAAATATCATCATTGTCTACAGCTTCAAGAAACAGCTTGAATAGCTGACTAACTCCCTCTTCAACAGTTGTATAATAATTATGCTATACAAAATAAAGGTATCAATAATTATAATCTGAAGATTAAAATGTAGTTTTATTTATATCGTTCATCAACAATAATGCATTTCTCAAGAGTTACACTGTACAAATATCTAATTGGTGGCTTTACGTTGACAGAGCTAAATGAATTGATTGTAATCGCAGTAAACTGATTTACTAAATAAAAACCTGTTACGAACAAGATGACTAATTGTAGAAAATTACAGTAAACGCTAAACAAAGTTAGGATAAATTGTGCTGAAATAGGTCGCTCCAAAAAACTAAGTGCAGTAAATAAAGAATATGATTAGGAACATAGTTACAACAACTATGTTGATTTCAATGTGGTTCTTAAAATTGAAGCCCTTTAGGTGCCTTATATATATATATATATATATATATATATATATATATATATATATATATATATATAATAAACATAAAATAGATATAACATACTCTGTGCTTCCCAGGATGCTTAGTATTCTGAAAGTGAAAAAGAACAGTTTGAAGAAGGTCAGGCAGACTTATTTCTTTCATTTCAATTCCAACTTTTGATTTTAGAAGGTTTCTAAATTCCAGTTCTTCAGGTTCAAGGAAAAGCAATGCTTTGCCATGGCTTCCGGCACGTGCGGTACGTCCTACACGATGCACATAATCAATGGGACCCCCGGTTACGTGATACTGTACAACCCAAGCAACTGATGCTAAATCCAAACCACGACTTGCAACATCTGTAGTGATTAGAACACCAGCATGACTTGCAGAAAAGCTATTGAATGCTGATTCACGTTCCTTAGGGAAATAACGTAAATCAAGAAGACGGATATAAAAGCCATAAGGAAAATATGATAAATGCTCTTTTTTTTTTACAAGAGATTCAATTAACATATGTTCTAACAGCACCGGATTTTTTAAAACAATGCTAGTTATTCTGGTTTTACCTGACAGCAAATGCAATACATGTTAAATCAAATTGACTCACTAAGATTGATTATTCCCTTTTGTGTTTACTTATACTACTTACTATTAAATAGCAATTTACGTTGAGTAAGTTTTCAATTATAACCCAATGGAGACAATCTTAGCTTCAATTGAAATATTCTTGATATTTAACTTATTTTATCACTAAAATTGTATTACTCTTTGACTATTAACTAAAATCTAGTAATTGCTTAATTCGATGAACTTCGTTTGGCTGCATCGATTTTCTCCATTCATATGTGTTTACATCGCTTTGAATTCTAGAGGTCGTGATCCTAGACACAGCTTTTCGCTATCCTATTCTTTGTTGTATATTTATATAAATTCTTATTAAGTTTTCACTTTGCTAAGACTCGGACGCGTCAAAGACGTCTAGACATATCACGAAATGAAGTTTGCAATCACACGCCTGTTTATAATATTTAAATATAACCTAATTCGGTATCCTAGTAAATCATTACTTTGATGTTGGACGCCAGTGTATCTGTCGTGTGGTTTAAATCTGTTAAGCAACTTTAACAATATAAATCAGAAAAGAAGACGTTTAGAAATGTTTACACAATTCTTACTATGTGTTCCATACTTCCATGAAGCCGGTAAATTGAAAGATTCGTGACAGGTATATTAGAAATGACCTCGTCAGATTCGTCGCACAATACTGATTTGAATAAATGATAGTGAAAATCCACACAATCCTGAGTTGCCATAAAAACGATCAGTTTGCCTCCATTCTCATGATACTAAGTAAATTTTATTAAAGTATGACGTAAAGAGCACGAATAGGAGAATCACATGCTTGTGCAACAAATTACGTAATTACTCAAGTATCATCAATCTAAGTAGTTAATCACAGAATCACAATAATTAGTAGTACATAGAGAGATGTTCACATATTAGTACTGACATTAGATACTCAATAAAGTCATTCGCGATGTGATTGAGTAAATCCTATTAGATTGATTACTTTGAAGATAAATGAAATTCTACAAGTAATCGACACTCGATGACTATACATATTGTTTAGCCTAATCTTACCGTTGCTTATTTGACTTCATGTGATAACCTATTTATAATAATAGATGACATGGCAAGCTTACTAGCATATCGGTCATAATTAAATTATATTTAAAGATTAGGTATTTAAACAAACTACTTAATGGCCACCATAAACGTTAATGTCAAGATTTTACACGTAAATGGATATTGTCACATACCCTCTTGTATAGGATCAATCTGTCCAACCATCTTATTTTGACACTGGAGAAACAAATTTTGTAGAAACCCAAACAATGTAGGAAAAAAACTGTAGGTATATTCTTGCACTGTAGCCGATGAAACCATTTCAGTACATTTAATTGGAAAACAAAACCTCACACCAGACTGTAAGCTATTTTTCTGTTAGCTATCTACTAAAGGACACACTTAAAATGACGACGTTGATAAGATGAAGTTTCAGTACAGTTAGTCTGCATAAAACAATTAACTTCTTAACTCATCAATTTTACTTAATAACATCCCGACCTTAGCTGCTACCTTGACGTGGTGGTCGGGCTTGCCTGTCGTCATGACCCAACTGAGCTATATTGGCTGAAACGCATGTTCCTCAAGGTCCTACCATGCCGAGCAGGTCTGTTGAAGAGCGATAAGACCAAAGGCAGCATCCTAAGATCTGAGGGCAAAGTCGTACTGCTGACTGCAGCGAGGTGTGACAGCAGTAAGGTGTTTCCCTCGGATAACCAGCATCTGCAGCGATGCTGCCTTCTCACAAGAAGGGGGTTAGAAAAGGTCGACCCTAAAAATGTCACACCTCACCTTTCTCTACGATTTCCGTCTCCGGCATTAAGGCCTTCTAAAGAACGGAGTTAACACTTCAAAGACTCCCCTTAATAAGGCCGTGCGTGTTCGACCTCAATCGGTTGTCCCTTGGGCTCTGCGATCGCGCTCCCAGGTCATTATGACCAATACTAACCCAGTTTCCCTTTCAGGTACCCCAAGAAGCAATATCCTTCCATGGTGCGGGCAGCCAGGATGTGAAAACCGCCCTCATACCTCTAACAGCACACGAGATCATCTTGTTCGAGGCCAAATCCCACCTTTAACTCTTAATAACTCTCTTATCACCATGCTTAATCCTTCTAAACATAATTTTATCACCTCGCGTCTCTAATGCTAATGATTTGAGTTCACAAAACGTTATCCCTGGTCTCCTAAAACCGCGCACTAAGTTGTATATTGGAGCTTTCAACGTTCGAACGTTATGTCAAATAGGACAACAGGCTTCCTTAGCCATGACTCTAGAATCCCGCTCCATCGATATCTGCTGCATCTCTGAGACGCATATACAGGATTCAAGCATAGTCATTCGCTTGACCTCACCTTATGAAAATAAGGAACCTGCTCGGTTCACTCTTCGTGTTTCCAGGGACCCCACCGCTACCACTCGAGGCCTTGCTGGCGTAGGTATAGCACTAAGTTCAAAAACTGAACAGGCTTTCCTCGACTGGATTCCAATAGACATTGGCTTGTGCGCTGTCCGTCTGAATGGGATAGTAAGGACTCGTAAAGATAGGGACACACGCCGTTGTCTCTCTATTATCTCTGCCTATGCTCCCACTGACTGCAGCTCAGAGGAAGTGAAAGATGAATTTTACAGAAAGCTTTCTGACTTTCTATGTAAAGCTAAGCAGACTGATGTTGTAATAGTGGCTGGTGATTTTAATGCCCGAGTAGGTAGACTAGATGAAATCGAAAGGCACCTAGGTGGATCCTACGGTGTTGAGGATCAACGAACAGACAATGGCGACCGGTTACTACAACTTTGTTCAGATAAGCGTTTATTTCTCCCAAACACCAACTTTAAGCATAAGGAAAGACATCAGGTTGACATGGCGGCCTCCGAAAATTAACTCAACGCTGGACTCAAATAGACCACATTGCTATTAGCCATCGTTGGAGAGGCTCGATAGAAGACTGCCGCTCGTTTTGGAAGCACATGTTCAGACTCAGATCATGCCTTAGTGCGAGCGCGTATTAGTCTGCGTCTCACTGGACGTAAAAGATCCACAACAAGGATCCCCCTCAGAGTTCAACTTAATGATGATAAAGTCAAGAATACATTCCAGGAACAACTAAAAAACCAATTAGTAAACGGCGTAAACTGTTCTCAACCTGAGTTAGCCTGGAATGATATCCAAAAAGCTGTTGAAACAGCAGTAATATCTATTAATAAACTAGACCTAAAGGTTAAGAAAACTCAGTGGATTTCAGCTGCATCTACTGAACTGATAGATACTCGGCAACACATCCCGTCTGGTTCTTAACATGATGAGCAACGTAGGCAATTTAAACACAAACTGATCAAAAGCTTACGCAATGATCGTGAGCAGTGGTGGGTGGCGAAAGCTAAAGAGATGGAAAAGGTAGCGGTAATAGGTAACAGTAGGCAACTGTTCAGACTTATCAAGGAAACGGATATCAGAAACCCAACTGTAAGTGAAACTATCTCCGAAAAAGATGGTTCCACTATTCACTGTCAATCCAGAAGATTAGACCGATGGGCAGAACAATTTAGGAAACAGTTCAACTGGCCTTTGGCCTCATCCCTAGTTGCCCACCATTCCCAAACAATCTGAATGGCAAATTAACATTGGTCCCCCAAGTCTCAGTGAGGTTGAGAAGGCTATCAGGAAACTTAAAGCGAGGGAAAGTGGCAGGACCAGATGAATAGACCCCTAAGATATTTGAGGAAGGTGGTCCAGTCTTAGCAGCGAGATTAACTGAGATCTTGGCTAGAATTTGGGAACTAGACGTAATCCCATCTGATTAGTCTCAAACACTAACCATTCCGGTCTTTAAGAAAGGACAGAAATCCTCGTGTGACAATTACCGAGGAATCAGTTTAACGAATATAGTGTCTAAAATACTAGCTTCAATAATACTTCGACATCTAACTAAAGCTCGTGAAGAGCAAACTCGAGAAAACCAAGGTGGTTTCAGACCTGGACGTGGTTGTATAGACCAAATATTCACACTACGGCAGGTTCTGGAACATAGGCACACTTTCAGAAATCCAACAATAACTGTACTTCTTGATCTTAAGGCGGCGTTTGACTCTATTGATCGTAAGGTTATGTGGCAATGTCTGTCATTGGAAAGCGTACCGAAGAAGTACATTAACCTTGTACAAGCTCTCTACTCGAACACCACATGTCGTGTTAGAGCTTATGTCAGATTGTCTTTGGAATTGATCACTTCTAGTGGTGTTCGTCAAGGTTGTTCCGCTATCCCCATTTTTATTTAATTTTATCATGGACATACTTTTAGAGTTAACACTGTCATCGTCTGATTTCTCTGGGGTTGACCTCCTCCCAGGAGATAAACTTACTGACTTAGAATATGCCGATGATATAGTTCTACTGAGTGTAGATGCTGATAAAATGCAGAATTTTTTTGACTACCTTAAACTTGAACGTAAGCATGTTTAGGATGCGATTCTCCCCATCCAAATGCAAAATGCTACTTCAGGACTGGCTTAATTCGGCACCGAAGCTAGTGATAGGGAGCAAAACAATTGAATGTGTTAACCGTTTTACTTATCTCGGGAGCCTCATCAGTCCTGACAGCCTGGTGTCTGATGAAATCTCGGCCCGTATACATAAGGCCCGATCGGCTTTTGCCAACCTGCGTCACTTGTGGCGTAGGCGAGACATTCGTTTAATGATGAAAGGACGCGTTTACTGTGCAGCAGTCAGATCCGTTTTACTTTATGGATGTGAAACATGGCCTTTAAGGATAGAGGATATTCGTAGGATCCTAGTATTTGATCATAGATGTCTCCGAAACATTGCTCGTGTTTGCTAGGACAACCGAGTAAGCAATGCATGGGTTAGGAATGGAGTTCTAGGTAAATACGGTAAGGCTATTGATGAAGTAGTGAATCTTCACCGGCTGAGGTGGTTAGGACATGTGTTACGTATGCCTGACCACCGTCTACCGAAACGAGCAATGTTGTCTGTTGTAGGAGTAGGCTGGAAGAAAGCTAGGGGTGGTTGAACGAAAACATGGCACCAATCCATGAAGGCACTGACAATTGGGCTGAGCCATGTTAATAGATGTAGACTACCTGGTTGGGGCCCATACAATGATCGTAACAAATGGTTAGAGACTTTAGGTGATATGGTTCAAAATCGATTGCAATGGTGCAGGTGCATCCACTCCTTGTCTTCCTCCAAACCTATTTTTTGAGCTTATTATAATTTTCTCTTTACTGAATCACTTTTTATCTCAAATCTCATCGCTGATCTCTATGCCTTTCCTTTAGTACTTACTCTGTTACTACCTCCCCTACTCTGGGATTCGGTCCGACAATTTAATCTCTATCTGCTAATTGAGGCATGGCAACTTGAACTGATGTACGCATGTACCAAGTTCTACGTTGTAACTGACTGACTTAATAACAAGGATCTGCATATGATTACATAATACATAAGAAAATTAATATGTGTTATTCACAAAATAAACTTACTTTACATTTCAGTAATAAGAAGGCTGTCAACGAGACAAGTCTTAATTTCCAAGGGACAATTAATAGAAAATGCTTCAATCCCGAAGGGAGAGAAAATTCAGCAACATTGTTAACTTTTGAATCAAACACTGCTTTGGAAGTCTTTGGAATGGAAAGTTGGGCATTATCAGTCCCTAGATTATCTTCGCCAACCACGCAACGGACAGGACTCTTAAGAGTCATACCAGCAAGAGATTCCACTCCTTCAGTTGTACACAAACAAAAATAATAAGTTAATAGACATTTAAAAAATGATAAAGATAATGCATATAAGCAAATCTTGTACTTTGGTCCCAATAATCTTCCTTGAGACCTTAAGTCCGTCTGTACTTGTGTGGCGCATGTACTCTTGGTGCTGATTTGTGCCGAATTTGTGTTTAAACAAATAAATAAGTTTATAGTAAGCGACTTATGTCTTAAAACAAGAACTTCGAATGGAAACCTACGAAAACTGAAATTCAGCTTTCTTTTATCTCAAAGCAGTGTAATAATAATAATAATAATAATAATAATAATAATAATAATAATAATAATATGAAAAGTATTTATGTTTTTTTTTTCAATAACTATTGTATTTTTTCTTATCATAACCTGTTCATTACGATTATTAAGTCTTCCAACTTTAGATAAAGCATGAATTCATACTAAGAAAATAGGAAAACTTACCGGGAGAAAGTGTTGCTGATAACAGAACAGTTTGGATTTTTGACATGGATTTATTTTCCGAAAAACAATTGAGCTGTTGCATTAATCCTGCAATAATATGTCTAACATCTTGTTCAAATCCCATTTCCAATAAACGATCCGCCTCATCTATTACTAACCACTGTATCCTTTGAAGATTAAGTGTAGAAGTATGTCCCATGTGATCTAGAATTCGCTTAGGTGTACCAATTAGAATATTAATCCCCTTTCTTACGCTAAAATTGTAAGGAGACAAGAGACAAAACGAGAGAAATTTAAATTTTTTCTAAAATCATAGTATTTTGGTAAAACATTCTGTGTACATGAAAACGCAATTTCTGAAGTAATATACTCAGTCAGTTACAACGTAGGACGTGGTACGTGTGTACAAATGTTCAAGTTGTTATGTCTCAACTACCAGATAGAGATTAAATTGTTGGGTCGAATCCTAGAGTAGTGAAGATAGTAACAGAGTTAGTATTAATGGAGAGGATTAAAGATCGAAGATAAGGTTTTAAGATATAAATAATTCAGTAAACAGAAAATTATGATAAATTCAGAAGTTTATAATTTAGAGAAGGACAAGGAATGGATGCACCTGCGCCATCGTGATTGATTTTGAGCTGTCACCCAAAGTCTGTAACCATTGGCTACGATCATCACGCTAACTCCAACCAAGTAGTCTGAACCTACTAACAGCCCAATTGTCAACGACTTCGCAGACTGACGCTATGTTTTAGTTTGGCGTTCCTAGCTTTTTACAGCCTACTTCTACATCAAACAGTATTGGTTGTCGAGGTAGGCGGTGGTCGGGTATACGTAACATATGTCTCAACAATCTCAGTTGATAAAGATTCACTACTTCATCAATCAATTTACTATATTTACCTAGTACTCTATTCCTAACCCATGTATTGCTTACTCGGTGGTCTTAGCAAACACGAGTAATACTTTGAAGACATATATCGAATGCTAGAAGCCTACGAATATCCTTTATCGTTAATGATCACGTCTCACATTCATAAAGTAGAACTGACCAGACTGCTGGGCAGTAAACGTGTCCTTTGGTCGGAAGACGGATGTCTAGCCTACGCCACAAGTGACGCAGATTGGCAAAAGCTAATCGAGCCCTCTGTATAGGAGCCGAGATTTCACCAGATTCCAGACCAACAGGTCTAATAAGACTTCCAAGATAAGTAAAGTGATCAGCACATTCAACTGTTTCGCTCCCTACCACTAATTTTAAAGCCGATGTAAGCCAATCGTGAAGTAGCATTTTGCACTTGGATGAGGAAAAACACATCCCAAACATGCACACATTAATCAAGGCCAGTCAGATAGGATTACGTCCAGTTCCAAGATTCTAGCCAAGAACAGTGAGTCTCTAAAAATTATTTCAGTTGAGAATCTGAGATTAATCTTGCAGAAAAAATTATTCCAGACGCTTCGATTATTTGAGAATCACTAACCACCCTCTCAAGTGTAATATGGAATCGCAATTATAACAACACAACAAGGCAATATTTCGAACCCGATACAAGTAACCTGAAAATTGCCTCTACCCTAACGTCGTATTAAGACTTGTCTATCATGATGAACTAAATAGGAAATACTGGAGAGAAAAATCATTCCTTAAGTTCCTACCATGCCAACAAAAAAACCTACGATCCAAGGGTGAAGCTGTACTGCAGACTGTACAGAGGTGTAACGGCAGCATGGTGTTTCCTCCCCCCCCCCCAGACAACCAGAATGATAACAATGTTCCTTTCCCACAAGGGGAAATGTTTCTGGGTACAAAAACTCCGGTTACAAATGTATATGAACTAGAAGTTTCTCAATTCTGAATCCAGTGTGTCATTATACATGATACACCAAGGTACCTGGAAATTAATAGGATTTTGGAAACAAATTAGTCATTTAAGCCTCTTCTTCTTTACTAAAATAAAATTGTGAGCTATTGTTAACACGAAACGATCCTGATGTTATGCCGGAATACAAAGAAGCGTAAGAAACTTTCAGAACTCTGGTTTCGAACACTATTTCATTTATTCGAACTTTCTGTATTGTGAACATTTTGTTTCTATTATTGTTACGCTCCGCTTGCCCTATCCTCCCGTTTAGCATAATTACTATTATTATGTTGTCTATTGTTATGGACTACAGTTAATTAGTTGTGTACAAGTTGTTTCTATTCACTACCACTATTCCCCTCGTTTTGTATTCATGTTAATTTTTTAATTGGTTTGTTGTGTAGTCTGAATTTATGTATATATAAAAGGATGCTTGAAATATAATATGATTCTGTCTGGTTGATCTATTGGCTCGCATTCTTCTTATTTCGGATTGGGACTAAGTGGGCAGAGGGCAGACGCGCAATAATCAACTAGGCACTAGCAATTGGCACTCGGCCATCCATCCAATCACCCAATATCTCTCGTCATAACACCTGATTATAGCATGCTCAAAACGTGCTCACGAAGCTGTGTTGTGACCGGTTCATTCTTAGCCAGTCAGAGCCATATAACAATCGGGAAGTTTCTGAGATACCCTAGACTGATGTTTATATCAACTCTAGTGTAATTAATTGCTCTGCTTTGCCTTTCGCCTTCTGCTGTTAAATTCTTAATACATTTTGCTACCTGCTTTACCGTTGTTCTGATTTAGGATCAAGTTGCTGTCATCGCCGAACCATAGAATACTAAACGGAATTAATACATAACATTATCGGGGCAAAAGAGATAATGCAAATTAACACTCCCCTAAAGTGTAGGTAAACGGAGAGTGATAACTTTAACAGTACTTGAGATCACACTATTCACGATCAAATGCCCCCAATACAACCACAGAATAAAAAAACTAGGAACCATCTTTCTTTGCACTATGTAATTTAATTTACTAAAAAATGAAAGCACTACAATGCTACCTATACATTAAAATTTATGTACAACAAAATACCTTGCCTTTTGTGATTTTCGTTTCATCCCTCCAATTAATAGTCCTGGGACAATTCGAACACATGCTTGTGAAAGGATTTTGAAAACATCAAATGTCTGCGTTGCTAATTCTCTTGAAGGAAGAACAGCTATCCCAAGTGGCCCATCCTTACGTTCAACGGGAGGATCAAGTTTAATTAATCGATCGAACAATGGAACGGCATACGCTAATGTTTTTCCTGACCCTGTTTGAGCACGTATCAAAACATCTCTCCCACTCACTAAAGGAGGAAGTGCAGCTTCCTGAATAGCAGTTAGGTAATCCATTTTGAAACGGTTAATCAAACAGGAAATCAAGTGGGGGAAGATATTTAACGACTCACATACATCTTTCCAGTGTTTTAATGAGAAAACAGGTTCAATTTTAGGCTTCACGGGTTGGCTAAACAAAAAAAATCACAACCACGTTAAAATAACTAGCAAATAATTTGAAAAACACTTAATATTATTGAAGCCGTAATAAATATGTCATTACGATACTGTGACAAATAAGAACATAACAAAAAAGTTACAAAGCGTAATTCTGTATTACTACAGATAAGGAATCACTTTATTAAGCCATTTAGAATAACAGCCCCCTATAAAATTCTTCTAAAAAGATTATGTCGACTAAAATATGAGCTAGAAAATGCTGATGAAGAATGCAGTGTTAATTGAAAAAAATTCGAAAAATGTCAACGTTGTCTTGCAAATGTATGATGTGCCTCTATATAGATCATAAATAAGTCACAAAAGTTAAGAGAAAAAACCCTGCCGAAATCTATGCTCGTAACATTCAACTAATCAGGTTTTTCACTAGGAAAATTTCACCAGAAATTCCTCTGAAAGTACATGCAGCTAAAGTAATCGGGTTTAGTAAGATAACTGGTAATGTTTAAAGCAAAATTTTGAAAGTAATGCTGGGGAAAGACATCCTTTAGAGGGCAAAAAGGTCCCGAATCAGAATATACGTATCTAGGTAGACTAATCATTTGGAAATTTTATCGAGAAAATGCTTTGGTAAACATTTAACTGAATGATGAGGATGATCCAAGGTCTTCGGGTAGTGAAGTCTAGGAGGCGAATGCTTTCGGAATCTGCATAGACACAACCGTAAATTATTCCAACATCCTGAACACTCACGGATGGATGTTTTGAGAACCATCTCCAAGCAAAGAAATATCGGCAGACATATTTTTGTTAGGAAACCAACCGCGTCGCATTTTGAATAGATATTTACATTTATCCTACAACCAGTAGTTAATTCAATAAAGATAAATTTTTCAATAGTTTAAACGTCTGTGGCTAAAGATTATTCCAGAAAAAGATGCAGAAATGCATAACAGTCACCAGTACACAGGAACACCAACTCTACATTTCTAAGAGCAAAGACACGAAGCAGTAACTGTAACGTATGACTTTATAATGAATATATACTGCAACGACGAAGCTGATGAAGGGTTTAGCATGCTGTAACCACTTTACAAAGCTTCGAAACGTCTCGATGAGATGCTCGGCACATTGAAATCCATGTATGTAAAATAACAAAACATTATAACCACGCAGAAAGTATATCTTATTGGAACCCCAAGAAACAAATACTAAGGTGTAATAGCTATTTGATCCTTTTTATAAAAAGTGATTATCACAAAAAGGTTCAAAACCATAATTACATACAGGAAGAAATTAGCCTCTCAGTGACCGGTCGACGATAGAAAAGCACAACCAGGATACGTGGTCATTTACATAGGAAAAAGATCTGGCCCTATGCAGATACTTACTTCAAGGATTATCACAAATTAACAGCGGACTTATTTCTATTATAAGACTAAAAATACTTGAGGGACCATTCAGTATAACCTCGATTTACATTCAAGTCAATTTAACCTAACATGGATTATAAAACGTCATTTTGTAGAATAGAATATCTTAATGAAAAGTCAAACACATCAATATTAATTTACAGGCATGTTTTTACCTCATTATTTCATCGAGGAAAGGGGTTTTACTCATTTTATTGTGGATACCAAGCTGTAGAGCATTTTTCTTCATCATAAGCCTTTCATTACCAATTTTCAGTTTAGCCTTATTTTTATTAATAGTAGCAGATGCATTATCAACTGAGGTGTCTGGACAAGCAAGAGTTAGAGCTGAATCATCAGATTTAGCACGATCTTTGGATATCATACTCGGTTTTTTCTTATTTAGCGATTTCTAAGAGGTTTAGGAAATGAATAATAGCAATTTACCTTGCAATGTTTTTTAACGTGATTACTTGTATTAGATATGTTTAGGATATAATCATCCATAGTAAGTCAACCGCACGACTTACTTCGAAAAGTCGGGAAGGTGTTGCAAGGTTATAACAAGACAGTCCACCCAATATCCAATCTCTATCTTGAGAGGGTAAACCGAAATTATGCTTTTAGTCAGGCCTAGAGTTTTCAGTGTTATTTACTGGTAGCTGTTTAGTCGCCTGACTGTCTCAGTCTTAGTAGTATCAGTATTTTAGAAACATTTTGATGCAACCTAGTTTTAAACGTGGTTTACTAACTATATTTTATGTCTAAAATAAACGCATCCATGGTGCCAAAAAATTGATCAGCTACGTTAAATAATCTAAAATTATTGATGCTGGCAAGTATAAGCCAGATACTTTCATGGCATTCGAGCAATGTTGTCTCTGATTCCGTTCTAGGGTGTTTGTGTAATATTACGGCGGCATTTTTTGCCTTCAGACTATGCGAGAAACAGCAAAGTTGGTGTGAAAAATAACTGTTTTGATGTAGACAATAAGTATTTTTTAATACGCCCTTGACAGATTCCCCTTTTCCTAAAAACAGAATAGACGAAATTTACCTCAAGGGCGGGAGGGATAGTGCTTTATCTCTGGGGCACACTGCCACAAACCTGATATTAAGGCATCCATGTTGTTTTCATGGTATATTTTTCTTAAAAGAATTCTACGTCTTACTATATCGGAAACCGTAGCAACGTTTAGTAAAAGGGTGAGTAATGGTGTGCTTTCGTCAACACTTGCTATCAGACAGTCCAATATTCGAATAGAAAAAGCATTCCGGAATCCGCATTAAGCTTTTAGGAAACGTTTTTGATAGTTAACGTAATTATATGTGGTCACATAAAAGGGTTTTTAGTGTTTTGGACAAA
The DNA here is from genome assembly GCA_025215515.1 of Schistosoma japonicum. NCBI lineage: Eukaryota > Metazoa > Platyhelminthes > Trematoda > Strigeidida > Schistosomatidae > Schistosoma > Schistosoma japonicum. The sequence goes on from CM046061.1 coordinate 30,581,260, forward strand.
GATATGATCGATTCTAGTAGCTTATGTCATCGTAGATTCCTTCTGTAACTTCCTTTAAAGATGCGTGCGAAACGTGGCTTTCATCAGTTTTGGTATAAAGGAAAACTTGTATATGACCAGGTTACGTTTGTCGTATAACCAGACTGACTATGAACGACTAAACCCACTCGTACGAATGAGGAAAAATCAGAAGGCAATAAAAGCGAAGTTATATTTGACCCTAAATAGAGCATCAATTTGATAGTAACGTCTGGGACTGGCTAACTAGGTAGAGATGCTTCCCACGGTGCGTCGTGTCGTGCTCTGGTGGCGATGCGTGACCAAGCGCCATCAACTAGTCGTGTCCTTCTAAATAAATATGATCAGCATCAATGTCGAGATTTTATGCAACTATTTATTTTGGGGATTATTTACCGCTACAACAACATCACCCTTTACTGCATACTACCCTACCCTAGGGAAAACTACATGTGTCATTCCTAAGTTTAGATCTAGACATTTAGGGAATATAGAGAACTACCGTCTTATCAAACTAACATCTGTAGCATCATAAGTAATGAAAAAAATCAAAGGGGGAATACTTCAATATTCGCTTAAGAACGAACCGCTCTTTCCTTTCTAACATGGATTCTTGAAGACTGCGTCGTGTGACACACGCGTGTAAGACTATCTAGACGGCATAACTACACAACGGAACGAAGGGCTCCTAGTATCCGGTTTATTTCTTGACTTCAGTAAAATTTTTGACAAAGTCCTTCATAAGCGACTGGTCATTAAACTAGAGTCGTACAAGCTTAAAGACCCACTTCACTCATGGTCTTCATCTCTCCTAGAAGGAAGACAGTAAACAGTAAGGTTGAACAACAGTTTATCATCACCTGAATTGAACACCAGCGGCGTTGTGCAGGAAAAGTGTACTGGATCGCTTGTTGTTTATTATTTAAATGTATGATATTAATAATGTAATAAAACATGGCCGATCGTATTTATTTGCCGATGATCTCAAGGTAGTATATAGCTTAAAATCGGATGCTTTACAAGAAGATATGACTCTAATTCAAAGTTCTTCGATAGCCTAACTACAATGAAGGCAAAATGGCAACTACCACCTAACTATAATAAATATGGAATCATGCACATTAACAACTATAACCCCCAGTTAAAATTTTTATCTAAATAGATCCAAGGTCTTGAGCAACTTAGGTTGACTAGTTAAGAGTTGACTTCAAACCCTAAGCTTACGCTAAAACAGTAAAGCTCAAGTATCTATTTACTTCCTTATTCTTCATAGGGATTATATTTCCTATTGAATGTTGAGAAGCATTGTCTGTTTGAATGACTAGGATCCCACTCCACTGTCTTCTGCCAACGATAATAAAATAAAATCCTGTTCCATAATAATCTAGTTTTTTCTGTCAAATAGAAAGGGACGTACAAAGGAATTGAATTGGTGAGCTCTGTATTGAACACAATATTTAATTTTCGTTATACGTATCACTATTTCTTTTTATATTCAGTCGTACAAATAAATCTTCTGCTTTGCAGCAAATAAGATTGCGTATAGTTATATGTGTTTTTTGAACATAGTATTTCAATTTAATCACTAGGTATCACTAGGTGACTCATTATTTTTCAGTTTTCATTATAGTGTTATATTGTTCATATAACATCTCAGACTAAATCCCAATCAGAAGCCTAGAGTATATGTCATCGGTAGACATAGACACAATTATGACTACAAAAATCGGACTCCCGGAATTCGATCGTAGTGAGCCGGATTTGTGGTTCGCTCAGCTAAAGCATTATTTCACGAGACATAATATTAAATCTGAAGTAGCTCGCTGTCGAGACCTATGTTCAGTCTTAGCCCCTTTAGTAGACAAAGAATTCCTCGACTTGATTGTAAGTCTACCAACACTACAACCACACACAATTTTAAGACGAGAAATAATGAATCGTCTATTATTATCAGACGGACAAATAATCCAAAGGCTTTTCCGAGGAGAGACATTAAGCGATAGGTCACCGTCACAGTATCTGCGTCATCTCTAAGCTTTAATGGGTGACAACACAGTGGGTGATACAGTCCTAAAACAAGGATGAATACCAGCTCTCCTATGCTACGTTCAACACTGTTCTGAAGCACAAGATCCTGACACCTCTCTATCTCATTTAGCACGTATTGAAGACAAAATAGTGAAAAGAGGTCTCCCAACCGCATCACATCTGATACATCATACTCAAGAAGAGAAATCAACAAATGATCCAGTTATAGCACCACTCATTGTAAGTGTTAAAAGTCTCACAGAGGCTGTCAGCTGCTGGGATGGCTCCCAGAAAACTCAACGAAGCCTCCAGATCCCTTGAAGGAGCCGAAGACATTCCATCCAATCACTGATCGATCGAACATTCCAGAATCTTGACGTGGCACGTTCTGATTGGGTAACTGTTGAGACTTCTTAATTCGGATTGGATGGATTAAAACACTGATTTTTGTTGTTCAGAAAACTATAAATACACGAATATTTTGTACCTGACTTACTCTTCATCTCACTGGAAGTAAAGTTCCTGTCTACCCGTCTTCTGTCTTCTGATTTGCGACCAGGAGGGTTCAAGCGTTCGGGGTGCTAAGGTAGTCCGCGACTAGTCAAGCATCAAGTACGAGACGTAACACTGGCGACGGGGTAAACTATCAAAATGTCATTTACCTTCTAACAAGTTGAAGCTTTGCTGGAACGCCAAGAGAAACGCTACGAACAGTTTCAGATACGCGTGCTAGAAACCTTGACCTAGCAGATGAACCTTACTCAGAAGGGGCTGTCAGTAGACTCATGTACATCTCACGCAGACTTCATCATTAACTCTATCAATGAGTTCCATTTTGATGGCTCAGCTGGTATTACGTACGAAGACTCGTTCAAGGTCGACTTGGAAAAAGTTGATGATGCCGCGAAGGTCAGAATGCTCCTGCGAAAGCTTGGCACTGTTGAACGTGAACGCTGTACTAACTTCATCCTTCCAAAGAACCCAAGAGATATTTCCTTCGAAGCAACAGTCGAGATCCTGTCGCAAATTTTTGGCGAACAATCGTCCTTATTTAATATCCGCTATCAATGCCTAAAGCTATCAAAAGCAGGTGATGACGACTGGGTGAAGCATGCAGGCATAGTGAACCGTGAGTGTGAACGGTGTAGACTCTCATCAATGACAGAGGACCAGTTTAAGTGTCTGGTTTTTGTATGCAGTTTGCAATCACCGGAAGATGCCGACATTCGAACCAGAATTTTGAGTAAGATTGAACAGTGTCCAACCATCACGCTACAAGAAGTCACCAGTGAATGCCAGAGGTTAGTGAACTTGAAACATGATACTTCTATGGTTGAGAACGGCAGTCGTCCTTCGTACGTCCTTGCAATAACGAAGAGAAAAGATTCTAGCACGCAAAAGCAATATGGTTCACAACCTCCGTCTCCATGCTGGTTATGCGGAGAATGGCACTTTAATAAGTTTTGTCCATACAAAGATCACCGTTGCAGCAAATGCCATCGTAAAGGACACAAAGAGACTCACTGTAAAGGAAAGTTACATCGTCGTCATGCAACGGAACCTTATTCCAGAAAATATAAATCTTGTGTATTGACCAACAAAATAATGGTGGCTCACACTAGTACACAACATTCCAGCCGAAGAGAATATGTTACCATGAAGGTCAACGGGCGTCTTACTCGTCTACAACTCGACACCGCTTCTAACATAACGCTTATCAGCCTAACAACCTGGAAGCATATTGGCGAACCCCGTAGTGTGCCCAACAATTCAGCTAGCCCACAGTGCATCCGGAGGTTAATTAGACATTGTCGGTGAGATAGTCTGTGAAGTTGCTAAGGGGAACGCAAAGGCAAATGCAACAGTGTACCTCACAGAGAGTCCAGGGTTAGACTTGTTGGGTCTCGACCTAATAGAAACTCTGCATCTGGCGAACTTTTCCATTAACCACATCTGCAGCCGCACCAGGACTTCTGAGGTGTCGGAGACAAAAATGAGGAACACTGTGTTAGGAAGACATCAAAGGGTGTTTGCAGAAGAATTGGGGGAGTGTAATAAAGCGAAAGCACGACTAGTCTTCAAGCACGGTGCCACTCCAGTTTTCCGACCTGAACGTCCAGTACCGTATGCTGCTTTACCTATTGTCGAGCAAGAGTTAGATCGCCTTCAGAAAAGTGGTATCATCAAATCGGTAAATTTCTCCGAATGGGCAGCTTCCAATAGTAATCGTTAAGAAGCCCAATGGAAGCATCCGATTATGTGCAGATTATTCTACAGGTCTAAATGAAGCACTAGAAGCCCATCAGTACCCGTTGCCGCTACCAGAAGACTTATTCGCGAAGCTGAGTGGAGGGAGATACTTTGCAAAGTTGGACTTAACAGACGCCTACCTACAAATTCCAGTAGCTGAAGAATGCAAGCAATACTTGACTATAAACACCCACAAAGGATTGTTTCGCTATAACAGACTGCCGTTTGGCGTGAAGACAACCCCATCAATCTTCCAACAAATCATGGACACGATGTTACAAGACATTCCTGGTACTGCTGCTTATTTGGATGATATACTCATAATGGGTATAGATCTAGCCGATTTAGAAAAAAAGCTGAATTCAGTGCTCACACGAATTGGGGATTTCGGTTTCCGTTTACGTGCTGAAAAATGTGACTTCCATGTGCAGCAAGTGCGATACTTGGGATTTATAGTGGATAAAAATGGAAGAAGACCTGATCCAGAAAACATCGAAGCTATTAAGACGATGCCACCACCGACAGATGTCCCGACCCTACGATCCTTCTTGGGAATGTTCAGTCATTATGATATATTTCTTCCAGACCTGCACCGTCTGCGAGCCCCACTAAATCGTCTACTATCGAAAAATGTCAAGTGGATCTGGTCAGATGAATGCCAGAATGCGTTTACAGAAATAAAACAACTTCTATCATCGAACCTACTTCTGACACACTATGACTCAGCTCTACCCATTATGGTTACAGCAGATGCTTCGAACTACGGAATCGGTGCGGTGATTTCACATGTTTACCCAGATGGATCTGAGAAGGCGATTGCCCCTGCTGCAAGATCATTAACGACAACGGAGCGAAACTATAATCAAATAGAGAAAGAAGCTCTTTCCACTATCTTAGCGGTAAAGAAGTTTCACAAGATGCTATTTGGCCGACCGCTTACGTTATTGACAGACTACAAACCACTACTAACGGTTTTCGGGTCCGAAAAGGGCATTCCAGTGTATACAGCAAACCGTCTGCAACGGTGGGCCACTACGCTGCTTGGTTACGATTTTAAGGTAAAGTATCGGTCAACGAACGATTTTGGTCAGGCAGAAGCCCTCTCAAGATTAATCGGCTTCCGTACAAAACAAGAAGAGGATATACTCGTGTTCAGCGTAGAAGCCGAGGTCCAGACAGTGTTAACAGATGCGGTTTCAAGACTGCCGGTTACTTTTAAAGCCATCAAGGAAGCCAGTAAAAGAGACAATATAATGGGAATTATTCGCCGTTGTATACTCGATAAATGGCCAACATCTAGACTTCATGGCGAATTTCTACAGTACTTCCGTCGGCGAGACGCTTTGACAATTGTCGATTCATGCATCATGTTTGGCCATTGTATTGTTATTCCCAGAACACTTCGTCACCAAGTCCTTAACCAATTTCACAGCGGGCACACGAGTATTAGCAAGATGAAGTCACTAGCTCGGAGTTATGCCTACTGGCCGTCAATGGATAAGAATATAGAAGCGAAGTGCCGAAGCTGTTGGTTCCTGCCTACAGGCTTCAAAAAGTCCGGCTAAGGCTGAACCGCAACCTTGGCCAAAACCAAACGACCCCTGGAGAAGAATACATGCTGATTTCGCTGGTCCTATACAAGGTAGAAATTACTTAGTCATCGTGGACGCGTTCACAAAGTGGCCGGAAGTATACCATATGCCAAGTCTGACGTCAGAGGTCACAATTAGGAAATTGTCAAGACTTTTTTCCTGCTTCGGTGACTGATAACGGTACCCAGTTTGCGTCGTCCGCATTTCGACGTTTCTGCAGCGAAAACGGAATCACGCACATGCGATCTCCACCGTATCACCCGCAGTCCAATGGTCAAGCAGAACGATTCGTTGATACATTAAAAAGAGCTCTGATTAAAGGGGGAGGAGACAGTATGCCGACGCAAGTTATCGACAAATTTCTAATGTCATATCGAGCTACACCAAACCCTTCCGTACCGGAGGGGAAGTAACCTGCTGAGTCCATGTTCGGAAGGAAAGTTCGGACCATCTTTAACAGTAAGCTTCCATCTAAAAGAACAGACGAACCCAAAGATGAAAGACGACGGACGACTATTCGTAGTTTTCAAGTAGGCGAAAACGTACTTATCAAGTCGTACCAAGGTATTAAGAACGGGGATCCGTGTATCGTCGAACGGCGGATTGGAAAAGTATTATACCTAGTTCGGCACCTGCATAAGACATATTAATCAAATACGAAAGATTGGAGGAACAGTGAGAACACACGGCCGACTTCCATTTCAAATGCTAGTAGACACATTGCAAAAAAGTCCTAGTAAGAAAGAACGCAGAAGATGCAAAGCCAAAACAATCCAACCACGAGTAATGAATCGTAAAAGAAACACGGTAACCAGGTTGCAGGTAGATCCAAGGAGAAAATCATACATACAGAACCTTAAAGAGGGGAGGTGCTGGGATGGCTCCCAGAAAACTCAACGAAGCCTCCAGATCCCTTGAAGGAGCCGAAGACATTCCATCCAATCACTGATCGATCGAACATTCCAGAATCTTGACGTGGCACGTTCTGATTGGGTAACTGTTGAGACTTCCTTAATTCGGATTGGATGGATTAAAACACTGATTTTTGTTGTTCAGAAAACTATAAATACACGAATATTTTGTACCTGACTTACTCTTCATCTCACTGGAAGTAAAGTTCCTGTCTACCCGTCTTCTGTCTTCTGATTTGCGACCAGGAGGGTTCAAGCGTTCGGGGTGCTAAGGTAGTCCGCGACTAGTCAAGCATCAAGTACGAGACGTAACATCAGCCAAATGTGAATGAGTCACAGAAACAGGAGCAGGTCACCACAACGTCCAAGGATCTTAGTCATGAAACAGTTAACAAGGGTCCAGACAATCTGAACAATTCTGTTGGTATCACTGGAAATTCGGTGTTCAATCGACCAAATGCAGTCAACCATGAACCTGACCCAACCAGACCCCGAAGAAAATGGAAAACGAATGACCCCTTCCTCAGGTTGCGACGACTTATGAGGACTGCTTAAACAGTTGCTTGTTTTACGTTAGAGATAAAATTTCAAGCTTGAACATTTTGGTGGCTATTGGTGCTGCACTTAGTGTGATTCCTTGAAATAAAACCGAGCTGGTTTGAAAAACTTCGTCAGTCACACTTTAAGCTTTTAATAAGACTAAAATCGCAACGTTTGAGTAGAGGACTATGACTCTAGATTTGGGGTTTAGAAGGCGATTTCCCTGGTTTTCCACTGTTGTCGATCTTGATCTGGCAATATTAGGGGTGGATTTCTGAGATAGATATGAATTTCTAGTTGACACAAGAAAACGACGTTTTACATTAAAAGGAACTTCAAAACATACGAAAGGTAAAGAAAGTCATATTATATCTCTAAATTTAATACAAACTCCGCCAGTAACAACGGCAAAGTTCCAAGATATACTCGCAGAATTTCCAAACCTAACAAAACCTAACTCTCAACCTTCCAAAAGTAAGTTAAAAGTATGTCGTGTAATCAAAACGAAAGGTGCACCTATTTTCGCTAAATCCAGGAGACTAGCACCTGATAAGCTTAAAATAGCTAGAGCCGAATTCGATTACATACTACAGTTGGGCTTAACACGTCCATCTGAAGGCCAATGGGCATCTCCTTCGCATATGGTCCCGTAAAAAATAAAGGCGACTGGAGACCGTACTAAGATATTAGAGCCCTTAACCGTCAAACGGTACCAGACAGGTACTCGGTATTACATATCCGAGACTTTATGAATGGTTTACAGGATATTAAGGTATTTACTAATATCAAATTAGTCAGGGTATATCACAATATTCCAGCCGCTGAGGAAGATATTTCGAAGACAGCTATCACAACACCTTTTGCACTATTCGAGTTTGTATACATGCCATTCAAGCCTACGGAACGCGGCACAGATATTTTAAAGGTTTATAGATAATCTACTTCGAAATATGCCATTTGCACAGGGGTACATAGATGACTTATTAATTGCTAGCCCGGACTTAAAATCACTTGAACAACATGTGAGGGACAGTGTCGAAACAACTAAACAAAAGTAGAATGAACATGTATCAAAGTAAGTGTGTTTTCGGTATGGAAACACTAGAATTCCTTGAACATACCATAAGCCCTGAAGGAATTACACCAGTAAAACAGGAGGCTGGACTACTTAAAGAATACCCCATACCGAGCTCCCCAACACAACTTAGAAATTTTCTTGGTTTAATAAACTTTTATCGCATATCCATACCCAGTTGTGCACAACTAATGCTACCATTGACGGATTCGCTTAAAGGAAAACTGGGAGAATTCAGGCTGACCTTTGAGGCCGTTAGGGCTATAAACCAATCAAAGAATAAATTTGCTCAAGACAAGATATTCTACCTTCATTCGAGGAGTCTTTGCAATCTACCTAACTATCAAGCATTTTCGACACATGCTCTAAGGCAGGGAATTCATACGTTATCATAAACGGTTAACCAATACATTAAAAGTGAAAGCCGATTGTTGCTCACCTGGAGAAGTTGGACGCCTCGACTACATACCACAGTTCACTAGTGATATACGGCAAGTAGAAGGTCAAGACAGTCAGGCGGCAGACGCATTAACTCGACTAGAAATGAATATAATACGACAATCTACAGTAAAATTTTTGACACTTTGAGAGGCAGCCAGGAAAATTATCAAGAGTTACAAAACCTGCTGTCAGCAAAAAGCTCTAGTCTCAAATTAAAACAGCCCCTATCACCTGTGGATTGTGTTCTGATTTACTGTGATATAACAAGGGCGGTGCTTAGACCTTTCGTCTCCTAAAAATATGCGACAATTAGTATTTAATAAATTTTATTCATTGTCTCAATCTGGTGTGAAATCTTTGACTAAATTAATCAGTGCCCGGTACATATGGCCAAATTTTTAGAAGTACATATATGGGTTAGAGAGTGTTAGGCGTATCAACAATCAAAAGTTAACCGACATACAAATTCACCTACTGGAGTTTTTCCCCAGTCGGATGCACGTCTTGCACTTGTACGTATCAACGTAGTAGGCCCTTTACGACGTTCAAATGGTTTTACGTATCTATTTACATGTATAGATAGGTTCACAAGGTTTCCTTTAGCCATACCAATCATGGACATCCCAGCCGAGACAGTGTTAAAGTTTTTAGGCAGAACTGGGTGACCATTTTTGTCACACCTATGACAATAACGACGGAGAGAGTAGCTCAGTTTAAATCTGAACTATTCAACAACTAGACTGTTAGGCTCCAACAGAATAAACTAGACTGCATATCATCCTCAAGTAGATGGATTCATAGAACGGTTCCATTGTCAACTAAAGGCCACTCTTATATCTTATTCAAACCCCAGTCAGTGGACAGCTCACTTTAGGAACATACGCAGACCAACTACGGGACTAAATGTCGGAGCTAAAGCCAATTAACACTCATGAAAAGTCAAGAGCGACGTTTCCACCTAAGGATCTAAGCAAGTGCTCACACGTCTGGATAAAATGTGACAAAAGTAAAGTACCACTTAGCCCTCCTTTTGAAGGTTCATTTAAAGTTATTTAAGAAAACTTAAATATTTTGTGATACAGAAACAAGGAAACATGGACTCAGTAAGTAATATTAGGCTAAAACCTACTGATCTAGATAATGAACCCCTGTACGTGTTAATAAATCGCTCACCCAACCAAACAACTTTGGGATCAGAAAGTGAAAACGTGAAGGCTGCAAAAAGTGGCTGGAAGCTATAGATGGTTACAAGTGATTATTCAGGCAGGGATGCCCACAGTTTTAGTTTCAGCCTAAAATGTAATCACGTAACTCCTAAAATCTCAAGTTTGTAAACAATAAAAAAATAAAAAAACATAAAACAGTAGAATAAAATTTATTTTTTTATTGCATTTGTGTGCACAGATATCTACACCATGTCCATTTTCTTCCAGGTTACCAAAATATTTTGGAAACCAAATACTTCTGTAGAAACCAACACATATTAATTAAAATTGTACATTTTTTAACCCTTTATATAAACAGCAGAGCATTTCTTTAGGTGTGATGAAGTCTCATCAATATTTTTTGAAGTAGATTTTTCTTGCATTTTGACTTGTGGGTGACTAAAGAAATAGGTGAGTAAACACCTGTAGCCGTACAGAGCATGAGAAAATCGTGCCTCACCAACATGGTGTTGAGTAGCCCGCTCGTGGTACTTCCCCAGATATTCTTGCTTCATTTTCCTACCCTCCGTTATTTTTCAAGCTCTGGTCACCGTTAGGAGATAAAGTTCACCAAGTATCCAATCATAATTTGTGGGAGATTATAAACGCTACAAGAGTAGATAACAAGTTCTAAAAGTAAATGACATCCACGCAGTATCGTCGAATACAAACAGACTGTCAGGTGCTGAACAAACTATTAGTTCTTCATTGAGCTACAGGGGCAGAACTGACATGATTTTGTTTGATATGTTTATCGAACTGACGTTCCTACGGAAGTCGATTCTAGTAGGAAGCTAATGCGGCAACTTAGGTTGACTAGTTAAGAGATGACTTCAAACCCTAAGCTTACGCTAAAACAGTAAAGCTCAAGTATCTATTTACTTCCTTATTCTTCATAAGGACTATATTTCCTGTTGAATGTTGAGAAGCATTGTCTGTTTGAATGACTAGGATCCCACTCCACTGTCTCCTGCCAACAATAATAAAATAAAAATCTGATCCCTAATAGTCTGTTTTTTTGTCAAATAGAACAAAACGAACCAACGCGTTTAAAGTCTAAATAATCCAATCAGGAAGCGACTTGGGTATTATATATTCCGGTTACTTAAAGTTCACGGAACACGCCTCCTCTATAATCACCAAAATTAGAAGATTAATAGGCTTCCTTTTCAAAAAATTTCATACAACGGAGGCTAAACCTAATTTGTTTAAGATGTGTAAGACCTATACTTGTGTACTGCTTATTTATCTTTTCAAGAATGAATAAGACAGACAGGATACGTGTAAAAAGTGTACAAAGAAATTTCATACTTCGAATCCTCGGAAATAACAGTAACATGAACTGCACAACAATAAGTAAAACACTCTCTTTAGAACCCCTTTGTCGTCACTGACTACGAAATAATATCGTTGTAAATCCTCTATTGTATTCCACAGCAAACCCTGAAATAAGCCATTACAAAATATTCACACTACTTGTTCTATCCTAAGGTTCAAACGATTGATCAACCCGGATCTAGAATCTAAAGACATGTACCACTTAACCTCCAATCAATCAGCAATGGCTTATTACGGTTCTAAAACTGCAAACACTACAATCGTGTACATCATAGTAGAAAAAATCGGAAAAATTGAAGATCCTGGTTTAAAACTGATTGCCCTTCTACCACTAATTAAAATTCATATTTTCTTTTTATTTCATATATTCTACTCTCTCATCGTCTCCCCGAGTTTATAATCTGCTCTCGTAAGGTATCGGTCTCCTCAAAGCAACTTATCCCTAGTGCTGGTTAGGAACGTAATTAGTGTATCAATAACTCACCGTTTAAATCAACCCACATAGATTGACTCTCTTATCCCAATTTAAACATCCTTAACCTTATCCTGTATCTGGATAGTTTCTATGGTCCATTTGGCTTGCTCACAGCCATTTCCTGGGATTACAGCTCCATAGACGATGAGCGAACAGCTGTTTGTTGAAAGTGCTTTATAATACAGAATATATCTCTGGTACCCTTGTATTGTTAATCGTGAACCTTGTTACTGTTAGCTCTGTAATTAATTAATATTTTTATATATCGTGAATTCCATAACTGTGAATCTCTATCCAAACCCTTTTAAAAACAAGCTATATCATTCCTGATCATGCCTGTGAACTGGTATGCTCTCACACGCAAAATGCTACATGAGAATAAACTACTGTAATATATATATATATATATATATATATATATATATATATAGATTCAAAGATTAAAACATTTGACATCGAAAGTATACAATAGATTCTACCATTTATAACGGATCAGATTGAATTAGAAGTTGATTCGCAACTATTTTGCATGATTATTTTTTAGAAATTGAAATTATCCCTGAACAAAATAACTTTTATACTGTACATTTCTTTGATGGAGTATATCTTCAGCGTATGATTGAAGACTATAGGAATTGGCGGTTTGAGATCTAACTGCTTGTGGACTGTTAATCAGTCTAAACTATATTTCGATCTTGATCTTCATTATTTACTTCAAGTAAGCGTATTCTGTCTATTTTATGTGTATAAAGCCAGTGGATGTATGAGAACGTACGAGAATTTAGTAGCGTAGCAATCTGTCATGAAATATGAGTCCCATCCTCTATATCGGATGAATGGTTCTATGTGCTTTCACGTTTCGTCGTTATATTTTTGAAAATTCATAGTCGTCTAGGTGCTTTTGGATTGAGATTAGTTGTTGATTTATGACCGAATATACTTGTCACAACTTTGTGACCAGTCTTATGGAACACAGAACTGGTGTGTACTAAGTTTGGGTCAAAGTTAGTAGTTCAAAGCAAGCTGAGAGTATCATTTTTCCATGGTCTCACAATATATGCTCAACAATGCTGAAACAATTAGTTATAACTCTTTATCATCATTTAATTGACTTTAACAAAGGCTCCTTTCAGTCCAAGAAACTCAGTGTAGACGTAAATAATACCCTATATAAATCGTTGGATAGGCTCGCAAGCATTTTACATATTTTCAGAAGTTTAAAATGACTAAAAGGTTATAGTTATGCGGGTGTTATCAATATTCTGCACATTTTGTTGGTTACAAAAAGCTGTCGAATTATTTTTTCCAAATATAAAAGATGAATACATTAAAGTGTTTGTTTTCGTTCCCCAGGGTCTCCGAAATGAAAAAAAAACGCTACAGATAACGAATATATTTTACACAAAATTTTATGCAGTGATATCATGACCTTAGCACAGATATTCAGAAGCGGTACATCACAAGTTATCAGAAGGTTGTTTACCAATACCTAACGCATCGGTTTTCATCAGTTTGGCTTGCATGTCTTAGGTTTCCACGAATTCATTAATAAGGAAGGGAGTGAGCTGTAGCGGTAAATAATCCCCAAAATAAATAGTTGCATAAAATCTTGACATTGATGCTGATCATATTTGATTTAGAGGACACGACTAGTTGATGGCGCTTGGTCACGCATCGCCACCAGAGCACGACACGACGCACCGTGGGAAGCATCTCTACCTAGTTAGCCAGTCCAGACGTTACTATCAAATTGATGCTCTATTTAGGGTCAAATATAACTTCGCTTTTATTGCCTTCTAATTTTTCCTCATTCGTACGAGTGGGTTTAGTCGTTCATAGTCGGTCTGGTTGTACGGCAGACGTAACCTGTTTATATCCCGGGGTTCCTTTCATTGGTGAGCACAGCATGATCTGGACATGACCATTATTAGGAGTTCATTCATGTTTGTAGTTTTTAACAGAGTACTTTTGGTGCAATTATTATTTGTTTGCATATTTTTTGCGGTACTTTTGTATTTTCATACATTGTTAACTTTGTAATGTCTGATTAAGCACCAAAAGCTTATTAAGATGAAAACCTCCACGCCTCCAGACTTCCAGCTCATTCCTTTTTGAACAGAAAACATAAAAACTTGTTTCTGCAACGCAAGAGCCAAGTTTCAAGACCATGGTGTGACATATTCACGAGTTCGATTCCTGGCAGTTGTAAAGTCACTTTCGCACAAATTGAACAAGTACACCACCCCTTAATTTATCTGCCCTGGCTGCCTAGATTCTTATGACCAGCTCAAAAATATCAATTCTCAAACGCGGAGACTTGTCTTATAGACAACATCATGATTTGTTGTCCCATATTATCGAGCTCGGTAACAGTTTAGCGAAAAAATGCTGTCCCATATGAGAGGAGTAATTGATCAACATACTTAGACGAAGGTCACTAACATTAACACTTCTTGTCAAAACTGTCATAACAGGTTCAGGCAATCCTGATAACATTTAGTAACAATTTAGTAGACGAACTTGCCGTATCTGCTGAATCGAATTCTAGAGATAACCGGAACTTGCCACAATAAGGTATATTCTGTCACAAAGAACCCTTATAAGACCGAAAACGAAGTAACGAAATTGTGCAATACTGTTTCTATCTTCCTCGAATCACATGAACGACACCAACCAAGCATTTGTCGACAACAAGGTTCTTCACAAAAAAATCGTCATCTCGACCTTGAGGAAAGGAAAATGCTACACTGGTGCCACAACACTTATGGCAAAGCCTCGAAGAAGTGCAGACATCCATGTAGTTTCCCCACCCACAAACCCACAGTTGATGCATCGGGAAAATTTCACGCCGGCATGCGTTGACAACAACCGTAGACTGTGGAAATAGCCGCCTGTTATTCATCGCTGATGTGATAACAAAAACTCGCCACCTCGTCAATACTGGCGCAGAAGTTAGCTTCTACCCTGCAACTTCATCCGAACGACAACATGAAGCTGCAAACAGCCGACGAGAAAGAAATAACCAAGTATGACAGAAGATATGTCTATTTGAACGTGAATTTACGTAAAACCATACACTGAATTTTCACCGTCGCTAATGTAAAAATACCTATCATGGGCACAGATTTACTGAACCACTATAACTTGCTTGCGAACCCTAATGAAAAAAGACTAGTAGATAGCAACACAAAACTATACATTCGTGGAACAAGTTCTACAGGTTGTAGCTTAAGTGCTCTTCGTTTTAAACATTTAACTAACTCTGATTTTCAGCCGATACTTGACAGAACTCCACATCTGAATAAAGCGACATCGAGAGTATCAGGTGTAACTAGCAAATTTAGATATCACTTCACGACTACAGGTCAACCTGTATTCTCGAAATTACGCCCTTTAGCACCTGAAAAATTTAGGATTGCGAAAGACAAATTTAATCACATAATTGACCTGGAAATAATTCAGCCATCCAGTAGCTCATGGTTATCTCCATTGAATATGGCCCCCAGAAAACTGCAATGATTGATGTCCCATCAGTTATTACCGACGTCTCAACGCGCAAACTACGTCTGATAGTTATTCTTTACCACACATTCATGACCTACCAGTCACATTGAAGGAAATGACCGTATTTTCAAAAATCGACCTAGTAAAGGCATACAGTCAAATACCATCATGAAACGACTGACAGATCAGCTTCGCGGAAATCGAAAAGTGTTCACAACGGGTGAAGAGTGAAAGGAAGCCTTCACTGCAATTATAGAAGCCATAGACAGTACGACTATGCTGACACATCACAATACTGAAGCTGCTGTCTGCATCGCAGTTGACGCATCTGATTCAGCCATTGGTGCAGTTATGCAACAATGGATTGGTTAAGCTTAGCAACCTTTGATATTCTTCTCTGATCGTTTGCAAGATACCAAATTGAGATACAACAATTCTGGACGTGAACTGTCAACCACATACTGTGCTGTACAACATTTTCAACATTCCATCGAAGGCCAGGAATTCACGATATTCACCGACCATACACCACTGACGTTTTCCATGAAATCATCTTCAGATAAGTACTCTCTGCGATTGTCACATCATCTGGACTACCGTTTCACAGTTCTATACTGATATACGACATATATCTGATGTTAACAATGTTGTTGTCTTATCGCCTTATCGAAAATACATTCCTTGTTTCGTATCCAAGAAATCAACCTAGTTGAACTAGCTCGACTTCAAAATGAAGACAGTGATCTTCATTACAAGTTATACACAATAACACTCAAACTCCAAACGAAGACGATTGAAAAAGGTGAGAACACTTTACTTTGTGATTCTTTTATTGATACAGCCCGTCCAATAGTTTCCAGGAGTTATTGATGCATCGTCTTCTACACATCTCTCTAATCCCAGAGTTTGTGTTGTGACTAAGCTGGATACTTAGAGATTCTGCTAACCGAATATGAATAAGGACATCAAAGAATGGGCATGCTCCTGTGTGGCCTACCAAAAGAACAAGGTAATTCAGCGTAATCAATGCTCTCTTGGCACTTTTGACTACGTTAACATTAATCTGGTAGGACCTTTACGGGAATCAAACAGATTTTCTTATCTTCTGACATGTCTGGACCGATTCACACAATCTTCAAAATTGATGCCACTCAAATATATCATTAGTGAGATTATTACTTGTTCTTTTATCGAACGATATATAGCAAACTTTGGTTGTCCATCGTCAATAACGACAGACCAAGGAACGTCAGTTTAAATCTGGACTTTTCCACGTTCTAACAAAACTCTTCGTAACTACATGCTTCAGAAAAACTGCTTACCACCTATGATCCAACGGTGTGGTAGAAAGATTTCATCGACAGCCAAAAGCATCACTCTAAGCTACGAACAATCCGCTGTAGACCGACGCTTCACCATTAATTTTACTAGGAATTCACAGTACTGTGAAATAAAATGTTGGGTGCAGTGTTGACGAATTAGTCTACTGAAGGACACTTCAACTCCCAGGATTGTTTGTAGAAACTGCCTCCATCTCGGCTTACCCGGATCTCAATTCTTACGTGAATCCGTTCACGAATGCTATGAGTTCAGTTCGAAAACAATTAATAGACGCTTTTATCCAACTGGCTTAAAAATATAGAACACACGTTTTCGTCCTTCGTGATATCCTAAGACATGATGATCAGATAAATTTGACGAAATCAAGTCAGTCAGTGTCTGTTACCTCATGTGGAGCATATGCCGCCAACCAGCCTTATTCAACAAACTCTGTCCTCTGCATTCCTTTCTAGCTCTTCCTAAGTGTTCTTCATTCTCTTCATGTCTGTCTCCAATTCGCAACACAATGTGTTCTTGGGTCTTCCTCTTTTTCTTTGGCCTTCAGGATTCAATGTTAGTGCTTGTCTTGTAACACAGTTTGATGATTTCCTCAATGTGTATCCTATCCACCACCAGGGTGTTTTTCTCATTTCCTCTTCGACTGAATTGTACTAGATTTGTTCTCTGCTATAGAAGGTTGTTGTTGATTGTATCTGGCCAACGTATCTGAAGTATTTTATTCAGGCACTTGTTTATAAATACTGGCATCTCTTAAATGATGCTTTTCATAGTTCTTCATGTTTTAGCTCTATACAACAGAACTATTTATATTTATATTGGAAATTCTAGCTTTAATGTTGGCTGACAATTAGTTCTAGTTCCAGATGTTTTTCAGTTGTAGTAATGCTGCCCTTGTCTTTCTAATCCGCGCTTTCTTATCTGCATCAGTCCCTCGTTGTTTATTGACGATACTGCCCAAGTATGTAAAAGATTCTACATCTTCTAGAATTTCTCCGCCAAGTGAAATTGGGTTTGTGTTCGTTGTTTTATATCGGAGTATCTAACTTTTCACTTTGTGTATGTTGAGGCCTAATGCTGCCGAGGTTGCTACTACCTTATCCGTCTTCATCTTCATTTGTTGCTGTGAGTGTGATAGGAGAGGTAGATCATCTGCAAAATCTAAGTCATCTAGTTCCATCGATGTTGTCCACTGCATTCCGAGATTGCCTTGAGATGTTACGGTCTTCATGATCTAGTCAACTACCAGCAGGAAGAGGAAGGGTGACAGTAAGCATCCTTGTCTAACATCGATCTTGACTTCCAATGAATTTGTGAGTTAACCTCCATGCAAGAATTCATAATGTAGTCCGTCATAGGAGTTCCGTATGAGTTGACTATCTATTCGGGTTCGCCATAATGTCGTAGAAGGCTCCACAATATTCTCCTATCCACGCCGCCGAATGCTTTTTCGTAGTCGAGGAAGTTAATGTAAAGGGGTAAATTCCATTCAATTGACTGCTCAACAATGAGCCGTAGGGTAGTACTTTGGTCAATACACGATCGGTCCTTACGAAATCCGGCCTGTTGATCTCGAAGTTGGGCGTCGACTGGGTCTTTCATTCGGTTCAATAACACTCTGATAAATACGTTTCCAGATATAGAAAGAAAACTAATGCATCTGTAGTTTTCGCAGTTGCTGAGATCTCCTTTCTTTGATATATTGATAAGGTATACTTATTTCCAATCTACTGTCACTTATTTTTCCTTCCAAATCTTTCTGAAGAGAATGTGGAGTATCTATGCAGTTGCTTCCATATCTGCCTTCAGTGCCACAGCTGGTATGTTCTCTGGCCCTGCTGACTTACCACTTTTGATTTGTTGGATGGTATTTTGATTTTTTCGACTGTTGGTAGGTCGGTGTTTATGGGAAAATCCGTTGCTGCTGCTTTAATGACTGGTGGGTTCAGTGTGGCTGGTCTATTATACAGCTCTTCGAAGTGTTCTACCCACCTGTTTTGTTGTTCATTCACTTCAGTGATTGGTTTGCCAGCCTCGTTCTTGACTGGCCGTTCTGGCTTACTGAATTTCCCAGCTGTCTTCTTCGCTGTACTGTATGGGTTCCTCATGTTTCCTTCTCTTGCAGCTTTTTCCTCCGTCATTGCTAGGTCCCCAACATATTTCCGTTTATACGATCTGATGCTTCACTTCACCTGCTTGTTGACTTTTGTTTATTTGGTCTGTGCTTTGGCTTTCTCTGTTCTTGTCTGGCTGTTATTAATTTCTGTTATTCTGCTCCTCCTTTCTATGATCTTGTCCAGAGAACCAACAGAAATCCATTCTTTAGGGTGTTATTCCTGGCGATCCAAAACCTCCTGACATGTTGAAGTTATCGTTTCTTTAATCTCTTTCCAGTTGTTTACCATATTAATTCCGCCTTTTTCTAGTAGATCG
Source organism: Schistosoma japonicum (assembly GCA_025215515.1). NCBI lineage: Eukaryota > Metazoa > Platyhelminthes > Trematoda > Strigeidida > Schistosomatidae > Schistosoma > Schistosoma japonicum. Next base: position 30,600,408 of record CM046061.1, read on the forward strand.
CGAAATGCCTGGAACTTCGCTTGTTCCAAGTATCTTCAGGTTGTATCCTCATTTCTTTAGTTATTCGCATGATTCTTTCTGTCTCCCACACCCGAAAACATTCCATGTACCTATATTAATTATTGCTCTGGTTGTCAGAAAGGGCATCGACCTCTTGGCTTTCGACGAAACTCGGCTTTTACTAAGAGGCGTCACAACTCGTCGAAATGAATACCTCTCAACTCCCAGGGGAGAGTTAAATTGGCTATAAAGGTTTTTACTGGTTAGGGTGTTTTTTTAGCAAGGTTGTTGTTTTATGGGATGGGGTTGCTAACACGATGCCCAATCATCCTCTTTTATTTGGGCTTGGGACCGGCAGAAATCCCAGGGGGTTTCAGGCGGAGTTACTATGTTTTGTTTTAATTAGTAATTGTACTACACGCATACTGTGAATTATAGAGAATTTTTAATTCGTACCATAGATACTAGGTTTCGTAACCTCCTAAACACTATTTACTGTGATACGATTGATACTGAATCCACAGCATATCGATTTTTATATATTTTTATAAACACAATCAATCTTCTTTAGGTGCTCGGCTTATCAAAAGGATACTTGGGGAAAAGCGTAATCTTTAAGAAAAGGCAAAAGTTCAAATGAAATAGTAGATTGACACTATGGTTGTATCATACCGAAGAGATTAGAAGAATTTTAAATAAACATGGTATATGTAACATTTACAAAACAAATAATATATTGGGCTTTGTACTTGTAAATATCCGAAGATTGAGTGACAAAAGAGAGGCAGATGAACGTGTCTATGAGATCGAAGGTAACGAATATAATCCTATGTACGTAGGAGAAACACTACGACAGCTAAATGTAAGAGTGAAGGAACATATACTTTATTTAGAGCATATTCCTACATCCTCCCAAGATCTAAGAAAGCTCAATAATAAGTCACGGGTAGCGTTACATTCAATAGAAACAGTGCACAGCATCAATTTTAATGAAACTAGAACTCTTCAAAATAAGGATTACCTTGTCTTTTTGTTAATCATCTACTTTTATCGTCATGGATATTTCGGTACTTGTTATACTATAATCTAACACACCACCACTTGATTAGCACATATTTTATTATTATTGTAAGTTATACACTCAACCAATCAAAAATTCCCATGTAGTTATCCAGTGACGAAGACAATAGAGTGAAGAAAATTTTTTTTAATTAGCTTTTTATCAAGGCTTTACATCAGCATATATGTATTATGCAACAAAGAAATTGATATAAAACAAGTGTTTGCGTGTTACATCATAATGTTGCTAACCAGACGTGACTGTTATTATTTAATTACAGATATGGATAGCATGATTAGTATTCACAACTATTAATTAGTAAAAAGGTTGGTACAAATGATTATAAACACGATGAATTACATAATATCCATCACTAGAACTGATAATGTTTCTAAGTGGTTAAATAATATTTGAATAAAGTTGACCTGAAGAACGTGATTATAAAAAAGGGAACGTAAATATGAAACTTTTGGTAATAAAGAAGAATAACAGGGGTTTTATTAAGGCGATTTCCAAATCATCTTGTTGTCGCCTGTAATATATGACCAAGGTAATAAGAGTAGGTTGCACAAATTCCTTCTGGAGTCATAGATCTGATTTGTTAATGTGAATGTTGATGTCTTCCGTTATGTGTAATAAATGTATGCGTAATGTTTGTGGTAAATTAACATGATAGATTACATGAAAATAATCGTTGATACTTATTTTATATCCACTGTCTATCAGATGACTACTTAAGGAACTTTTGATCGCTTTTAAGTATCCTTTTATATCCAGGTGGGAAAGAGTTCGGATATTCGGTGAGGGGCTTGTTTGATTATGGACAATAAGCAACTAGCTCCACATGAGCAGTTTAGTTTATAAGGACATTAATGAGGCGAATATATGAAGTTTGTTTTCATTTCTTGTTACATTTGAAAAAGTGATTTTAGTTGCAGGAAACGCCCTTTGTAAAGATTTACTTATTCTTTTTGCTTGTATTTTTCTAAGCTGAAGTTTTCAGAATATTGGTTCATTTTGGACCGTCATAATTTTAGGTCTTTTCTTATTTTTTTATCATATGTACGCTGATCAGTTCTATAGGATACCCGTTTGCACACAGGGAGCTTCAGATGTTTATAAGCCCATCTTCGATTGCTTTATCTTAGCAGATATAATTGGTATTATATGTTAGACTACTTACTAGGTTCTTTTTATACATAAGGGTACAAAAAGTGAAAATGGGTATATTGAATGGATGAAATTAACTTTCCATATACGCTACTTCTCAATGTTCAGTTCATTAGGAAAACATCTAAGGATTAGATTATATCCCAACATTCTTCAGTTAATGTAAATGCGATTGATGGGCGAATACTGTTAATTTTGTTGAGTTTGGTCTTTCCTTATTTCCATTATTTAGTATTATAAAATGTGTCACTTATAAAACGGAAATAGAATGTTAATTGACTAATTTCCTCTTTAAGTGAACCATTCTCGAGTTTTACTAGGAACAAGTCCATAAGAAGTGGACCTAATGGTGAAGCCATAATGGCACCAACTATCTGTTTGTATGTTTTATTGTTGAATTGGAAATGAACATCTGTTGTACGTTTAAGGAGCAATTCCTCTAGTGTGAAGATAGAAAGCCCTGCTTTTACATTTCTTCCAATAAACTCACCACAAATAGTTTACTGTTTCTAGTAGTGGGAAGTTGGTAAATAGGGATAATATATTTAGAGAAATTATTTACTCATTTTAAAAGCCTAAACTTTTTTATTCTGTTAACAAGTTCAAAAGATCTTTTCCACTATGTTTGACAATCACTTTGAGTAGTGGTTTTAAGATTTGTAAGTCTGAGTGATAATATTATGACACAACACACACCAATGCGTTATATATTAGTCTTTTCCTTGCACAACATATATATATATATATATATTATCGTAGAGCCCTAATGAAAATTATTTGAATTAAAGTATATGTAACAATTTAGGGCTTTGATGAAAAACAGATTGAAAAGTAATTTCTTCGCCCCACTATTTTTTTCTTATAAAATATTTTTCCTGTCACCATTTAATAAATCATTGTTTATGATCAAGAATGTGTTCAAATAATATATTTTAAATGGAAACCTACGTAAAATTCATTGACTAGCACACCAGTATTATGCTATCAACATGTAATTTATGGTAAATATCAGAACGAAGGATATTGAGAGGGTTTATTGATCGATTACAACCGATATCAAATCAGATGTCCAAAAAGTAAGTTAATTCCAAACAATGTCTATTAATGAAACCACCAATCAATACTTATACACATGGAAAATGGTTGAATGCATCACATAAAACTAGTAAACTACGTAATTTTAGAATTGCTAACAGTTTATTGATAAGAACATGTTTAGTGTGATGTAGGAGTTAATAGATTTCTGTGGTTATGAATAGACTACCTGATTCGAATAATAAGTTTCCCTACCCGATTAACTGACACTAATAAAACACAGACAGCATTCAGTGCATATTCAAAGTCAGAGCGAAGAGTTTGATGAATGATTATTAAATTAACAGCTAACTAATAAGAATTCGAAAGTTAAACCGCTACCACAGTGTGTAAGGAATCAGTATTTTTTCATAATGATAAAAATAAACAAGGTTTGATTACCTAACATCAATTTAATGTGTATACATAGAAAACAGTTCATTTAATAACTATTATTGTTTAGTAAAAAAAAGCACGCCAACATCATTGCTACACAGCGTTGATACAATTGTAATGGGATTTCTCTCGTGTGATCTATATGTTTTGCAGCATAAACCAAAATATGAGGGGTCTCTTAGTACGAAATTTATCGCATTCGACATAAGCTATAAACACGGAAGTCTGTTGAATTGCCCAAATTCTTATCTTTAATGAGGAATGGGGGCGACTATAGCCATAAATCCTTTTTAGTTCTATTGTCGTACTTTGGTTGCAAAATATTTACCATATTCCTCTCTTCATTCTAACTGCTACTCTTATTGTGTAGAATTCAGAATGTGAAACAATCACTGGTAGAATTCCCACTTTCATCAATTTGTTACGTAGCGTAAAGAGCAGTCAGTGCCATTGGTATTAACTGCCTCACTCCGAAAATGACTAAATACCACCAATCATGACTTCGTACTAGAACTTCGAGTACTTTATTAAGTAAGTCACTAGTGAGCTCCTTATTATGGTTGATTAAAAGTGGATTTTGTGAAGATTAATACTTAATTCATTGTTTATCCTAGTCACAGATTGACTTGCCGGGTGTGAGAAACTTATCACCAATGACGATGAATAATCGACCATCTATATCGCAAATGAATGGAAATAGAAATTCCACCTCTAGGTGTCGGTTTAGTGGTGCTGACCATTAGCTTTTGTCCAGAGGTCTGAAGATCCTAGACATGATTTTCTGGCGTAATCGTGGGCGCGCTCTGTTGAAAAGTCCATTAATAGGATGAGACACTTGTCCAGTGCTCCCAAGTTTTCAGAGATACTCAACTGAGATCAGTGTGTGAAGAATACAAAACAATAAATTGATCTGAGTGAAATTTTCTCACCCTTATTTCACATATATATGCGATTTGATTGATAAACTTATTATTTCAAGTGTCGTACAACTTACGCACGTTAAACACAAAACGATTATTTTTATTATTGTTTCAACACTAACAATCGTCTTTACAATCCCAAATTCATATTCAGTAATTTGTAAAAAATGATGTATTTGTATTAAACTTGAAAATATGTCCTGTGGTTATGAATTATGGAGTGAGAATTGTATGACCTAAAGAGAATTTATCTGAGAGGAAATTTTTTGTCCAAACATATCTTATTTAATCTAGAAGAACGCCATTACAGTCTTAATCCCAAAATGTTTGGTTAGTAAACCAACTAATGAATAACGCTTTAATCGTGAAACACGAAATCCTTTTTAATTTCTGGGTATTGACAGCTTTCGAATAGTAGTTGCTTAGTTACTTACTTTTCTTACCTTCTAATGAAATAAGTGTCGAGGTCTATACTAAACAACAGTTTAGAGTATCAGGATGCTTGGTAAGTTCTATTGTAAGCTGAAGTAATCACAGAAAACCTTACTGAACCGAATGGTTCCTGGTTGATGCTGTAACTTCCATAGTAACACTGAAAATATCACTAGACAATAACTGTGTACCTTATTTAGTTTCCGTTGACATTTCTGAATACAGATTTCCTATTAAACTGGAGGTTCTCTTCTACTTGCTATTTGTTCGAGGTTATAGATTATTCTTATACAGTTTGAAGATCTAGAAGGGTTGATGAGATTGTATTATCGTATTACCACGTTATAGGAAACTAGCCTTAAACAGAGACTTTTGGTTGACAAAGATCATTATTCGGATTTACCAAACGACAAATTTACTTTACTAATCTTTTCAAAGATATCGCCACTCATTTTAATTTCAACGTTGTGCCCTAACCCAATCACACTTGACGGAGACATTCCGAAAGATGTGGAAATGTCTAAATACCTAGTCAGGTTCATCGATAAACAAGGAGGATCTGATGTAGATGCGAAGGCACGGATCGGCAAGACAATTTTATAACTTCCACGATTGACAACCACCTGTTACTCAAACCAGCTGTCAGCCAACAACGAATCAGGATTTTCAATACAAATGTAAAGAGAGTTTTGTTGTATGGAGCTGAAACTTGGAGAACTACGAAAAGCATTCTTCAAAAGATACAAATGTTTATAAACAGATGCCCGCGTAAGATACCTCGGAACAGTTGGCCAGATACCATTAACAACAACTGTCTGTGACACAGAAGGAACCAACTTCCAGCCGAGGAAGAAATTAGGAAAATACAATTGAAGTGGATAGGACACACATTGAGGAAATCGTTAAACTGCATCACAAGGTAAACACTTACTTAAAACCCTGAAGGCCAAAGAACACATTGTCCCGAAAATTGGAGGTAGATATCAAAAGAATAAACACCACTTGGGAAGGAGAGCCCAAAACAAAGTTGGTTGGAAAAGAACTGGTTGGTGTCGTATGCTCCACGCGAAGTAATAGGAATTGATTGATTGAAGCTCCAGTCTCCTAAATTTTGCTGAAGCTATTGGCACCAAACGTCAAAAACTTAAATTATGCATTCGAAAAGAAATTGTTGTAAGCTCTTATTTACCCTGGTAAGTTGAATAAAATACTTTACGTCATAAAACGTGCATCAAAAATGTTTATTAAACTGTTTCGGGTCATAACTTTGTTATGTCATTTTGCATGATTTCAACGATTCCTATTATCAACTTATTGAGCTTTACTCACTTGCTTTAATTCTTTTTCGATATTTACATTTTGTTCATTACGCAATCACTTATTTATAGACCTCCACGCAATTTCCCTGAACGTTCTTTTGGTATATGATATATAATCGCAATGCTTCGTCCTACCACATAACTGTATTTTCTTCTGTACTACATCATGTTAATGTCAAATTTCAACAACAACTTCCAAACAAATTCCTTTATGTAGTTAAGTTCAAACCTCTTCCTGGTTTTGCTTTTGAAATATTGTAGGTAGTAGAGAGGTGAAGAGAACCAAACAACAAAATGAATTCATCTTACTCTGCTCAAATGTTCGTTTCTATGCTTTTCAAATTAATAAAGGAAACTTTGCATATAATACTTCATTATTAAATAATTAACTAGACTTGATCATATTACCGAAGGTTTGATTTCAGATAATTTAAGTCTACAGAACTTATTGAGTGTGCCAGTTTAGTTTAACCGATAAATGTCTGGATATTACTAATTTGAAGAAATAGTTTAATTCACTGAAAATTTGGTGGGTGGTCTTCTGCTTCAGCATTTGTCACAGTTGTACAAAATTACATAAAAAATCTAGCAACAACTGTTTCACGATGCCCAGAATGAATGTAATCTACTTTACCCTAATTTTCAAGATGAAGGACTAGTTTAAACGTATAATTTTCATCACATATTCAAGGTAATCAGATGATTGTGAAATCCGTAATCTTATTTTGTCGTGTACAGATCAAGATTTATCGTTAACTGTTTAGAATTTAATAGGTAAATGTCAATGTATTATTAAATGAGATTAGCTTAGTAAAGATATATTTTCCAAGCAAACTTTTATTAGGCTGTGCAATTGCAGATATTTGCGATTTCCACAGTGTGTGTGTGTGACAACTTATTAAAAAGTACGTGACAAAAGCACAACAATTGTGATCTTCATAGACCGGAAAGAGAAACTTTAAACAGTTTGTGAAATTCATCAACAATGATAAAGGATTTATATAAAGATTACGAAAATTGGTGCTAAGATATTTGAAACTGAAATGTAGCTCATGAGATAAAGACAACCAAATAACGAAATCATTGAAAGTAAATGGAGTTTATGACCATGTTAGAAGAAGGGACTGAGTAACTTTCCTCTATACCCATAGTTCACGGTTTCCTTAGTGTGAAGGAAATGTACCAAACTGAAGAGTATTCTTAAAAGACTTTTATTTAGAGTTGAATCTCAATAAAGAGTTTACTATTATTTAACGACCTATGTTTATTGTGTCTTATTATCCACATTCATCGTCAACAGATTTTTTTAATCATACAGGATAGTATTCTTAAACTCTGTAGGATAAAACTATCAGATAACTACTTATATATCGAGTTCCACGGAAAATAAATGCTTGTTTCACAACGAGTGTTCTTGCCTAACATATCATTAGTCAGAAATATGATACTGTGTTGAAACAAAATATATTACATTCACAGACTAAGTTACATTTATATCTTCGAAATTACACAGACTAGTTCCCGGTTTACAATTTGTAGTCTTTTAGTAGACATCATACTAGTAAAGTCATCCTTCAGTGATTCCTTCAGTAGATGGTACTAGACAAAGCGCTGGAATGTTGATTTACAGAAAGCCTCTAAATTCAATCTGATTTCATTTAATTCTATGAACTAAACTCATTGATTTCATCTCATTGCGTTACTTATTTTCAGCAGAAAAAGCGAATATCAGACGATTTTCACATACACATATAAGTTCATCTTCCTTAGTACTTGATACATATCTAAGACAGATACCTCAGCGATTGACATTTCATAGTGTATAATACTGAATTAATACTTGAAATCTTACTGAGAAATGGAAGTGAAGTGTTACTAGTGAAAATGAAGCACAAAATCATTTAAACAGATTACCTGAAATTCGTAAAATATGAATTTAAGGGTATATTTATGTGGTGACTAGTAGTTAGTAACATCAAGTTGAACATCTTGACCACTAAACTACAGCTGTACTTAAGAATGAGATCCATAACTAGCACAATTAAGAACGGTGCAACTACTATACACTTTTCTTATATTAATAGTAATATTAAGTATAGTAATATTTATTGTTTAAATGGTTAGGTTTGTTTATTCTGGTTAGCGTTTTTTTAGCAAACTCCAAACAACTGTCTACCAATCTCAAAGTTAGACTCTTCAACTCGAACGTCAAGTCAATTCTTCTGTATGGAGCTGAAACATGGAGAACTACCGCAAACATCCTCAGGAGAGTACAGGTATTTATCGACAACTGCCTACGTAGAATATTGAATGTCTGTTGGCCGGAAACCATTAACAACAGCCTACTTTGGAAAAGAACAAATCAGCTTCCAGCTGAAGAGGAAATCAGGAAACGACGTTGGAAATGGATAGGACATACACTGCGGAAATCATCAGACTGTACCACCAGACAAGCACTAACTTGGAATCCAGTTGGAAAACGGAAAAGAGGAAGGCCAAAGAACACCCTGCGTCGAGAACTGGAAGCAGACATTAGAAGGATGAACAGTAACTGGAGACAGCTGGAAAGGATTGCTCAGGACAGAGTTGAATGGAGAAGACTGGTGAGCGGCCTATGCTCCTCCGAGAGGGGTAACAGGCGTAAGTAAGTAAGTAAGTAATATTTATTGTTATCGAAATCTCCAATAAATTCGTTGATATATATATATATATATATATATATATATATATATATATATATTAGACCTCGACAAAATACACTAAGCTTACAAGTTCATATTTAGACTACAATGATACATTTTCAATTTAAATAAATTGTTCGAGACAATGAAAAACTGAGAGGCTTTCCGTTATCCCCAAATATTACAAGATGCTGAGAAACTTCCTTTGCAATAAACAATCAACATTTGATAATCAAGAGTAAAAGAATGAAGATTCTATCTATGGTTAGATAGCTTAAAAAACAAAAGTGCAAAAATTTCTATTTTCATTGGTGTATTGAGCGGGTAAGTATGTTGAAACTTTTAAGAAAGTATACTAATTTACTCGTTTCCTCATTTCAATAATATAGTGAATACACTGAAATGAAGGCAATTTGTATAAAGCTCAAATGAGCGTCTTTGATTGTGCTGTCTGACCTGGATGATTTAATTACAAAGCTTTCATTGTTAATTTGAACAACTAGATCAGCATTTACTTCATAAATACACTTCTGTACATTTTATTTTATATTGATTTTTAGAATGTTCATTCATAAATAGATAAAAAACCGTTCCACCCAAAAAAGAATTTTGGAATAGAATGAAGTAAGGTAACAGTGAAAAAAAAGAAACAGCCTACTTTAAAATCTTACCGGTAACACTAAACAGTTAGTCATTTGAATGAAAAAAACAGTAAGCTTTCGAAGAGTAATTATTTTCATGTAAGTAGCTTGTTTGCATGATCGCTAGAATCATTCGCATGTGTTATCAGTGAACATATTTCTATTGAATTATTATGGAGGATTAGTACTTCGATAAGTTGAAGAAAAAATCGAATAGGGATGAATTATTCTAAGCTACATAAATACAAAAACTTAGTAGGTTAGATTATTAGAACAGAACGTTTTCATCTTTAGTATAATGTAAAACAGTTCAAATATGGTTAGGGAGTTCAAGATTCATTGAATGTGAACAACAGTTGTATATCAGTTAGCAGTTAATTTGCATCGAAAATCAATTTTAATACCCTATGGATAAAAATACCATTTGATTATATCCTCGGTTATTTGAAATCTTAAGTAACTTCTTATACTTTAAGGATACTGTAATACTAAAAACACTAAAATCAAAGTAGAGCCATTCGCTAATGCTAAATTTCAACACTGAAAAGTGTGCTGTTTTCAAACATCGAGGGAATGCTTCTCGGTTCAAGATATATGCACACCAAGAAAGAGAGCTTTTAAATAAACTATGGAAATGGTCGACCCAAACATTTGGGCCACTTGTTCCGGTTTTGGTTATCCAGAATGTTATTACATAATTTAGACATCAGTGAGATTCACTTGAACGTGGATTCAAATAATTCAATACATTAAAATGGGTTAACAACATGCCGAATAGCCGATGCACTTTTATTCAACTCTAAATGTACTGAAACTAATCATTCTTATTTTAGATTTGTTTGTAAAAAATAATTATGGACTACAACTGTGTATACCTAAGCGCCACTATAAATGGTTTATAAATTATCGTGATGTTAAATGCTGCAGTATCCAAGTAGAAACCATAGTTGCTGGCATATTTTCCTGCTTATTTATCGTATGAAAGAGCGAGATGAACATATGAGGACACAGACATCTTATATATGACATACACGATCTAGCAGAAAACGTATCATGATCAAGAATGTGTGGCAGATACTAACTCATATTCATAAATTATCAGAACCTGAGTGCATGTTACACCAGAATTTGATGCAATACTGTTTAACTGGAGCTGAGAATTGTTTATTGTAAAGAACTTTACGGTATTCAGTGAAGCTATTATTATTATACAACTGCCAAACGCCAACTGAATGTCAATTGTTCACCAAAGAAAGCATTTTCAAAAGACTAATTCGTCAATTTCGTAAGTTCCGATGAATCATTTAATTCCCCTTTAAACTTAAAAAACAGCTTACTTCAAAAGTTAAAAATGGAGCATAGCATAATTTTTGAATTATTTCATTAAGATTGGAGATCCAATCCACCATCAAATAATTATTTCATTATTGCTTGTTGAGGGCCGTCGAAAAAATTCTTTAGAAAATGCAGATATTCCATTCAACGATAATTCTTCCGAAATTTCCAAAAGAATTTAAAAAACTGACACATTATTTATCATATCCTAGTTGTATAATTGCTAGCTTAGATGTCAACTTCAGGGGTTTCCGAGAAACTTATAGATTAACATGATCACGTGCAACCTTTAAATATCCATATTTTCTGAACTTAACGTTGGAAGTAGAACTTTTCTTGAACTTCACGATTTTGTTTTTTTTTTCAAGATCTAAACACATAAACCTCTCTGCGGACAAGAAAGGAACTGGCAAATCACTGTCTAGGCTTTCACGTAAAGATCTGTCAATACTTCTCTTTTATCTGGATCATTTCTGTATAAACTTTTGAAATTTTTGTCATCATTTTCACATAATTTAATATGAAAACAATTCACTCCTTTTCTCGCAGCCATCTTTACAGAAAGCAAGCAAAATACCCATTACGAACAACAACTGATAGAAGAGTTTATGATTTAGTGATAATAACAACAAGAAATGTGAAATAAATACAATGATAGTAAGACGGTGTGCTACATTGAAAAAGGTAGATTAATAAACGGAGTACAGAATAAGTAAATGTATAAAACTGAAAACCCTACATGCTTTTCAAAAAAATTCGTAAAATTACATAAATCATAAGTAATAGGACTGTGTGTGAATTCAACCAATTTTTTTTTATTTTACCACCATTCTATTTATGCTTCCATTTGTAATTCTACTGAGCAGATGGCATAACTTTGAGCTGTTCAAATGCTGCCTTTTCTAAAGATTCCCTATACAAGTGCGAAAAAAAGAAGGATGAAAAAACGATTTTGATAAAGCTGGAATGTGAGTAGAAATCAAATGTAGGACGTGTATTCGTCCTACTAAAGACTCGTCAGTTGGATGTACTAGCATCTAAGCTTCGATATTCACACTTGAGTGTGACCTAATACCTATAGCTTGAAACATACAATGCGTTATCTACTGAGTTCAGATAAGGGATAACTACTTTACTCAACATATCTTTGGGAAGAATACAATTATTCAGAAAATTAACTAGTAAGATCATAAACTAATCTCATTCACGCTTGAATGTGAAACCGTTATCATATTCAGAGAAAGTGATAGTAAAATACAAGACAACTCTACCTGACGACTGGGCCTGATACACTGACTTCAGATATATTTAAGGATGGCGGTCTACTTTTGGTACGTAGGTTGACTGATATATTGGCTAAAGTCTGGGAACTGAACAAAACCCCATCTGACTAGTCTCGATCACTGATTGTTACAGTGTACAGAAACGGACAGAAATTTTTGTGTGACAACTACAGTGGAATCAGTATGACTATCATAGTGTTTAGACCATTAGCCTCTGTATACATATGATGCTCGGGAACAACAAACTAGGGGAAAACCAGGTTAGCTTCAAACCTAGGTGAGGATGAATTGAACAGATATTTACTCTCCTAGAACGCAGGTATACCTACCATAATCAGATAATAGCGTTTTTTCTTGACTTGAGAGCAGTTTTCGACTTCTAGATAGAGGTTCTGTGATAGTTTCTGCCACTTAAATGGGTACCTCGGAGGTAAATAAATCTCACAAGGGATCTGAATTCTAACATGAGTGATCGAGTTAGAGCTTATGGTGAGGTGTCACAAGAACTGTCAGCCTTAAATAGTGTTCGTCAGTGTTGCCGCTTACCCTACTTTTTATTTAATTTTGTCGTAGATGTTTTCTTAGAAGTCTCTTTTCTTAAATTAACTCATCAGAAATCAACCCCCCTTCCAAGAAGCCTACATGTCGACTTACAATACACAGACGGTATGGCTTATTTTGGTGAGGACTGATAATATGCACAACTTTTTGGACACCTTGACTAACAACGTAAGCATATTTGGAATGCGTTTCTCTCCATATGAATTCAAAATGTTACTCCAGGACTGGTTTGCATCACCACCTAAATTCGTCATAGGGAGTGTAGTAGTAGAGTGCGTTGACCACTTCACTTATCACTGAAGTCTCATTACTCCTTGTGGGTCGGTGTCTGACGAGATCTCTGCTCGGATTCAGAAAGCTCACTTGGCTTTTGCCAACCTACGTCACTTGTGGCGTAGGATAAATGGTCGAACCAATCGATGAGGTTTAGGACCTTTCTCGACTGAGGTGGTTGCGATATACATAACGCACGCCCAACCATTCCCTGCCTCATCGCATGGTCTTGGCTGGCGTGGGAGTAAAATGGAAAAAGTAAGGGGGGGCAAAACCAAAACATGGTATTAGTTTATGAAGTCTTTAACTGTTGGTCTAAACTATGTTGGTATATGCAGGCCATCTGGTCGGAGTTAACATGAAAATCATCATCGGTGGACGGAAAAACTCGATGACGTTGCCCGAAATCGGTTACAGTGGCACAAGTGTATTCACTCTTTATCTCCTAGATCTTATGCTCCGTTGTCCTTTCGTACAGACCTTTCTTTAATCCCTCCCAACCTCCGTGTTGCATCCTACTGTTGTGTTCTTCTTTCAAATTTGATCTTGTCCTAAAAATGTGGTGATGGCAAGTAGAAAAAAATGCTCAGATGGGCCTGGTTCCATTTTGTAAATAACTGAGTGAATGTATTATCCAAACATCTTCATCATAAAGTACGATTGAAAGTAAAAAGTACGAATATGGTAAAGAGGTGTGGATTAATTACCTGTGATCTGGATGTGCGATTTGAATAAGAGCATGTGCGCGTTGTCTTAAAGTACGCCCAAACAAATAGGCGATACCATATTCTGTCACAATATAGTGAGCATGAGCTCGAGATGTCACAACACCAGCACCAGGTTTAAGAGATGGACAGATTTTACTTTCACCATGTTTTGTTGAAGATGGTAGAGCAATTATAGGCATGCCTAGCCCATCTTCAGCTATTGCAGCCCCACGAATGAAATCAACTTGTCCACCGAACCCTTTAAAATAAAATAGGACAAGATGTTATGGGTGTTTTAGTATTTACTCAAATTTAAAAATTAGCATGTTAGAAGAAAATTAGCAAGACATTATTGTATAGAATGACCAATTAACAGTAATCGTTAATTAGTTGTAATACTGAGCAGAATATCCGGGAGATATTTTAAACCTAGTAATCATTCGCTGGACATTTTAAGTAAAACTTCAATAGACATATTTGAACATTTACTAAAATGGTTTGTATAGATGCACATGTTTTGTAATGGCCTTCAATATAGGATTGAATCAGCTGTTGTACGTGTCCACTGATAAGGAATCTCAAAGTAATTATAGTTAATTGAAACTATGAAAATTGTATATGTTCAAGAGTTATCATCAACATTAAATACATTGTCTATGAGTTTCAAGATTGACACAAGAAATGTTTGTATACCAATAACATTTTGATTGTTCTTCAGCACAGACTACCTAATAATGTGGGATAAACTCTGTAGAGGAAAAATCATTATTGATACACAATTCATGCGAGCAGACTTTCTTGTACTTTTTATGTAACTTATTCACAAACACAGGTTAATATATTTGTTTGCGACGCAGGTTTTGAATGAGGGATAGTAATACTATCCAGATGAACACACTGAAGTAGATGGGACAAGGTTCGAGAATGCATCTTAGCAGCTGGTAGGTGAATATCTTAATCACTCAGTAACTATACTTCACTTAACTGAAAGCCCTGAGTGGTTTATTTTTAATAATATAAGTCTGATTTAGGCATGTTCGTAATCTATAACAAGAAAAAAACACAGTTAACATGGATTAACTGAGAGAATTTACCTGAGTAAATTCTACTACCGATAGAATCCGACACAACTTGACCACTTAAATCGACTTCAATGCAAGAATTGATTGCAACTGGTTTTGGATTTCGAGCTATTATAGATGGAGAATTAACCCACGCCACATCACGAAATTCTTGGGGGGGGGGGAAGATACAAAGAATGATGAGTTAGAAAATTAAAGATACTTACTACTTTAGGAACGATAAATACTATATATGGAGGTTGATCGCATAAACCTATGTTACCAAATGAAACTAACATCTAACTTCAGTTTACCGAAATTCTATGCAAAAATGTTATGTAAACAGATTGACTGTCAGATGTAAAGTATAAGTTTTAAAATAATGAGATTATACAGTACTTTTTTCCTTAAATATGCCAACGATTGAGATACATTGTTCAAAAAATAACGATGGAAAATAGACTAGGAGAATTGTAGGGTGCTCAATACAACAATAATTATATAATTGGTGACCCCGGGCCTAAGCATGTTGTAGTTGGTCGATTGAAGACGAATATCTTAATGAGTGAAGTGTAAAGTAGATTATTTTATGAAAACTCAATTTCAATGTATCACCTATACGCTACTACTTGTAACTTCGTATTAATAAGCCATTGCTGTTGTTAGTTGCCTGGATCCCTGTTGATTGGCTGGATTTAGGGTAAGTGCATATCACGTGAAGCATCTAATCCAGTGTCTTATTGTCTAGTGATCAAATTATTTTGCTGCGTCGCATTATATTATTAACGTGTGTAACGGCCATCACAGCTTTGCTTATTTCGCGTTGTAAAAGTTCTATAGAAACTTAATTTTTTAAGATAAATGGACTGCAGGTAGAATAAAAATTCATGAGGTGCATTTCGTTCTATTTCGTATTTATCCGCTGGATGTACTTACCTATCGAAATTAATGATCACTGTGAAAAATTGGACCAATACATTTTGCTCCGAACAAGCGTTCAATGTGCTAGAAACTGAGCTACTGAGACATGGATAATTTGAGGAAATTGTTGACACTCGTGGACTCATTCATTACATCTCATCGCTATCCAGAATAATCCAGGGTTATTATTACAACTCCGAGTTATTTCATTACGACATAAGTAAGAGTACGGATGATATATTCCTGTTAAGATTACTGGTTATTCTGAAAAATTTCTATTTCAAGTCATAGTGGTAATTTTTATTGATGCTTAATTAATTGCAAAATATTCCTAGAATTTCTAGATGATCACAATTGAAACTTAACTGAATAGGATTGAAATGACCATTTTAGTGATTTCTTGGTAGAAAATTAGCTAATGGGGCTTGTGTTAAGACTATGACCTAATAAATTTGGAAGACGGTGACTGGTTGGCACTGTGCTTGGGGCAAAAAAGTCTACCACAGAGGTAGAGATAGAGGAAACAAGCACCGATGAATGAGAGCTAAGGCCAAGTAGTTTATCGAGTAAAAAACGATGGTTTGTATAGATCTTATTCTGAACCAAATAGTAACAGAAAATATAAAATACGTTGGATTAGACTAGGGGAGTTGTGTAAAGAAATCAGGATAATGACTTCATAATAAGATTACAATAATTAGGGAAGGAAACAGATGTGATAAGCTTACAGTTTATAAAACACTCGTGGCATAGTTACTAAATGTCCAACAAATGCGGCGTAGTAATAGGGGTCCCGATACCACGAAGAATAGACTACGAATTGAGATTTCGATCCCTTGCCCAAATATAAGAAGAATCCAGTTATTCCGTGTAATATATTTTCACTTCGCTAACTCGAACAAGGCTGTTGTCGATTTATGTTGAATACTCTTAATGCAGAATACTATAATAGATAAGAATATAACTGTAGTCGCGAGTATGATCGGTCAATTACTACGAACATCACTGGCATCCTTATTAATAATAAAGGGTTTAATCGTTAGGATGGACATCTGTTCTAAGGTGACTAGAGTAGTTTAACAAATTATGATAAATTCATGGCTAGTTATGTTATTGCTACATTAGTGTGCTAATAGGATGTGACAAGTTGGACCGACGTGTTTATGCCGCGTCCCATGTTGTACATGACTGACTATGGTTAGTTGGTTGTAAAACCGTAAAATATCAAGTATTTCTGTAGATTTACAGAATACACGATAATTTTAACTTGTTTTATTGTCAGTATTAGAATTCATTATGCTTTTATGTCACTTTTTTGTACTGCATGCAATTTACCTTTGAAACTGTATGTTTCACCTAGAACAGTAATACAAAGTGTATCTCCAAGCGTAACAAGACGTTATGGTTAATTTAAGGTTATCGAGAACAAATATGTTAGGACACACCTGTTTATGAAAAATAAATATAAAAATGTTACTGCATAAGTCACAATGTAATGACTAGTAGGTCTTCAAGAAGGTATGAGACCAAGAACAACATGTTTCTTCTTGTTAATGCATGTTCTTTCAAAATATGAAAAAGGCATAAGTGAGAAGATGGATATATTTACGTAATTAAGCTTGATTTGTTTGAAACACCTTATAAAATAACAATAGGAAAATTGAATACAGAGACTTACCAATTACTGGGTTATCATGTACAAATTTAAAAACTTTTTCCGTACCAATGACAAAGCTGGTGACAATTTTCCCCGGACGTATTATCTTATTTGCATTTGTTATAATACCACGTTCAACTAATTCAATAATCCCATCTGAAAACATTTCTGTGTGAACTCCAAGATTCCTATGGTTTGTGAGCTTAGCTAAGACAGAATCTGGGATTGCTCCAATACCTAAGACGTGAAAGCGATACAAGGATTCCTTGATTAAACCCGTTGACACAATATTATTGGGAATGAAAATTAAAGTTCAAAACAAGCAAAAAGAAACACAGCACTCTGATATGATATATAATAAAAAAAGACTTTCTGGAAACAACGAACTGGAATTAATTAACTACTATTCATAATCATGCTATTAAACAGACACCAGTCTGATAGTGCCCAACTTAGGTTCCAATCCTTATCAGGTTATTTAGGTAATTATGAATGATTTTCATCTTAGTAATTTTCATACAATATGCTAGTAAGATGTGTAGCAACTTGAATCGATGTGCATTCGAGTCAACTTATAAGTTGTTTCGGACTGACATGTGTATCGAACAGGCACTTTCGAATGCTAAACATATTGAAAACGTTTGCAGTGGAATAAATTAAAAATCAAAATTGCATGTTTAAAACTGAAAATCAGGAATTTCTTCCATTATGTAACAAAGTTTGATAAATGAGACCAATGCAGAGATAGTTAGTTAAGTGCGGAAATGGTTGTAATTTCTACAAGGATGTCAGATTTGTGTAACAGAACTGTAAAAACTTGCTAAGTATGGTGGTAAGATTTAAATACTAAGGAATCATGTTATCGGTTAATCCGCAATCAAACATTATCCTTTACATTAGAAATAGATTAGTTAACTTACTCTAAAATACAGTTTTTAATTTTGTAAAGTTAATCAAATATGGGGCTTGGAAATAGTAATATAATTTAGAATATGAAGCATTTCGAAGTTTATAGAATATTTGACCAGTAAACGTCTGCACATGTTTGAGTGCTAAAAAGCTATAGAAGTTTTACTAACCTGTTTGTAGAGTGGCACCATCACTAATCAAATTATCTGCAATCAATGCACCAATCTTATCCTCAACATCAGTCACCTGTCGTGCTTTCATAAAATGACAAGGCATATCTCCATTGATGATGCACGTGAAGTTACTTATATGTACGTGAGCATCGCCTGACGTGACAGGTAAACTTGGATTTATTTGACCTTTGGAAGTTATAATAGAATGACAAGAATTTACCAACAAGATGCTTGGCAGACTCAACAGCAGCACGAGTAACATCTACACTTGGACCAAGAGAACAATACCCGTTAAGATCTGGAGGACTGATATTCAGTAATGCGACGTCTAATTTTATTATATTCCTACGAAAAAGGTGCGGAATTTCACTTAAAAATATTGGAACATAGTCGGCTCTTCCACTTTTTATTGGGTTTCTACAATTGCTGCCTATAGAAGGCATATAGAATTTATATCTCACATACCTGTAAAAAGAGATACGGATCGAACGTGACCATTTGCTTCAGGGTTGGTAATTGGAAAGGGTCCTTCCGTATGAATATGGTAAGCTGATATATTTCTTAACTTTTTAGCCATTATATAGTTGTAAAATTCCGAAATAAGAATTGTAGGTGTAGCTGCACCACCTTGAATAAAAACCGTGGAACCTAATTTTAGATCAGTCAGATCAAAATTAAATAGCTTACCATCCTTCAGGAAAATGAAAGCTTCCTCGCCATTTAAAAATGCTTTTGGGTATTTCCCAGGAGCAACGGCGAAAGGTTCTCTTAGCTTTGTAATTTCCGTTTTGTGGTTTAACTCAAGATGTACCGAACTTCGACAATTGGTTGGTAGGAAGGTAGAAGTGCCTTTCTTGACATAAAACCTCCAGTACACTGGAACCATTTGCCTTCGTAATTCGCTTAGCTAAACACACAAAATAGAGATGGTAACTAATACAAAAATATTCACTGCAATGACCATCAGGAAGTTTTGTAAGCTAAAAGTGCAATTTAGTCAAAAGTTCTTATTCTGTCGGTATAAATAATATTATGGAACTTTTTATTCATAATCGGAGCCTGCCAATACAGGTACTTAAGCGATGTGGTGTTTTTATTGAAGCGGTTTAAACACAAGAAAGCTTACGTTTAGTAAGTCGCATCAACGCTGACAAAAAATTGTGATGAGTAGAATGATAGTTTGAGTTTAAAAACGCTTCTCAAAACCGACTAATCGGTATGTTCACTATGTATAATTAAAGTTTCATGTTTGCTTTTTCGCTATTTAGCTAGAGCTGATAAGAGTCGATGATCAACCATCAAACAATGTCAATACTAAAGAAAATATAACTAACTAATAGACGTCTCAATCATGTTAGCAATGAGTAGATTGATGAAAAGTTGAGTATATGCGCAGGCACGAAAAGAATAGCGCTTTCCATTCAAGCAGATTCATCTAACGACCACGACCATATGTACTTTGTTTGCTTTAAATTGAGTGAATACGTAGTAATACTCTCTCACATCAAACGTTTGGCTTGAAGTCTTGTATGCATAAAAGTAAGGTCATTGAATGTCTATAGTTTTGGGTAAAGTTTTGTTGTGCATATAGGATAAAAACACTAGGATTACCTGATTATCGTTGATACCCTGATGTAATCGGGCTTGACTATTGTGATAAACTAGTTGGGCTATACTCGCTGGAACAAGCCATTATTAAGGTCCTACAATGTCAAGTAGGTCATTTGAAGGACGGTAAGACGAAAGACAGAAAAACCCAAGGTTCCAAGGGTGGAATTACGCTCTTGATTATACAGAGGTGTAACGATGGTATGGTCCTTCCCCTAAGACAACAAGTATGATAACACTATTGTTTTCCCACAAAGGAATGATGGGGTTAGAAAGAGTTCGCCCCTAATAGTACACACCTTACTTCATGGATTCCCGTTTACGGACTTTCCAGGGCAAGTTTACATATCAAAAACCACTTGTAAAAAAGTCGCCTGTGACCACACGAATGTAGTTTCCAGACCACTTGGTCACATTTTCGGGTCAACAGGACCACCTCTAATACATCTTTAATAAGCAACTCAAAGAGGAAAAACCATTCACGGTGTGAGAAACTGGGAAGTGAAAATCTTACACTTATGACAGCAGACGAGATATCACCGTCTGTGATCAAATGACTTACTTCACTTTAAATCACGACATTTACTCTACCTCTCCAACACATGCCATAAGTGCTAATGA
Organism: Schistosoma japonicum; assembly: GCA_025215515.1. Classification (NCBI taxonomy): domain Eukaryota; kingdom Metazoa; phylum Platyhelminthes; class Trematoda; order Strigeidida; family Schistosomatidae; genus Schistosoma; species Schistosoma japonicum. The sequence goes on from CM046061.1 coordinate 30,621,210, forward strand.
TTTTAATTCATGAAATATTATCCTAGATTTTCTGGGATCTCTCGTAATTAGTGTATATTCTTTCCAAAACACACATACAGGACCCTAACGTGGTCGTTTATCTGGGCTCACTTAGTTAGTACGGAGAAACAGCACGATTCGAACTTTGCCCGTATGGAGACTTGACATTGAGTCCTCATGGACTTGCCAATGTAAACAGAGTAGTGAGTTTAGGAGTATAACAAGTAATTCTTGGGTGGGTCCCTATCGACTGACATCAGGTTTACTAGCCAGTACGACAAACTTGAATGGTGCAGGAATGCTAAAATGTATATATGATAGCTAACGATTAGGTTGCTACAGCAAAATAAAGAATATAGTCCATCAATACATGAGTATCATAGTTATGTTAAGGACATATTGCTCACACTACTCTAATAAATTATCACAAGGAACCAAAAGTTGATGTTAATGTGATAAATCTTCACGAAAACTAGGTCATTTACGGTCTGAATATTAAAATGTGGACTTTTAAGGATTAGAATATTACAAATATTTATGTACTACATAATGAAATGAAGCAATCAAAGTGTGGAGGCGATCATTAACCAAAAAATCAAAACTTAACAATACAACACGAGAATCAGACAGAAAGACTCCGTTTACGGAAGGAATGGTGAAAGTTAATTTTAATACGCCACACAAGTGTTTCCACAGCTATAACCATGGACTGAGCTACCCTAGGGTGTCCGAACCAGAGTAGGAACCTAGTCATCGGACCTTAGCCACTAGGATTATAATTAGCTAATTATGTTACCAAACTAACAAAAATAAACCTAAATTATTTTGTGGAAGTTGGACGAGAAAAGAAGTAAGAGCAAAGGGACTATTTCTTAGCGTTCAAAATTACAGAGAAAGTTTCTAAGATACTGAGTTTTAACTTAAGACAATACTCCTGAATTTTGGAGTATATAACAAGTTGCTAGGGAGATTTTATGTTAACTAGAGAAAATTCGTCTTTACAGACGCTAATCAGTAGCTTTCCGAGGTTGATATTCGTGTTATGAAGTTACACAATAATAGCTTAAGACAATGTTTGTCACCTATCAGTAATGTATTAGAAAAACTCCGAAGTTCAATAGTGTACACTCTTATTTAGTATTAGTTCACTGTAGTAATACTAACCATATCGTAGAAAAATCAATGCGGAGCATTGTATTAACAACTGATTGGCTCGTAACGAACGAAAGCTGATTCCAGGTTTGATTTAATGGCGAAACTAAACTTTGCTAGTGAACTTGAGGGAGCCAATGAGAATCAAGGTAATTGTTTCAAGGTCATGCTTTTAGTCTAGTTAAAATGTTTGCAAAGGATCGGTTGATTGGAATTTTTTATAAAGACGTTATTATTAGTGATCTACAAGCTGTTGGGTTACTTCTTACAGAGATGATTTGTGATTGTGAACTCAATATAGCTCTAGCACCATCCACAGATAGGCCAAACAGAGTCATTTGTTGTAATGGTTGCTGGGAAAAAAATTAATGAGAACAGGCAGCTTTTTTAACCAGTCTTGACTAACACCTAGGCAAATCTGCATGTTAGTTGTATTTTGGGCTATGCAGTTTCTTGTTTTGTCGGGGTTATCACTTATAAATGTAAGCGAAGTATCAGCAGTACAATGATATCAGTACTGTAGAGACATATGCTCAGAAATGCTGTTATATTTAGATCTGTCGCTAGGAGGCGTAGGAAAAATTATTGAAAATAGATGAAGTAGGTAGTAGAAAGAGATAATATAATAGGGGAAGATGTCTGAAAACTGAATGGGTAAGTACTATTTACTTTAAGCATACTGATAGGTTCTTAGTATTTACGGCAGAACATTAGAAAATGGACATTTTCAGTATATCCCAGAACAAACTGCCATAAGACTGATACCGATAATTCAAATGTACGTTTTACCAGGATCCACAGTTAATGCTGACGACTGAAAAGCCTATCGGCCTTTTCGTAGGCTTGAAAATGTTCACGATGTCGTAGTTCACGAATGACAATTTGTGGTACAGTGTTCACATGGGAAACATCGAAGGGCACTGGTTACGTATTGAAGGAGTTTCTCAGAGGATCAAAGGTACTAAAAATTACATGATATGTAGCCATATGGATGAGTTTTTATATCGTTCATTTTATGAATTTAAACTAAATGAATCCGTTTCCAACCTTCAAAAGTTTAGAAATTATGCAAAAACTTTGTATCCTGTGTAATTTTTCAAAAGATTTTATCTTTTTTCATAGTAAATTTTGATTTTATCTACCAGTGAGTTCTAATTGGTTGAAAGGCTCTTTAAAGTCATTTGTAATTGTACTAGTTCGCCTACAATGCTTAGTTTCACAATTGAATTCATTCTCGATCCAAGCAACGAACATAATGGAGATGACTGATCAAAGACCATACATAATTTCAAGGTCATTACGCATCCCCAAGAATGCGTCTACACATCACAATGTTTGATTAATCCCACCGGTGAGTTTTTGTGCTAATCATCTTAGTTATTGAAAAAAAATCGTTGATTTTGATTTATAGAGTTATGATTAGTTCGTTTTGACTAAAACTTTTAAGATCATTTCACAGTCGTTCAAGTCATGTCTCTATTAACTTAAAGTTGATATGCCGTTAAACAGTTTTTTCTAAGCTTCAGCCTTAGACGTATAGTATTATTATTTAACTTATCATTTATTGTAACTTCGTCTTCTCATCTTTAAAATACCATACATATTATTGACCCTTTTTTCAAAAAAATAACATGACAAGCTTCGTGAGACACACCATGTTAATGAGGGTGTTTTCAACTATAATACTCCCGCTAACTGTGCATCAGAATTAGACCATTTTTCTCTAAATCACTTAAACTCTAATAACACTTACTAAAGTCAACATATTTTCAGAGTACTACGAAGAAAATAAGGACTGATTGGTGTTCGAATAGACGCCTTCATGTCATAAGTCAAAACATTCTAGTAGTCACCTAGTGAAAACCAAAAATCAGGGACGGCTCGTACATTTTTGATGCCTTTCAATACTTAAGCGCACTAATGAATTTATTTTAGCGTACATGCCACAAACTACTAAAAAACAAGTAAATTATAAGGTAAACTATAACTTCATTGGAAAAAACGAGCAAACTGTTGTTCCATGAAATTTACATCTAAATGGTAGATGTCTTCTTACTTTTAAATAGTGCAATACTGTATATATTGTTTATGAAATCGGTGGGGTAAATGGTTAGGTTATTATTTAAGAATAGGGGTAGCTCGTATAGTACTGTCCTTCAGTGTCTATAATGTACGGATGTGCATCGAGTTTTCTTTTTTATGACTCAGCAAAAAGTATAAAGGCGAAACTCTTCAGGTAGGAAATCACAGAGTTTGCTTATTCTAACCACAAGAAAGTTAGCATGAACTTTTTTAAGATCGCTCCGTGTTCTATTTCATAGGTATGTCCTCTTAGGTTTAGTTTTGAAATGAAACTTGTAAATTATTCATTAGAGTTAGGAGGGTTACGGGCTATAAATACATCAAGATCATATCCCGCCGGTCATTCCATACTGTCTCTAATCGTCCTGAGTAGGGTATGTTTTTCAGTCACACTACATTTTTGGTTAGTCTTCTCTAAACTCACTCAAGGTAGTAATGTCCTTCTTAAAATAAGGGATATAATATATGAATTTTTTTCTCGAGGTGAGGTCATGGGTAAGTTCTGTAGATATGGGTAATGAGCTCAAGAGTTAAAGGTTCTACACAGTAACCTTAAGACTGCGGCGTGGTTACAGGAAAGTTCTCCCCTCCATTAGATTGTCGCAAAGGGTTATGCGCAGTTAAATCCCATGAAAATACCCTATTGGCTAATGAAGTGACTACAATGGTTTACGTCCATCAATAATATACTTAACATCCTGGTTGGGGGGTTCGCATTCAAAAATATGTGTAGAAGGGAGAAGAGCATTGGTAAAAGGTGATAGTTCAATAATGAAACTAAAAATACAAAAAGTTTTGAAATCTGTTACGGTGACTGGTTTTTAAATATTTCACGATAGTCGAAATATGCTTCATACAACAAAATTTGTGATCACCTTACACTTCGAATGTGCGATCCGTTGCTTATTATAGAGTTTTCATTTTAAATTCTATTGCAGTTTAGTAATAGTTTGGTAGGTTTATCACCACTCAAACCAATCACCAGCGGCGTTATACAGGGAAGTGTACTGAGTCTCTTATTGTTCAGTATTTACATAAATGACATAAATAACGCTATAAAACATGGCCGACCGTATTTATATGCGGTCAATTTCAAGACAGTATATAGCCATAAACCGGATACTTTAGAAGGAGGTGTGACTCTAATTCAAAAGGACCTCGATAGCCTAACTGCCTGGTGCCAAAAACGGCAGCGACAACTTAACTACAGTAAACATAGAATCATGCACACAGGCGACTATAACCCTCAGTAGACATTTTATTTAAATGGGTCCAGGGTTCAAATACTTTTATCAACAAGCGACTTGGGTATTAGATAATCAGGTAACTTGAAGTCCACGGAACACGCCTTCTCTACAGTCTCCAAAACTTGAAGATTAACAGGCTTCCTACTTTAAAACTTCTATACAACTGAGGCCAAACCTACTTTGTTTGAGATATGTATAAGACTTACACTAGAGTACTGCTCATTTATATTTTCGAGCATGAATATCATAGATAGGATACGTGTAGAAAGTGTACAAAGAAGTGTCATTAGTCGAGTTTCGGGAACTAACAGTAACATGATCTACACAACTAGATGTGAACCACTTTTTCTAGAGACCCTGTGTCATCGCCGACAACGACATAACTTTATATTTGTTTATAAAATAATCAACGGAATATCATTCTCGTATCCCTCTCGTGAAACCAAACACATGGATGCGACCTTCGGAACTAGGAGGCAACATTACTTATCTATTAGTACTGAACACAATATGGTCATAAGTTTATTATCGTATTCTACATTAAACTCTGGGATGAACTACCACAAAATATTCGCATTATTAATTCCATCCTAAGATTCAAACGACTGATCACCTCATATCTAAAATCTAAAGACTTGTATCAATTAGGCAAACATGAGTTTCACGGCCGAGCTTGAGTGACTATTATATGACATTGAAAGCCTTAATCTAATTGAACCAATCACGGCTCACTAAATCAAAATTAACGATTTTTCTCTAACTCTAGTGATTTGTTAGAGAATTCCAAACCAAAAATCATTGTTATATGCTTTTCCAAGTAAATCTTTAGTAAACTACGAAACATTCAACCTTTTATACGATATACAGATAATATTAAGGCTTGAGCATTACCCGAAATGTAATGAGAAATCCTCAAACTTGATATAAATTATTTATAATTGAAATTGAACATTTAGACAGGATATATCATTTTTATGTCATCAAAAAACTTTTGTAAGTTATTCTTGAACTCTCCAGACTCACTGTCACGATACATTTTATATAAATATTCACCTAGATGACTCCATAGCATTCTTCCTTGTGATCCAAAGTGTGTTCGCAAGTGACACCTGACTAGACTCCACATTGATTCGATATTGTTGGTATGAACTCCCGTAGACGGATCAACGAAATGTTTCTTATGCACTACGTCTTCGTGTACATACCCATGTTTGAAAGTGAATTATAGGTTTTCCACTTGTCACTATATATTATTGTACCAGGTAGGATGTATGTTTTACCAGCCCAAGGAGTGTAGTGGCCGATCTGTCACTAATCCTTTCACAATTTTCATTGTTTAGTGCTTTGTCCCATACACCAAAGAGCTACAAATATTAGAAAAATGAATCACTTACCCAGCCATCTCGTATTCTTTGGGTTTCAAAAACTGTCATTTTCTTGCCACATTGACATTTTAACGCTTTTCTAAGCAATTCCATAGTTTGCAAACGAATAACGAGATTTTAATCGCTGATAAGACCTAGAACACGCTCTATCGTTAACACGCTTCTGTCAAGTGTTCTCCGAGACCTTGAAATGCTACATTCGTTCCTCATTGGTTCGGCCGTAAAAGTCATGTTCACCTATCAAATCCTCGACGATATACCAATTAACCTGGAATCAATCAGCAATGGCTTATTAGGGTGCTTAAATTGCAAGCACAACAATGTACGTTGCGGGAAAAAAGGAAAAAAGAAGATTATGATTGAAACTGATCATTTTGCTAACACTTATTAAGTTTGTCTTGTCTTTCTATTCAATATATTTTTCTATGTCATTGTCTCCTCGAATTTGTGGTCTGCCTTCCTGACTAAATTTTAAATACTCAGCCTTACCCCGTTTCCGGATACTCTCTATGGTTCATTCTGCTTACTCACAGCCATTTCCTGGGATTACAGCGCACAGATGAAAAGCTCGCGAGCGGCTGTTTGTTGGAAGTGCTCTATAATACAGAATATACCTCTAGTACCCCAGTGCTGTAAACTGTAAACCTTCGTACCGTTGGCTCTGTAACTAGTGAATATTTTCAATATAGCGTGAATTCTATAACAGTGACTCCATCAAAACCCTATTAAAAACAAAATATATGATTACTGTAAACTGGCATGCTATCATGTACAAAATGCTACTTGAGATTAAACTATTATTATTATCAATGCGCTTGTTAATGCATGTTTATTCAATACTATTTGAATGTTAACAAAAACTCCGTGCAATATACATCGTTTTAGCTCCCATTTTGCTGTGTACATCTGGCCCTTTGATGATCGCAAAAGAATATTCCCTCTGTACTACTCGTTGTTATTACTTTTTGGCTGTATATACCGTAAATCAATAATTGTCATCCACTAGTTTAAACCAATTTAATCGCTTTGTTCTTTTTTCTTTTGTTGTCAATGTATCGCCGATTTGAATCTGGTCAGTCTACTCTTGTGTGTTATTTAATGAATGTTTGGAAAATCCGAAACCGTATGAATGAACCAATTTCGTCTGCACTCACAGTATACCAATTTACACACTTACAGTATATTTGTATAATCCTATAAATTATCACTACGTTAATTGTATAATGATAGTGGTAATTTACTTTCTGATATCAAGAACAAGCCATTTTTACAGGCTGGATCAGTAAATACGGTAATAGTCTCCTGGTGTCAGCAGCAAACAGCTTTTGCAGGCAGGACCAGCGCAAACATATCAAGGCCACCGGACGAACAACTAAGCTGAACGAAAATAAACATGAAACCGTTAAATTGGCTAGGCTGATTTGTTATGACTAAGCCAATACTTGCACCTTCGAATATAATGTAAGCCACGTTCTAGACCGACAATGAACAGTGCGGTTACGATCGGCCGTAACCGCACTGTATCCAATCAGTATGTTGAAAACAAAGTACACTGTTACAATACAGTCCACGATTTCACTACTGTCGACAAAATCATGTGAAGTCTAAAGCAGTACAATAAACTATACACATTAGATAAAGTTATACTTCTATACGACGACTCCAAACAGCAAAACAATCACTTTGCTTAGTCAAGTTTAGAGCCAGTGTTTCCCATCAATATGGTTTATTCTGACTAACCAGCATCTTACCTTCCTTGATACAATGTGTTGGAGGTGTGTTTGGGGAGGGATTTGGACTAATGCAGTGTAGTTAAAGGTGACATATGGCGTTAAAGGAAGAAGCAAAGTATTAGGAAATATGACTAGTTAAGTGTACTAGTTGATTTTTTTAATTATAGATGTTAAGTATTAACTTTTTGTCAGGAGTATAAGACTCTTTGTACTCATGTCTTAGGTAGTCTTTCAAAAGAACCACTTCTAAAGTAGATTCTGCGTAAGCGTCATGGAATAACTATAGTTAAAGTTCAGTAGATACGGAGTAAAATTAACATTCTTGATTTATTTTTACATTATCAACTATTTTTTCTCCACTGCGTTCGGCAACCGTCTTCTCTTTTTTCCTTTATTCTTACAGGTCTTTGACAAATTCACTTTTATAAAAGCTAGTTAACCTTATGTATGCACTAAATTTTTATAGGTGTGCTATTTGACACGTGCTTCATTAATATTTTACACCGCCATTAGTTTCTGCTGTATTTGAACATTTGGTCATCGTCAAACAAACTCCATACTTACCTAGCTACTATATTATTAAATTATCACCCCCCCCTTTTATTGAGAATCGGTTTGGCATGTCTGCGTCAGTTACTCCTGAAATTTCGGATCTTGGACAGTTTCCGCGTCAACTTAGGCCTTTGATGTTTAGGTACGTTCCGTTCTATTCAACAGAAGTACAATAATCTTTGGTAATAGGTCTTTATTTTGTATCGTGGGCAAGAGACAGTTCGAGTGGGATGCTAGTCATTCAAACACACAATGTCTTTCAACATTCAATATGAGATAATAGGAAACATAATACCTATAAAGAATAAGGAAGTAAATGAATACTTAAGCTTCCTTATTTTTGTGTATACATAAGTTATGAAGTCGACTCTTAACTAGTCAACTTAAGTCGCTACATTAGCTTCCTCCTAGAATTGACTTCCGTAGGAACGTCGGTTCGATCAACTTAACTAATAAAATTATCGTAGTTCTGCCACTGTAGCTCAATAGATAATTACTAGCACGTTAAGCACTTGACATTGGATCAACTGTAAACAGTCTTTTAGTAATCGACGATGCAACGTGGATTACATTTACTTTTAGTACTGGCTATCGAATTTATAGCGTTTACATTCTCCCACAAATGATAATTAGATACTTGGACGTAAGTTCCTATTGGTGACCATAGCTTGGAAAATAAGAGTAAAAAAATGAAACAAGAATATCTGAGGAAGTATCGCGAGCGGGCTACCCAACACCATGTTGGTGACGTACGATTTTCCCGTGCTCTGTTCGGTTGTCAGGTGTTTACTCATCTGCCTCTTGAGTCGCCCTCAAGTCAAAATGAAAGAAAAATCCACTTCAAAAAATATTGTTGAAACTCCATCACACCTAAAGAATTGCTCCACTGTGTGTATAAAAAGTTAAAGTACAGAAATAAAATGTACAATTATAATTGATAAGTCTTCGTTTCTACGTAAGTGTTCTGTTTCCAGACTGATTTGGAACCAGGAAGAAAAAATAAACATGGTGTAGATATTTGTGCATGCAAATGCATTACAAAAAAATGTATATCAATTTAATTGAAATATATATATATAAGTGCTTGAACTTACCAGGAGTCAGACCAAATAGGCGACCTTGAACATGTGACAACCGCCTTTTATGACTGGGTTCGTAACGGTGGGTACTGGTAGTAACCGTTAGGATGAAAAATCATAATAAATATTCGGAAAAAAAAGAATTACCAGGAACGTAAGAGTGCTTATGCTTATGAGGTTACGGATATAATCTGCGTTTTACAGATTACTCACTCGATGTGTGGTAGGCATGCAAGTATTATTGAAGTTGTATCTTCTAAAGTTAACTAATAAATGAGTAGATTCTAATCTTACAAGTGTGTAAGTTTTATTAGTAGTGTAATTTCATATAAATTAATAAAAAATAAGGCGAATATACCAGTAAAATCTGAAATTTCGGACATGACTTATGTTACTACAGTTAAAAAGATGCTAGAGATAATATAGACGTTTAATAACTTACTGTAGTTAACTTGATGCTATTTACATCTTGTAACAAAAACAACTAGAACTAAGGACAGTCGAATCACTGTGGATTATGATATGTTTCCTGAAAACAACACACTTTTTCGTAGTAGTATGTTGTCGTATCAAGTTATTAAAAATGCATATCTCAAGTGAAAAATGGTTTTAGTGTTAGTCTAAGTAAAAATACATACATATTAAATAGTGGTGTGTTTAGTAAATCAACTCGTAAAAACAATGAAACTCGCATGAGTTGTTTCCGGAATTCATCGTTATTGTCAGGGTTCATTGTGTTATTTATGGTAAATAATGTCTACTAATTGTGAGGAACCTAGAAAAATGTTTAGTTCTGCAGGCGAAACTTGCTCACAACACTCACCTGAATTAAAGATTCTCTGTTCTTTAGTGCCTAACCTCCGTTGATAGGTTTGCGGCCTATAGTACTCAACGGATTGTTTAGGAATATATTGCTTAAGTATAATTTATTTTGTACATAAAAAAGTTGACTATATTGTTCATACATCGAAAGATAAAGTCCGCGTGGAAGTGTGTAGAATAATACTTAGAACTACTACAACTTATTATTAATACTACTTCAATAACGTTGATAAAAGGCAAGGCGGAAAATACTGTTTATTTTATTTTCAACACCCCGTCACTGAGTCTGGCCGAGGGGATCTCACTAAAGGGGAACTTCACCAGTAAAATTCTGGACGCCATCAAAAAAGTGGGGCTTACAGAACAGGAATGTCGTGACACCAGAGGGAAAACAGCTGGTATGGCCTCTAAGTTACACTATATACTTTCCAATGACAGACTTCCACTGGAAAATATTGAAATTAACACCTCAGTCGGAAACAGCGATCATGCCTCGATAACGTTCAATTTGGTCACAAGTGCAACTCTACCATGAAACGAGAGTACACTATGTTTCCATTATTCTCGCACAGATTATCGAGTCCTAAATGAAAACCTAACCCAGGTTACATGGCTCAGTGACTGGGAGAATCTAACTATAGACCAACTTTAACATACCGTCAAAAGTACAGTCGACGAAGCCCCGATGTCATAATAAGCAAACCAGCTAAAACAGACTCGCGGTTAGGACGAGGGACTGTAGGCCTTCTTAAGGCAAAAAGAAAAGCCTGGCACAAATGAGGAACTACACGAAATGTACCCGACCACGACCCGTACGTACGCCTGCGGAACAGGTGCAACGTGCGTGTCAGGCACAATAAACGAATGCTTCAAGTTTACCTGGTTAAAAAGTTTCAGGGAAACCAAAAGCAACTACACAGATTTATAGCCCGGAGGTTGCTCAAATATCCAAACCTTCTAACTCTCGCAGGCCGATAAGGAAAACCCCTCACCTACATCAAAGCACCTGAAGTTTTCAGCGTCTACTTCGACAGACAATGCAACTGCCCATCAGCAGTAATCAACTCGGCAAGCACATCTTTGATTAATCAAGATTAATCCTGAGTTAGCCTCGAAAAATCTTAGGAATCTAAAGCTTAATAAGTCGCCCGGCTGCGACAATATGGGGCCAGTGGTATTAAAACAGTGCCACGAAACACTAAGCCACGCAATCGATGATCTCTTTCAACACACGTTACAGTCCGAAACGTTTACAGAAGAGTGGGAACAGACGATCGTATACCAAATCTAAAAAGTAGGGAACATAAGTGACCCCACTTGCTATAGGCCGATTGCACTGGACTCAATACTATCAAAGATCTTAGGAAGTATTGTGAATGCTCAAGTGCGAGTGTTCATTGACAATCGTGATCTGCTTCACGAAGCACGACACGGCTTCCGACGAAACAGGTTCTGCAACACAAACACCCTCCTGACCTGGGACGACTGGACAACCTATCAAGATACCAGCATCCAGGTTCAAACAATATTTTTAGACTTCGTAAAAGCGTTTCACACTGTACCGCATAGCTTGCTTATCCATAAGGCTTTGGGCTTCACAAAACCGTTCCTCACCTGGCTACAAAATCGCCTAATGAGGACGAAGTTGTATACTATGGTGAACAAGGTGTGCTCAAACTGAAAACCGACCACGTCTGAAGTATCACAGGACTCAATTCAAGGGCCACTGCTCTTCCTAATTCTTATTAACCACCTTTCACTGCATATCCGCTTGTCCATTTTTATGTATGCGGATGATGTAAAACTGTGGAGAGCTATGAGAGAGGACGAGGGCTCGTAAGTCTTACAACAGAATCTGTCTAGGATCAACAGGTTAACAGATGACAATAGCCTGACTCCCAATATATAAAAATGTCACGTAATGTACTACTGCACTCCAGACGGTACCCAACCGAACTATTACCGATGACGGTAGCGGATTATCAGTTTCTTCAAGGAACGAGACCTAGGCCTAATCTTCACCGATAGGTTGGAGACTAGGGAAAACCAGCAAGCGGATGTCATGAAGCATATACCACTTTGCTTCGAGTTCACAGGCAGCTGGGCATGCTGACACTAAATCGATTCCTAACACTATTTAAAACACACATAAGTTCGCACCTAGAAAACCACAACACTCTCGCCTCGCTTACCCTTAAAATGAATGCTGATCTTCTGGAAAGAGTCCAGAGACAGGCAACAAAACGCGTAACCGGACGTCGGACGAAACATAATTCCAATCGGCTAGGATAGCTGGGGCTGTTCATCCTACACAGCAGATGGCTGAAGGGGAAGTTGATCACCGCAAACAGCATACTAAGCACGCTTGGACACCCAAACAAAAGCACACTAGTCATTTTGCCAGCTCATATACTTCAAAAAAACCGACAAACCACTGTTCACTCAAGAGCGCAAACGCAGGTAAGGGCTGATTTCCTGTCATTAGGTGACTGCTCTACATGAAACGCACTGTCTAGGTAAGTAAACGCAGTCGCAACAACCGCTAGTTTAAAAAAAACTAGACAATCACGTGAATAACCACAGTGTTTTTAAAGCCTTCTTGAACAGGAGCTCGAAATTTGATATTAGTCCCAAACCTTGAAACTTAGCACTCCTAAACTTTATCTGTTTGAAGTGCGACTGGCATATGACCAAGTTACGTTTGTCGTATAACCAGAGCAACTTCTAACGATTGAATTCACTCGTACGAATAAGAATAAATCAGAAGGCGATGAAGGTTGGGAGAGAAGTTATATTTGATCGTAAATAGAGCGTCAATGGGATAGCGACTACCATGCTGGTTAAGTAGTAAGAGGTGCTTCCCACGTTGTATCGTGTCATGATCTGGTTGTGGTGTTTGACCGGGCGGCTTTGACTAGTAGTGTCCGTTAAGACAAACGTGGTCAGCATCGATGTCGAAAGCCTATGCAACTATTTATTTTGGGGATTGCTAACCACTACAGCTCACTCCCTCCCTGCTTAATAGGTTCATGAGGACCCTCAAACATACCAACTATAGGATAAAGCCTAATGTGTTAGACATAAATAAGCGTTTCTTTGATAGTTTGTGAAGTTTTGCAGCTTTTAGGCGTCTGTGCCCACGATGTGTCATTGCATCGAACATATTGTACAAAATAAACTCTTCTTCTCCAGTGTTCTATTCGTTTCCAGACGGCATTTAAATCCAAAACAAATTTTTTAAATATGTGCATTTTGTTTATAAAACAACAATTTGAAAGATAAATGCTCGAAGGTCCTACCAGATCGACGTTAACGTAGTCAAAAGTGCCAAGAGAGCATTGATTACGCTGAATTACCTTGTTCTTTTGGTGGGCTACACAGGAGCATGCCCATTCTTTGATGTCCTTATTCATCTTCGGTTAGCAGAATCTCTAAGTATCCAGCTTAGTCACAACACAAACTCTGGGATTAGAGAGATGTGTAGAAGACGATGCATCAATAACTCCTGGAAACTATTGGACGGGCTGTATCAATAAAAGAATCACAAAGTAAAGTGTTCTCACCTTTTTCAATCGTCTTCGTTTGGAGTTTGAGTGTTATTGTGTATAACTTGTAATGAAGATCACTGTCTTCATTTTGAAGTCGAGCTAGTTCAACTAGGTTGATTTCTTGGATACGAAACAAGGAATGTATTTTCGATAAGGCGATAAGACAACAACATTGTTAACATCAGATATATGTCGTATATCAGTATAGAACTGTGAAACGTAGTCCAGATGATGTGACAATCGCAGAGAGTACTTATCTGAAGATGATTTCATGGAAAACGTCAGTGGTGTATGGTCGGTGAATATCGTGAATTCCTGGCCTTCGATGGAATGTTGAAAATGTTGTACAGCACAGTATGTGGTTGACAGTTCACGTCCAGAATTGTTGTATCTCAATTTGGTATCTTGCAAACGATCAGAGAAGAATATCAAAGGTTGCTAAGCTTAACCAATCCATTGTTGCATAACTGCACCAATGGCTGAATCAGATGCGTCAACTGCGATGCAGACAGCAGCTTCAGTATTGTGATGTGTCAGCATAGTCGTACTGGCTATGGCTTCTATAATTGCAGTGAAGGCTTCCTTTCACTCTTCACCCAGTTGTGAACACTTTTCGATTCCGCGAAGCTGATCTGTCAGTGGTTTCATGATGGATGCACAGATGGGTATAAAAACTTACCAATTAATTTCAAGCTAGCAAGAGTTTAATGATGGTTTTTTTCTGGATGCTCCAGAATATCCGCCACCTTGTGTTTTTGAGATTGTACTCCATTAGCATCAGTACTATGCCCCAGGAAGTCCACTGATGTTGTTCCGATTTGGAATTTGTGTACGTTTATGGCAAGTCTATATTGTTGTAATCTTCCATAAGCTGTGTCCAGATATTTCATATGTATTTCCCTGTTTAGACTTGCCATTAAGCAGTCATCCACGTATGGCTGAATATAGTGATGTCCGTGAAACGCGTCACTGATGAAACGCTGAATTGCTTGTGCTGCATTTCTCAAACCGAAGTGCATATCGGGGAATTCGTAAAGGCCTAATAGGTTTACAATAGCGGTTTCAGGCATGTCATTTCCGGATATCGGTATTTGATTGTAGGCCTTTAGTAGGTCGATTTTTGAAAATACGGTCATTCCCTTCAATGTGACTGTTAGGTCATGAATGTGTGGTAAAGGGTAACTATCAGACGTAGTTTGTGCGTTGAGACGTCGGTAATAACTGGTGGGACGCCAATCATTGCTATCTTAAAACAAACATGATCAGCATCAATATCGGATGCCTATGCAATTATTTATATTGGGGATTATTTTCAGCTACATATTCTACGGTATTCTTTTAGGTTCTTCAAACCAGACTACCAATTATAAGTAAAAGGGAAGCGGACTAGTGAACTGTGGCTGCCACGGAACACTACCGAGTAAATAAACGCCTTACAAACAGTCAGGTAAGAATAAATACTATATTAACAGTTAATACAAATACATATAATTAGTTCAATGTCAATTAGACTTAGTTTACTTGGACTAACTGCGCTGTTTGGGGCGAATGATAGGTTCTCCAAATGATCACCACATGCTATATATATGAACGCAAACGTCCAGTGTAGCTTTATTCCAGTCGGTTCAGCGGAGAGGAGCGGCAGGGACGTTAAGTGTCTGGTCCTGATGCTGTAAAATGGGAATCATATATAATTCCAAGCAATCAGTGAATAAGACTCAATTCAAAACGAAGAACGTTGCCACGACAATGTATTTGCCACTCGTACATGCAGACAATATCAGGTGCCAAGGGCGAAGTGTGTAAAAGTGTGTATATCGTGGTAGTAGTGTACAATTCTGTTAGTGATACATTTAAACAATATTCGTACAGTATGTATTGATAACGTTTAATGCAAAAACTTATTACATACATAACACTGATGAACTTAAACAAAATATAAGGTCTTTAAGTTAGTCAGCACAGAACTACAAGGATTTAAGAAAATTAAAATAAAAATTAAAAATAAGAAGTGAAAAGTATAATTTAATATAGGAAACGGACGAAGAAAGAAAAATTGAAGAATTTAAAAGTCAAATAAGAAATACTAATAAAATAAAAATAGCTAAATCTGTCAGATCATAAACTACCGTGTAGCCAGCCAATTACTTGAAGAAGCCGAAAACCAGGAACCGAAGCCGTGAAACTCAAGATCCGAACACAATGAGATCAATTGGTCTGAAACAGCTCGTCTTATAGATCTTGGATATTCGTAAAATGAAGACGGGTGTATCAAGAAACCACTAGGTTGCACTAGCTTATCACAAAAATATTGGACAATAAGTAGTTGGGGACAAAATTAGCACAAATAAATCAGTCACTCCACAGTAGCTTGTCATTCAGATATTGAATATCAAAGAGTGGAAGTTCAACCTATCCCGACCCTCAAGGTTGGTTGTAAGTTGGTTAAGTACTGTAGGTTTGATGAATTCGTTTAAGGCTAAATGTTATTTTCTAAGTAAATTTAAATTGTAGCTTTTGGGGTCTGCATGTTAAATTTTTGTGAAGATTTGAAGACGAAGATGTATTCTGTGCAGGGGTATCCTTTCTCAAACAATATTATTCATCGAATAATGTAAGATAAAGGTCCAGTAAATACTCAAGGCTCACTTCAACCTAATCTTTGAGGCAGTCGAAAAAGTATATGCATATTCATAACTAAGTCGAAAAATTGGAATATCGAGTTTTCCTCATAATTAATGTCAACCAAGCATCGGTTATATTTTAAACGATAGAATTTGTTTGAGATCTTCAGCGATATGAGACACCTCACAGTCCGTAATATTAAAACAGGATTTTCATCTTTTAATATCATTGTCCCTGTTAACTTCATCTGGGAATGAGTTGCTATACGTCGTCCATCTGGTATATCTTTTTTCATCGTTAATTGTATCCCTTGCTGCCTGAGTATGGAACAAGATTGTGTAAGCGTTGGTATCGTAAAATTCCGTCGATTTCTCTGCACTTGCATTTTGTGGCACTATGTTTGCCTCCCAGTCTCAAGTGACTCGCTGGAAACTACATCTACCCCTTAGAAAAATGACATCCGTTTTTTATACGTTGTATCTAGATAATATAAAATTTAGTAACCTAAAGATCTTCAAATTAATGCTGTTGCTGCCCCTAAGTTAGAATGCATTTGTGGTTAGTGTTATAGTGTATGACTATGGATTCGAAGTATTACTTACTTATGATTTCTGTAACGTTTTTCTGGTTAGGCATTATTATCCTCATGGTTCTAAGCAGTCAGTAGTTGTCACTTTACATATCCATAAAGCAAAACTCTGTCTTGTAACTAGCATAAAGCCTACGCGATGAGTGAAATGGGATCCGGATATGGTTCACCACAAATTCAACGAAGGTATTTAATTCCTCTTGCTGAACAGGTCTGTTGAATGAAGTGTCGATTTATTATTCTATAGTTTGTGAGAATTTCTATAGATTCTTCATCTGTGGATGAATTTGTAGAATACATAATTCAAAACAAATCCACAAGTTGTAGCAGATCTAATATAAAACTATGGCGCAAAGATGCGTGTAAAGGTAAATGATTATATCCTTTTATCTTGTTAGCGCTAAGGCTAGCAAACACCCGTACAATAGTCGCTCCTGTTCCAAAAGATTCACCTGTCACAGTTGACGGTTGCGAGTCTTCTAAAGTAGATGCAGACAGAAGGTTCCCACGGAAACGTTCTAAGTTGAGTTTAGAGCCACCAGGTAGTCACATGTGTTGTATTAATTCCTATGTTTAGCCGAACCCATCTCCCCTCGAACTGCTTCCTGCACGTTATCGAATATCAGATGTACAGTCCCTATGGATTTACAAGTAAGTAGTTTGTGCTTCTTTAAATAAATATTTTAGAAACAAATAAAAGGCTTTCTCACTTGTCACCTGCTTTCCGACTTAGGATTACCAGTTTGGCCGACATTGTTGGTTAACGGACCTCCATTCTGCGGCAAAACTACATTAATTGAGGCAGCATGTGGAGTAATCACAATATTTCTTTTTTAATTAGTTGGAGACTCTAGGATTAAAAATTATCACTGTGTCTGTCGGTACAGTAACTTCGTCGATGCGTTCGTGGATGGATATATTCAATCAGGCCAAAGTATATTTGCTTTCTTAGCTATAAAATGACTAGGTTTCCTCACCGTGTATTTTACATTTGGATGATATTGAAAGCATGGAAAAACACTCTTCTCCTGTTGGAGCCTTCCGTCTTACTTGCCTTCTAAAAAGTCATCTACTTAGAGGTATAAATATATCATGCCACATATTTATTTTTATCCTTTGATGGTGATTAACAACAACTTAAAACTTGGAAATAAAATAAGCAGCGGACATCTAGGGTTTTGACCGTAGAATTCATCCAGGTGCTTTTTAACTAACTTTTTCGTCAAATGGCCACAGGCGTTAGTACTACGTTGGAGTTGCGGTTAAGTAGTTAGACTTCCTAGTCCAATTCCTCATATATAATGATTGATGTCTTCAGTTTCAATCTTCTGTTTTGCATTTCCGATAACCATCTAGATCATAATTGATCTGCTTAATCAGTACGTGGTTTTCCGAATCGATGAAATCTGAAATTTTGTTAATACGAGTTTAACTCAATTAGTCTGTTTGTAGAAAGCTTTGCTGTCTATTCAAAATCAAGCCGTAAGTTAGTGTACAGTATAAAGTTTGGTTCGTTTACATTTGTTTTCAGAGTAAGTAACTTTATCGCTCTGTTCTACCCTTTAGTTTTCTCCCAGTATCATCAATTATGAAACGACTAAAAGTCTTACTAAAGTTAGCGTGCGTATTGAGTTAAACGTTTATAAAGCGGCATACTTTAAAGGTACTACTGCTAGCAAATAGTATGCAACATATCGTTCATTCGTTTTTATTTTGATTACTTTGTACGAGTTTTTTAAACACTTATTTTGCCATAAAAAACTTAGAGGTTTGTAACTTTAGCAATTATAGATGTTGATTGAATTAGAAGTCTTGTACATGGATTAACCGATATTATATTTTTGTACATCAAACTAATGTACAATCAATGACTTAAATTTACTATTTATTTGTGTACCTTTTCAAAACTATGTAACATATTAATTTTTCGTAGTTAGGTTTATTATTAAAAGTAAACTAATAACCGAAAATAGTGAAAGTTAATAGAAGAAGAGTGGGGATCATGAAGTTGTGTGTGACTTAAACAGACAGACAGACAGATACAACGTAGAACTTCGTACGTACGTACATCAGTTCAGGTTGCCATACCACATCAGCACAGAGACGCAACTGTCAGTTCAAATCCAAGAGTGATAGCGATAGTAGAAGTATTAGCAGTAATGCAGAAAATTAGGGAGCGAAGATATGATTCGAAAAGTATAATTCAGTGAGATAAATTTGAAAGGAGAAAGATAGAGAATTCAGAAGGTTAGATTTTGAGAAAACACAAAGAGTGGATGCACCTGCGCCATTGCGAACGATTCTGAGCCATGTCGTTCAAGGTCTCTAACCATTGGTGACTTTCGTCTCGCGGACCCCAACCACGCAGCCTACATCTACCAACATGACTCAGTCCACTTGTCAGCGACTTCATCGATTTCTGCCATGTTTTGGTTTGGCCGCCCCTAGCTTTCTTCCAGCCTATTCCTACACCGCAAAACATAGTTCGTCGAGGCAGACGGTAGTTAGACATGCGTAACACATGTCCCAACCACCTCAACTGATGAAGTTTCAATACCTCATCTATTGATTTGCCCTCCTTTCCTAGAACCCTTTTCCTAACGACACCATTGCCCACTCGGTTGTCCCACGATACTCGAGCAATGCTTCGGAGACACCTGTGATCAAGACCAGTAACCTACGAATGTCCTCTGCTCTTAACGGCCATGTTTCGCTCCCGTACAGTAGGACAGAGCGAACTGCTGCACGGTACACTCGTCCTTTGGTTAGCAAGCGGATATCTCGCCTGCGCCATAAGTGACGCAACTTGGCAAAAGCCAATCGAGCTTTCTGTATCCGTGCTGAGATTTCGTCAGTCACCAGGCCATCAGCACTGATAAGACTCCCCAGATACGTGAAGCGGTCTACACGCTCGACTACTTCACTCCCTATCACTAGTTCAGGTGCCGATGCAACCGAATCCTGAAGCAACGTTCTGCATTTCGAGGGTGAAAACCGCATCCCGAACATGCTTGCATTGTTGCTCAGGGTAGTCAGAAGACTATTCATTTTGTCAGCGTCTTCACCAAATAGGACTATGTCATCAGCATACTCTAAGTCAGTAATCGAGGCTCCTGGTAGTAAGTCAATTCCTGAAAAGTCAGACGAAGACATGGTTACATCTAGGAGTATGTCTATAACAAAATTAAACAAGAATGGGTAAAGTGGACATCCCTGACGGACACCACTTAAAGTGAGGAATTCCGATGACAGTTCGCCATAAGCTCTCACTTGACCTGTTGTCTGGTGTTGTCTGGTGTAGGAGTAGGCTGGAAGAAAGCTAGGGGTGGCCAAACGAAAACATGGCACCAATCCATGAAGTCATTGACGATTGGACTGAGCCATGTTAATAGATGTAGACTACCTGGTTGGGGCCCACACGATGATCGTAACAAATGGTTAGAGACTTTAGGTGATATGGCTCAAAATCGATTGCAATGGTGCAGGTGCATCCACTCCTTGTCTTCCTCCAAATTCTAATTTTTGAGCTTATTATAATTTTCTCTTTACTGAATCACTTTTTATCTCAAATCTTATCTATGATCTCTATGCCTTCCCGTTAGTACTTACTCTGTTACTACCTCCCCTACTTTGGGATTTGGTCCGACAATTTAATCTTTATCTGCTAATTGAGGCATGGCAACTTGAACTGATGTACGCATGTACAAAGTTCTATATTGTAACTGACTGACTGACTTGACCTGTAGTTTTAGAGTAGAGAGCTTGTACAAGGTTAATGTACTTCTTTGGTACACCTTTCAATGACAGACACTGCCACAGAACCTCACGATCAACAGAGTCGAATGCCGCCTTTAGGTCCAGGAAGACAACTATTGTAGGATGCCTAAATGTGTGTCTGTGTTCCAGGACCTGTCGCAGTGTGAAGATGTGGTCTATACAGCCACGTCTAGGTCTGAATCCAACCTGGTTTTCTCTAGTCTGCTCTTCACGAGCTCTAGTTAGACGTCTAAGTATAATCGAGGCTAACAATTCAGAAACTATATTAGTCAGACTGATTCCCCTGTGATTGTCACAAGAAGACTTTTGTCCTTTCTTATAAATCGGGACACTCAGGGATTGAGACCAGTCAGATGGTATTCTCCCAGTTCCCAGATTCTACCTAAGATTTCAGTCAATCTAGCCGCCAAAACTGGACCACCATCCTTAAAAATTTCAGAGGTAAGCCTATCAGGACCTGCTGCTCTACCTCGCTTCAGATTTCCTATAGCCTTCTCAACTTCATAAAGACTAGGAGGAGTTAAGTCGATTTGCTATTCAGGATGACTGGGGATCGTTAGGCAACCGAAGTGTGGCTGAGGCCAGTTGAACTGATCCCTAAAGTGTTCTGCCCATCGGTCCAATCTCCTGGACTGAGAATGAATAATGATCCCATCCTTTTCCGAGATAGTCTCAATCACATTCGGATCCCTAATATCAGTTTCCTTGATAAGTCAAAAAAAAAGTTGCCTACTGCTGCCTATCGCCGCTGCCTTTTCCATCGTCTTTGCTTTCGCCACCCACCACTGTTCACGGTCGTTGCGTAGGCTTTTTATCAGCCTGCGCTTAAGCTCACTTCGCTCTTCATCATGTTCAGAGCCAGGTGGGATGAGTTTACGAGCATCCATCAGTTCGGTGGATGCTACTAAAATCCACGGCTTCATCGTAGCCTTATGGTTTACCTTACTAGCAGATATCATTGCTGTTTCCACAGCCTTTTTGATATCATTCCAACCTGCTTCCGGATGGGAGTCGCTTACACGGTCGCCTAACTGTTTTTCTAGTTTTTCCTTAAATATATTCTTAGCTTTATTATCATTAAGTAAAACCCTAAGAGGCTTCATTGCAATGTCTTTCCTACGTCCAGTAAGCCTCAAACAAATACGCGCTCGCACTTAAGCATGATTTGAATCTAAACATGTGCCCCAGAATGAGCGACAGTCCTCTATCGAACCCCTCCATCGGTGGCTGATGGCGATGTGATCTAGTTGGGTCCGACGTTGAGACGATTTTGGGGGTCGCTAGGTCAAAAGATGCTGTTCCTTATGCCTAAAGTTAGTATTCGCTAGAAACAGGCGGTTATCTGATCATAGTTGCAACAGACGTTCGCCATTATCTGTTCTTTGAGCCGTGACACCATAACATCCACCCAAGTGTCTCTCATTTTCACTTAGTCTACCTATTTGAGCATTAAGGTCACCAGCCATTATAACTATATCAGAGCGCCTAGCTTTTTGGAGGAGGTCCGAAAGCTTGCTGTAAAACTCATCTTTCACCTCGACTGAACTGCAGTCAGTGGCAGCATAGGTAGATACGACAAAGAGGCAACGACGAGTGTCCCTATCTTTCCGAGTCCTAACTGTCCCGTTCAGTCGGACAGCGCACAAGCGACTATCTACAGGGATTCAGTCTAGGAGAGCTAGTTCTGCCCTACGACTCAATGCTATACCTACACCAGCGAGACCCCGGGAAGCAGCATCCGGGCTACCGGATACACGAAGAAGTAAATCGGGCTGCTTCTTTGTTTTGATACGGTGAAATCAGGTTAATGATTTTACTAGGATCCTGTATGCGCGTTTCCGAGACGCAGCATACATCGATTGAGTGAGATTCTAAAGTCTTAGCTAAGGAAGCCTGTTGCCCTATTTGACTTAATGTCCGTACATTAAAAGCTCCAACATATAGTCTAGAACGGGGTTTCAAGAGACCAGGAATGACTTTTCGTGAGCTCGCATCGTTTGCATTAGCGGTGCAGTGAGATGAAGGGATGTGAGTGGAGTTAGTCGTTGAGATAAGAGAGATATTATGGGGTGTAGAAAGGATTTGATTTTGACCAATTCGGACTCTCGTGCTTTTGCGGTTTTGAGGGCGGTTGTCACTTCCCTGGCTGCCCACACCGTGGAAGGGTGTTTCTTGAGGAACCTGAAAAAGAAGGCAGATTAGTGTCGGTCTCAGAGACCTGATAGCGTGACCGCAGAGCCCAAGGGACAACTGCTTGAGGCCTGTCACGCACGGCCATTCTATGAAAAGTTTTTTGAGTATTAGCTCCGCACTTAAAAGCCCTTAGTGGGCACCCATACCGCAGGATACGGAAATCCGTGAGGTAGGGTGAGGTGTGACATTTTTAGGGCCGACCTTTTCTAACCCCTCCTTCCTTGTGAGAAGGCAGCATCGCTGCAGATGCTGGTTGTCCGAGGGAAACACCTTACTGCTGTCACACCCCTCTGCAGTCAGCAGTACGACTTCGCCCTCAGACCTTGAGTAGCTGCTTTTAGTCTCATCGTTCTCCAATCGACCTACCTAGCATGGTAGACCCTACAGGAACATATGTTCCAGCCAGTATAGCTCGGTTGGGTCATCACGATAGGCAAGCCTGACCACCACGACAAGGTAGCAGCTACGGTCGGGGACTTAAACTAGGTAAAGGGTACAATTCAACTATTGTCTAGGGCTCAGTTTATAATACTAATTGATGAAATGCAAGTGAATTAACTTGGATTTCTCTTGCTGTTTATCGTCATACCTGTGAAGTTTTCGGCTTTTTTTAATTTATTAACAAACCGTTGTTTTTCTTTGTTAAAAAAAAACAATTCTGGTACAGTTGGATAAGTGAACTTACCCAAACCGTAATAAGTGGAGCAGGATTCGAATTTACAGCTCCAGTAGGTTTTGAAACTAAATGTATTATCTGAAGCCGTATATCATTTCAGTTTACTCGAATTATAAACCATATGCTATGGTGTTTCGCTGTTCCTCAACTATTTCTTATAAGAATTGTTCGATGCTGATTTAGAAAAGATATCCTTGTGGTAGGAATATAAACAACATCACCGATGCATCTTTTTTGTTACTGAAATGATTTTCTTAAGATCAATATGTATGTTTACGACAAATAAACGTTGCCCTAACAAGCCTTGACATATAACTTGCCAAAACTCATAAACTGTGAATTCAATGTCATCAAAAAAGTTAAACAACCTGGTTATAAAATGCTAATCCACGCATTTTCTCAGAAAGTTAAGTATATTCTGCGGCAACTCAATACTAATTTTTTGTTAGATTGGAAACCTATGATATTATGTAACAAATGAATCCTCAAACTTCAGCATAATGATCTTTTTTCAACGAATTCATTATCAAGCAGTACAATCTTATATACGTGATTTTTTTTCAAAAAGCTACTCCATGAGGAACATATGAACAATCAACAAGCATGACGATGTAATAGAAATGTTTAACAAAAGCAAACGATTTCAGGTATAATGCTGCACTACAAAGTTGTTTAACTTTTAACGTAATATGTCAATAAAATGGGTGTAAAAATTGATTAAAATGTTTACATCTCAAAAGCTGCCTACACGTATTGAAAAAAGATATATTGGAATCATCTGAGTGAACCTGAAGGTAGGCAGTATGAAAAAATGTATTAAGAAAGAGGAGGGTAACATTTTTTTTAAGTTGAAGTCACTGAAATATAATTATTTTTAATAATAGCACAATGAACGAAGGCCATGGTAAAGACAACGATGTCACGCTTCTATGCATGAAGTTTCGTCTTCGTTTTATTAATGATCAGAGCTTATGCTGTTTTAGGAGTCCGAATAAAAAATGTCTTGGTGGATTCTCTATAAACCTTAAAATCAACATATGGGTCGGACAAATGATCGTAGTCAGTCAAATGTTCAAAAATAGAACTTCTAACTACTTTTGTTTTGCCGTTATAGAAGCAAGTTAGGATATATCCTCTCATTCATATCGAATGCAAACTCTGGCTACGGCCTATGTTCCTTGTTCCTTAAGAGTAGTTGATCTGATGGGCAAACGTATAAGCAACCAAACGTGGGGTCTTATCCCGTTATCATGTTTATTCGTTGTTCATATGTTCATCGTCTAATCCTTTTTACAAAACTTCAATATATATATATATATATATGTATATATATATATATATATATATATATATATATATATATATATATATATATATAATTGTACAGCCTGATAATTAATTCGTTAAAGAGTTCCCTTTGCTGAAACTTATGCCTCCACTGCTTTACTGTATATTATAAGCAGTTGGACTAATATTGTTACTTGTGTTATTTATAGACCTATAGTCTTAATAGTAACTTACAAATCATGTAAAATTATATTGGTTTATTCTAGAAATTGGACCCTCAATTAGTTAGTTAGCAATAACACTATGTTTTAATATTTGCCACCAAGTAGTGTTATTTTTAATTTTCAAAGTCACATTCAATCATTTATTTCGTTGTAACATTTCACTGCATGATAAAATCATTGTCTTAATAAATTACTATATAATTTACGATAATTTGTGTTGCTTCTGATTTAATATATGTATAACGTATTTAAAAAAAACATGTTTCTTTTAGATATGGTTAACTCAGGTGTTGTACTTATTGGTGAAACTCGATGTCTTCTAGCCAGCCTACCTCAAAGTATACTAGATTTGTTTACACAAAAGTTAACATTTGGAATGCTCACTGAGACACATCGTTTAAGGTTAGTTTACAGATCTAAATTTAGGCTCTATAGATATTACTTATTAAACGTCATTATGTAATTTTGTAAGTAACTGAAGATAGTGCTCATTAAAAGTGGATTGCAACGGTTTTTTCTTCATCGTTCACTTATTTATCTACAGACTGTTTAAAAACATTATATTGAGTGAACGTCGTAATCGATTGCTAAGATGCAATTTACAGTGAAGCTTTGATTTACAGAACTTTGATAAGACCCCAACAAATATTAAAGTTTAGAAAACTTATGAAATATTAAAATGTCGCATCAGCAACGTGTAGTGAAATAAATTTGTCAACCACTACAATGTTTTCTGTCCGTCTCTCACTGTCATTAATTAATGATATATTGTCTATTGTTACTTTCTTCGAACTAGGTTGCTGCAACAATACCTGTTAGATGATACTGAGTTTTCTGCCTCATCGAAACCAGTAAGTCACATTACCGATCAGCTGCAACTTAGTGAAAATCTAACATGTTTTGAATTGGCTCGCCGAACACCTGGCTATGAGATTGGAGATTTAATTCGTTTGGTAGCTCAGTTAAAAATGGCCTGTATAACGAGTAAACTCAATGATGATGAGGATACCGACGATAACTTAAATAATCTCAATACTAACGATGTGGAATGTGCCAAGAAAGGGATGAATACTGATTTCTCCAATGGTTCATGTATGGTGGACAATTCTGTCTCTGTATGTTCTTTTATACGTATCTGATTTCTCTTAAACTGTCTTTACATGTAATAATTGGTTTCTCTCAAGCCTTATATAGTTGGATGCTTCTACAGGCAGCCAACATTAAGCTATCGTTTAATGCGCTTTGCTGCTATCCCATGAAGGTCATCTGCGGCCCTCGGTAAACTTACATTCCATCTTAGATGTGACCTTGTTTCATGGTACATAGCATTACGTTTTGTGCATACATTTCTATTAAGCGTAGTTTTTAGTTTCGCAATAAGCAGAATAAGACATTTTCTATTAAGGTTCTTGCAACCTTAATTCATTGTGATGTTTGGTCTTAAGTGAATAGTAATACTTCTTTTATCTTGGTTTTGAATATGTCAGTCAGTCAGTTACAACGTAGAACTTGGTACATGCGTACATCAGTTCAAGTTGCCATGCCTCAATTAGCAGATAAAGATTAAATTGTCGGACCAAATCCCAAAGTAGGGGAAGGTAGTAACAGAGTAAGTACTAAAGGAAAGGCATAGAGACCAGAGATGAGATTTGAAATAAAAAGTGATTCAGTAAAGAGAAAATTATAATAAGCTCAAAAATAGAATTTGGAGGAAGACAAGGAGTGGATGCACCTGCACCATTGCAATCGATTTTGAGCCATATCACCTAAAGTCTCTAACCATTTGTTACGATCATCGTGTGGGCCCCAACCAGGTAGTCTACATCTATTAACATGGCTCAGCCCAGTTGTCAATGACTTCATGGATTGGTGCCATGTTTTTGTTTGGCCACCCCTAGCTTTCTTCCAGCCTACTCCCACACCAGACAACATTGCTCGTTTCGGTAGACGGTGGTCAGGCATACGTAACACATGTCCTAACCACCTCAGCCGGTGAAGATTCACTACTTCATCAATAGCCTTACCGTATTTACCTAGAACTCCATTCCTAACCCATGCATTGCTTACTCGGTTGTCCTAGCAAACACGAGCAATGTTTCGGAGACATCTATGATCAAATACTAGGATCCTACGAATATCCTCTATCCTTAATGGCCATGTTTCACATCCATAAAGTAAAACGGATCTGACTGCTGCACAGTAAACGCGTCCTTTCATCATTAAACGAATGTCTCGTCTACGCCACAAGTGACGCAGGTTGGCAAAAGCCGATCGGGCCTTATGTATACGGGCCGAGATTTCATCAGACACCAGGCTGTCAGGACTGATGAGGCTCCCGAGATAAGTGAAACGGTTAACGCATTCAATAGTTTCACTTCCTATCACTAACTGTGGTGCCGAATTAAGCCAGTCCTGAAGTAACATTTTACATTTGGATGGGGAGAATCGCATCCTAAACATGCTTACGTTCAAGTTTAAGGTTGTCAAAAAATTCTGCATTTTACCAGCATCTTCACTCAGTAGAACTATATCATCGGCATATTCTAAGTCAGTAAGTTTATCTCCTGGGAGGAGGTCAACCCCAGAGAAATCAGACGATGACAGTGTTAACTCTAAAAGTATGTCAATGATAAAATTAAATAAAAATGGAGATAGCGGACAACCTTGACGAACACCACTAGAAGTGGTCGATTCCGAAGACAATCTGACATAAGCTCTAACACGACATGTGGTGTTCGAGTAGAGAGCTTGCACAAGGTTGATGTACTTCTTCGGTACGCTTTTCAATGACAGACATTGCCACATAACCTTACGATCAATAGAGTCAAACGCCGCCTTAAGGTCAAGGAATACAGCTATTGTTGGATGTCTGAAAGTGTGCCTATGTTCCAGAACCTGCCGTAGTGTGAATATTTGGTCTATACAACCACGTCCGGGTCTGAAACCACCTTGGTTTTCTTGAGTTTGCTCTTCACGAGCTTTAGTTAGACGTCGAAGTATTATTGAAGCTAGTATTTTAGACACTATATTCGTTAGACTGATTCCTCGGTAATTGTCACACGAGGACTTCTGTTCTTTCTTAAAGACCGGAATGGTTAGTGTTCGAGACCAGTCAGATGGGATTACGTCTAGTTCCCAAATTCTAGCCAAGATCTCAGTTAATCTCGCTGCTAAGACTGGACCACCTTCTTTAAATATCTCAGGGGTCAATCCATCTGGTCCTGCCGCTCTCCCTCGCTTTAAGTTTCCAATAGCCTTAACAACCTCACTGAGACTTGGGGTACCAATGTTAATTTGCCATTCAGATTGTTTGGGAATGGTGGGCAACTAGGATGAGGCCAAACGCCAGTTGAACTGTTCCCTAAATTGTTCTGCCCATCGGTCTAATCTTCTGGATTGACAGTGAATAATAGAACCATCTTTTTCGGAGATAGTTTCACTAACAGTTGGGTTTGTGACACCCGTTTCCTTGATAAGTCTGAACAGTTGTCTACTGTTACCTACTAACGCTTCCTTTTACATCTCTTTAGCTTTCGCCACCCACCACTGCTTACGATCATTGCGTAAGCTTTTGATCAGTTTGTGTTTAAGTTGCCTACGTTGCTCATCATGTTCAGAACCAGACGGGATGTGTTGCTGAGTATCTATCAGTTCAGTAGATGCAGCTGAAATCCACTGAGTTTTCCTAACCTTTAGGTCTAGTTTATTAGTAGATATTACTGCTGTTTCAACAGCTTTTTGGATATCATTCCAGGCTAGCTCAGGTTGAGAACAGTTTACGCCGTTTACTAATTGGTTTTTTAGTTGTTCCTGGAATGTATTCTTGACTTTATCATCATTAAGTTGAACTTTGAGGTGGATCCTTGTTGTGGATCTTTTACATCCAGTGAGACGCAGACTAATACGCGCTCGCACTAAGGCATGATCTGAGTCTGAACATGTGCTCCAAAACGAGCGGCAGTCTTCTGTCGAGCCTCTTCAACGATGGCTAATAGCAATGTGGTCTATTTGAGTCCAGCGTTGAGTTAATTTTGGAGGCCGCCATGTCAACTGATGTCTTTCCTTATGCTTAAAGTTGGTGTTTGGGAGAAATAAACGCTTATCTGAACAAAGTTGTAGTAACCGGTCGCCATTGTCTGTTCGTTGAGCCTCAACACCGTAGGATCCACCTAGGTGCCTTTCGATTTCATCTAGTCTACCTACTCGGGCATTAAAATCACCAGCCACTATTACAACATCAGTCTGCTTAGCTTTACATAAAAAGTCAGAAAGCTTTCTGTAAAATTTATCTTTCACTTCCTCTGAGCTGCAGTCAGTGGGAGCATAGGCAGAGATAATAGAGAGACAACGGTATGTGTCCCTATCTTTACGAGTCCTTACTATCCCATTCAGACGGACAGCGCACAAGCCAATGTCTATTGGAATCCAGTCGAGGAGAGCCTGTTCAGCTTTTAAACTTAACGCTATACCTACGCCAGCAAGGCCTCGAGTGGTGGCAGTGGGGTCCCCGGAAACACGAAGAGTGAACCGAGCAGATTCCTTATTTTCACAAGGTGAGGTCAAGGAATGACTGTGCTTGGATCCTGTATACGCGTTTCAAAGATACAGCAGATATCGATGGAGCGGGATTCTAGTGTCATGGCTAAGCAAGCCTGTTGTCCTATTTGACATAACGTTCGAACGTTGAAAGCTCCAATATACAACTTAGTGCGCGGTTTTAGGAGACCAGGGATAACGTTTTGTGAACTCGAATCATTAGCATTAGAGACGCAAGGCGATAAGATTATGTTAGAAGGATTAAGCATGGTGATAAGAGAGTTATTAAGAGTTGAAGGTGGGATTTGGCCTCGAACACGATGATCTCGTGTGCTGTTAGAGGTATGAGGGCGGTTTTCACTTCCTGGCTGCCCACACCGTGGAAGGGTGTTTCTTGAGGAACCTGAAAAAGAAGGCAGATTAGTGTCGGTCTCAGAGACCTGAGAGCGTGACCGCAGAGCCCAAGGGACAACTGCTTGGGGCCTGTCACGCACGGCCATTTTATGAAAAGTTTTTTGAGTATTAGCTCCGCACTTAAAAGCCCTTAGTGGGCACCCATACCGCAGGATACGGAAATCCGTGAGGTAGGGTGAGGTGTGACATTTTTAGGGCCGACCTTTTCTAACCCCTCCTTCCTTGTGAGAAGGCAGCATCGCTGCAGATGCTGGTTGTCCGAGGGAAACACCTTACTGCTGTCACACCCCTCTGCAGTCAGCAGTACGACTTCGCCCTCAGACCTTGAGTAGCTGCTTTTAGTCTCATCGTTCTCCAATCGACCTACCTAGCATGGTAGACCCTACAGGAACATATGTTCCAGCCAGTATAGCTCGGTTGGGTCATCACGATAGGCAAGCCTGACCACCACGACAAGGTAGCAGCTACCGTCGGGGTTTTGAATATGCGTATCATACGGTTTAGTATTTGTGACTGATATATAATCTGCGTCCCATTCAGAGTCACTGGCCTATAGTGACTCGGTAAAGAAATATATTTCATCTTGTTTCATGGAAGTGACTCTAAAATTCTTTTGTTTTAATCATGAGATGCTCAAATTTGAACTTTTTCACGTACATTTTTTCTCCTGAACATAATTTCTCATTTCCTGTTAGTAATTGAACGGCGTTGATCTAGGTTTCGAATTGTATCTTCTACTACTGAACATTATGTGCTTTGTTAGCACTCATAGATTGTCTAGCTAATTATCTGTACGACTCATCTTTTATTTTATTGTGTAGACAATTATCTATGTTTTCTGTGAGGACTAGAATTTAAAGGGGCTATAGCTCTACAATTGTAACAATTGAATTATTTATTTATTGTTTATCTTTAGAGCTAGTTACACAGTTATTCTGAATATTGAGTCGCTTATTGGTGCGAAAATTTTACTATTTTCTCTGAACTTTTCAGGCTTGCATGGTCCGTATTTATTTTTAAAACCTTTAAGTACTAAATGATTTTACTGCAATACGGTATGTTGGTTTTAGTAAGTGACTTTCATTAAAAGTTTGAGCATACCGTAATCAATGTTTTGGATTAGATTGAATATATTTTATTTTTGTTTTAGAAGTTAGTTGTGTATCCGTTGATTGTGACACGAGAAATTGTTGATAAAGCGTTGCTTATTGTTGTTCCGGCAATCAAAAATACTGCTGAATTTGTAACCATTCCAGATGTGACTTGGGCTGATGTCGGTGGCCTGGAGACAACCAGACAGCAGCTGTATAATCGTTTCATGGTGAGGAAAATTTATAATTGTTTCTTTTCAAAAAGTCCATTTTTATTGATTAGATTTGCTAAGGTTTCGCGAGTTTATGGTGACACCGAGATAACCGCTAACGAACGTAAGACCAGCGACACAGTAACAGGAAGCTAAGCTATTGCGCAGCGCCCCAGCCCAGCTAACTAGAGTAAGAAGTCCAAAGACGGCAAGAAGCGTTTATTCCATAGGCGGCCTGTCAGACGACATCATCACACACAACTCATGCGTATATATACAAAAATAGAGAGCGTCCTTGGAATGTTACAAATAGCGTACTAAAATAAACAACGAACCAATAAGATTTAGCGTCTTACCAAGTGGGAAACACGAACTGAAGGTGAGAAGGGGAAATTTTGGCGCGAAAACAGGAAATTCAAATTTACACAATAAAATCACAAAAATAACCGGTTTGCCAAGTGAGTTTTGGGGATCTAACATCCCCAACACCTCCCCTTTTTAATAACGGACGTTCCTTGGGTTTACTTGCAGTTTGACTGTCTGGCGTCGTTGTCGGAGTGACTGTCTCCTGGAACGTATGTTGACCGGCTTCTGTTCTGTTTTCTCCACTTGCGATGGGGGTAGGTTGAAAGTATCTAAAATGACTTCAAGTGGCAGATTTCGGGTCGATGTGGGACAATCTGCTGCTGCTCGCTTGCGAAGTTGATTGCGATGTCTAGTCCACCTCTCCCCTTTTACATCTACTTCGTACATGACTTGGCCACGTCTCTCAACTACACGAGCCTCCATCCAGGGACTGTGGTTGGGTCTGTAATCGCGAGCATACACCGGACACCCAACCTCATATGCTGGCAACTTTTCGATCACTTTGCGCGTGGTTCTGCTTGGCAACATAAGCTTGTGTATTGTCTTCAGTTTTCTACCCATGAGGGCTTCTGCTGGAGACTTTTTCTCTGGTAGTGCATCGTTCGGAGTCGTTCGATAAACGAATAAGAAGTTTTGTAATGACTCCATAGATGTCTCCTCCCCTTTTGACTTGAGTAGTGCCCTCTTGAAAGTATCTACAAATCTCTCCGCCTGGCCATTTGACTGCGGATAATAAGGTGGAGAGCGGTAGTGGATGATGCCAAGCCGTCGGCAGAATTCTTGAAATTGACTTGAAGTAAACTGCGACCCGTTGTCTGAAACAATCATATCCGGCAGGCCATTTCTGGAGAAAATCTCTGTGAGGATCTGCAGTGTCTTTGTGGTGGACGGTGGCACCACCGGGAAAATCTCCGGCCATTTCGAGAAGGCATCCACGACGACCAAGTAGGTAACTCCGTTGACTGGGCCAGCAAAGTCTATATGTATTCGCGACCATGAGTTTTCAGGCTGTGGCCAGGCGATTGGTGGCGCTTTAGCGTTGAATTTTGCTGCCTGCTGACACTGCGTGCATCTGCGTACCAAGTCGACAATGTGCTGGTCCATCAGTGGCCAGTATGCATAACTGCGGGCTATAGACTGCATTCGCCGTGTCCCAAGATGACCAGAATGAAACTGTTGAAGCATCCTTGGTTGTAGTGACTTTGGCACGACTACTCTTTCTCCGAACATAAGGCAATCATCCACGACGCATAAGGAATCGGGACGTTGGTAAAGTTGCTTCATGTCACTCTCGAAAGCGATGCGTGGCCACCCTTGCGTGACATATTTCATAGCCCTTCTGATCATTGCATCGTTTCTGGAGGCTATTTGAATATCTGACACCGATACTGGTAAAGCGCGGACAGCATTCGTTAGGTAGGATGCTGCGTAGTCTTCCTTTGATAGCGAGGCAATAATTGTGTCGTCGTCCACCGTAGCGTGCTCGCTGATTAATCTTGATAAGGCGTCTGCTTGACCAAACTCTTGAGTGTGCCGGTACTGGATATCAAAATCATAACCCAATAAGATAAGAGCCCATCGTTGTAGGCGATTTGCTGAATGGGCTGGGATACCGGACTTTGAACCAAAAATTGTAAGTAAGGGCTTGTGGTCTGTCAGCAGCGTGAATCTCCGCCCATATAAAAATTTATGGAAACGGCGTACGGCAAAGACGAGAGCAAGTGCTTCTTTCTCTATCTGGCTATATTTTCTCTCTGCCGGTGTCAGTGTACGAGACGCATGCATGATAGCTTTTTCTGAAGAGTCAGGAAATTGATGCGAGATAACGGCACCAAGACCAGAAGCTGAAGCATCTGCAGCCACAACGATTGGCATGGACGGATCATAGTGAGTCAATAACAGTCTAGAGCTAATAATTGACTTGAGTTTGTTATAAGCTGCTTCGCAATCTGGCGTCCAATTCCAGGTGACATCCTTATGTAACAGGTGGTTAAGAGGAGACCGGATGACGTGCATTGATGGCACGAAGGCTGAATAATAGCTTACTAGTCCCAGAAAGGATCGTAGCGCAGAAACATTGGTGGGAGCTGGCATTAGTTGAATAGCTCGAATATTCTCAGGATCCGGTCGGCGACCTTTAGCGTCGAAAATAAATCCCAAATACTTCACTGACTCTAAGAAAAATTGGCATTTTTCTGGACGTAATCGGAATCCATTCTCACTGATACGCTGTAGAACATTAGTTGTACGCTCACGCAGCTCTTCTGGTGAAGTAGCAACAATTAAGATGTCGTCGAGATAAGTAGCAACGCCCGCAATGCCTGCTAAGATAGTATCCATTAGTTGCTGAAAAATGGAGGGGGCTGTCTTGACCCCAAATGGCAAGCGGTTGTATTGAAACATACCACGATGAGTATTAATTGTCAGTAGCTCTCTGGATTCCTCAGCAACTTCTACTTGTAAGTAAGCGTCAGCAAGATCCAGTTTCGCGAAAAATTTGCCGCCGTTTAGCATAGTAAATAAGTCTGCCGGAACTGGTAGTGGATAATGATGTTGTTCAAGGGCCGCGTTAAGGCCTGTGGAAAAGTCTGCACATATGCGTATTGAGCCGTTCGGTTTCTTGATAACCACGATCGGAGCTGCCCAAGCAGAATAAGAAACAGGCGTAATGACTCCTTGTTGCTGTAGACGGTTGAGCTCTTCATCGACTTTGGGTAATGCTGCATAAGGCACTGGTCGCTTAGGACGAAAAACAGGCTTAGCACCTTTCTGTATACGGAGGGTCGCCTTCAATGAGGTGCAACAACCCAATCCCGGTTGGAAAATAGTCGGGAACTCTGCTAAGATTTTCGCCGTATAGTTCTCTGGCTCTGGGGTTTGTCGTACCAGCCGACACACAGTGTTTAACGGAACATCAGCTAACTGCAGCTGGTCAAACCAATCCCAGTGAACGACATGTCCCGAAACGATACAACACACGTCAACTGTCCCAACATGCGTAAATAGTTGCCGCATGCTGTGCGTGCCTTCTGCGTAGTAGGCTCAATGCGTGGTCTACCCATTCTAATCCAGGCTTTCTTGGAAATAATCGTAATGTCTGACGCAGTATCTACGTGTAATCTGGAGTGGAGGCTTGACAGGACGCTAGCAAACTCAGAGAATTTGTGCTTGGTTGAGAAAATGGCTTTCTGTTATTTCTGGACCGACGTGGAGGTTGCTGTAGCCTCTGGCGTTTACAATACCCGTCTTTGTGGCCGACAGATTTACAGTTTCTGCAACGATGGTGCTTGTATGGGCAGAATCTTATAAAATGCCATGCGCCACAATGCCAGCATGCTGAAGGAGGTCTAGTTTTTGAAGAGAGAGCTGAGCTGGAATGAGATGAGCTAGATGCAGCCATAGATGTGGCATTGCCTGATGACTGACGTACTGCATGGACTTCAGAGTTGTCTTTACCGCCAGATTGGATCATAGTTGTGTCACGTTGGATGTTGATCAGGCGCTGATATTCGTTAGCAATATCATTCAGCGTTAGCTTCGGATCTTGGTCAAGTCTACATAGAAGCCGCGTTCTGATGTCGCTAAACTTCTGCGATTGCAAACTGCAGATGAGAATGAGTGCTTTAAACTGGTCTTCTGTGAGAGACTTGAGACGGAAACGTTCGCATTCACGGTTGACAATACCGACGTGAGTGAGAAAATCACTGTCTTCATTCATAACTAGTTTAAGACATCGGTATCGTATATTGAATAGAGAGGAGTTATCACCAAACTGTTGGCTTAATGATTGAACGGTGTCAGCAAATGATCGGTCACGTGGGTTCTGTGGCAGGATCAAATCGCAATATTTATCTAACTCACTTGGACCCAATTTTCGAAGTAGCAGGCGTACCTTCCAAGCATCATCTTGCGTTGCGAAATCAAATTTAAATAGATCTTCGTAACGACGGAACCACATATCAAAAGTGATATTAGAATCAGGATCGTAGTGGAACTCAGCAATACTATTTGCAACGCCGTCAATAGATGGTGCAATATTAGTGGTAGATGTGCTAGGCGAGCAGGTAGATGCAATTTTCGTTTCTGCAAGCATTTGAATCAATTTAAACTGCTGCTCCATTAATAATTCCATTTTTGACGGATCCATGTTAGCACCAGCCTCGTCGCCACTGCTAAGGTTTCGCGAGTTTATGGTGACACCGAGATAACCGCTAACGAACGTAAGACCAGCGACACAGTAACAGGAAGCTAAGCTATTGCGCAGCGCCCCAGCCCAGCTAACTAGAGTAAGAAGTCCAAAGACGGCAAGAAGCGTTTATTCCATAGGCGGCCTGTCAGACGACATCATCACACACAACTCATGCGTATATATACAAAAATAGAGAGCGTCCTTGGAATGTTACAAATAGCGTACTAAAATAAACAACGAACCAATAAGATTTAGCGTCTTACCAAGTGGGAAACACGAACTGAAGGTGAGAAGGGGAAATTTTGGCGCGAAAACAGGAAATTCAAATTTACACAATAAAATCACAAAAATAACCGGTTTGCCAAGTGAGTTTTGGGGATCTAACATCCCCAACAAGATTTTAAATTAATTTTGTTGGTTGTTTAAAAATATCTGACTAGAAATGTGAGTTCCTTACGCCATCCACAAAATTTCAGGCTAAATGCATTAAGTCTTCATACACAGAACATCAATAAAACATATAGAAAATGACTAACTTCAAGTCGATCAATGGCTTATTTACCTGGACCAGTAGAACATTGGCTTCTACGCTGATTAGTTGAAAATAGAAATATCAATCACTGGACGCCAGCTAAGCGATCTCCGCGAAGCCTAAAGATTATGGGCTCACTTCCCGGCCAGGACATTAGTGCACACTTGAGGAGTCACCTACTATGGCAAATAGTTGTTAAATACCTGTTTCTGATTTTGAATAATTGTCTAACCCAATTCAATTTGTAATGTTGAACTCAGTATTCTTCATGACACTGAATAATAGCCGGCAATACAACTTAAAGAGTGGATAAGTTCTGACAATCAAGAAATATTTAATTGAATTTTTTTTAGCAATGGTTCCTACCAGATAATTTTGTGTTACAATCTTGTGATGGTTTATTTTTTACTTTCAAACTGTAATCTCTCAGGCCTATCCATAAACATATAGTTGATACTTAATAATAATACATTTTTCATATACCACTACTTAATTTATACATTCGCATCTAGTGCCTATTATTATTTTCATGCCATGTATATAGCTTCTGATTGATGATTGGGAACGTGCCCAAGTATTACATCGACATTCTGGAGGTGTACTACTCGAGGGTCCACCGGGATGCGGGAAAACCCTCGTAGCCAAAGCTTTGTCCAATCAAGCTGGCCTTAATTTTTTGTCAGTTAAAGGACCAGAAGTCCTTAATAAATTCCAAGGTGAAAGTGAACGTCGTATTCGAGAAATATTTGAACGGGCGCGTGCTTGTCAACCATGTTTGATTTTCTTCGATGAAATAGATGCGATTTGTCCAAGACGAGATAGTGATGAATCTACAGGTAACCGAATATCGTTTCGGCAAATGTATTTTCGTTGTATCAGTACCTGTATCTGTAACCTGACAAAATTTAAATTATTTCATTTCCCATGAAATTCTATCAAATAAATAAGAAGTATGTGTTACCTAATGTATGGATGCTGAACTTGGTGTGTATAATTTTATTTCTTTTCGCAATTTCAGTGAATTAATTAGTCATATGATAATAATTAATTGCGCATGTATATAGTTTGCACTACTCATATTGTGTAAGTACTGTAAATGTAACTAGTTTGTGTATTCAAAGTTGTCAAAGTAACTTTCAGGTCAGTTGAATGTCTAAGTCATCTAGCCACAACTTGCTGGATGTAGACTAGTATTAGTGTTTGTATGTACTAGAAGGTAACTCACTGCTAATCAACTTATTATCGTATAATAAAGGCTACATTAATCACATATTTTACCATTTTGGACTATAGCTTGCACTGACAACCATTTATATCAATCTCGATTTGTTGCAAATAACGCATCACTAAACAGTTTTTGTTTTTGAAATTCAGTCAGGAATCAGTAAGTGTTTGTAATTTTTGTTAGCCAAAGCTTTGATTGACTAGCCTCCGTTGCAATGTGTGTACTTGAGCAGGTTGTTTTAATATAGCTTTTAGTCACAAGTTTTATATTTAGAATGCAGTTAGCAGTGAAGCTCAGTTCGAACGTATTGTTCTTTTTAGGACACATCAGCTGACTACGTATATTTCAAGCGTTCATGCTCACCCTTAGACTCGAGCCTAGTGTTTTAAATGCTTCAAACGCCAATGCATTATCCACCACGTATACTAAATAACTTGTGACTACAGGGTATATCGAAGGGGGGGGTGCTCTTATCGCAACAGAGGCTAACCATTTGGAGTCTTGAGTACCAACAGTGCGAAATTATATATCCATCAAAGTTTTCACATCAGTCGGATAAGTTAGTGACAATCCAGTCTCCGTAGCTTATTTAACAACGCGGATCGATATCCTACCGTTATAATTGACTACCTTAAGATCTCAATAATAAATAAATAAAATTAATAAGCAACATTATTCACTTATAACCGTTACATCTAGTAGACTTTCCAAATATACAATATAATCCACGTATTACAACAAACGTTAATGAAGAGCCAAGGCAGATAAAACGAGAAAAGTAGCTTACTGTTTACAGAACACAAAGGAGTAGATGGCTATGACTAAATCTTATAATTATTTGTAAGGAGGAAAGGATGACTAGTTATAAGATTGATTACATACGAAAAGAGCTGAAAGTTTTTAGTAATGCTAATAACTAATACAGAATAGGGCACATCAATTTAGGGTGGTAAAGGTGGGATAACGTCACATTAGGGCTTTTTAAACCAGCGTACGTACATAATTCTAGGTAAATAAAAGAGCTGCCAGGATATGTTTAACATAACGTAACTTTGGATATAGGTTATCAGTAATATTCAATGGCTCCGTTAGTGTTATGAACTAAACTTCAGCGTAGTTGATTTAAGCATTTAGCTTTAATCAAGCAGTCTGTTGGCTGGGACCTTTGTTTCACTTACTTTAATCTTGGTAACTAGTGAAACGGGTGTATCTCAAAGCTTAATACACGAACGCTAACGTATTCTTGGTAAATGAGTTGTTTAGTAGTAGATCTTATTTCTCAATTTTCATAACGTTTGCAAAATCAATGGAAAACACTACCAAGGTGCAATTTTGTGATGGATGCCCAATATGAAAGGTAGTACTTATCTGATTATTTGGAACCGGCTTTCTTATAAGTGATGATCATGACTAAACATAATAATGTAGCACTTCGTTGTTTAGATTAGTAAAAATCGAATGGTTTAAGCACGTAGACATTGTAATTCACCTACTATGTTTTTAATTGGTACTTCATTTTAAGTTCGATCAGAGGATTTATTACCAAACGACTGATTTATGAATAAAATTGAGAAGTAAAGATTTGTCTCTATAGCACTACTATGGTAATTATAACAGTAAAAGTACAATTTATAGACAACTTGCATATTCCTCACATAGAAAATTGTGAATTTACCGAAAATACATTTTCGCTTAAATTGTTTCCTCAACACTTTACAAACCTTAGATTCATGAAACGTCTAAGAGTTTTTAACGTATCAGAATATAGGCTAAGTGAAAGTACCTTTTAAAACGGCAAATTTATGTTGGTTCATAAAATTATACTATAAACAAAATGATAGCGTATAACTTGCCTTGAAAGTGATGGCAGATAGTAGTCAGAGCACGAAATATGAATACCTGAAGACGAAATTGAAGCTCGAGGAACAACTACAGATTAAGATGAACCGTCAGGATGTATAAACTGTAGTAGTAAAACGAGTTAAATGCAATTGTTTATACAAATACTCATAAATGTCTACACATCACAACTAAGGAGTAGTAAGTTGTACATTCTCGAATGATTGGTAGCAACACAAAAGGAGGTGAAGAAATAAGCGATTGAATTAGATAATATAAAACTATTTTAACACTTCCTATTCAGTCTTGTAGAACGCGTTTATTTATTGTAATAAGTGGAAAACATAAATGATTGCATCCAGTTATTTGTAGTAATTATACTTAGGAATTTTTAATTTTCTGTTAACAGAATCCAATTAAAAACAATTAGATTTTGTTCCGTTTTACCAAACTGAACCCACTATCTTTCAAAAGAATGTCAAACAATCTCATTAAACTTTTACATGTACATTGATTGAACTTCATAAACTGTTCCCGATAAATTTCATTCTAAAGTTACCACTTCAATTTTGCTTTTCCGATATCGCCTTTTTATTTAGGCAGTCGAGTTAGCTTAGTCAATCAACTTCTAGTTGAATTGGATGGTATTGACAAGCATAGGTCGGGTCGTGTTTTTGTTGTTGGGGCTACCAATCGTAAAGATATGATTGATCCTGCAATACTTCGCCCTGGACGTTTAGGCTTACATTTGGTGATCAACCCACCGTCTAATGTCGAAGAACGTCTTTCTGTTTTATCAGCTTGTACTCGATGCGCAACTACTCCTCGTATCGAGAATGGTATGCTGTCACTTGAAATTATTGCGAATGACTTACGCACTGAGAAAATGAGGTATTTCAGTTTTATGAAACTGTTCTCATAATTTTTAAGAGATATTTTCCAAATGTATAAATTAAACAGTTTAAAATAATCCATGTGAAGTATGTCAAATCTAGTTGAATAAATAAGGTTTGTATGTTGTAACATATGCCTATATTGCAATAGTGTATATTTTTGACTATTATTTGATATGAAAGCTTCTGAGAGCAAGGGCTGAGTACATGTTTTTGATGCGTGCCAAAAACGAATATAAAGGATTCGTTGTTTCCATTTAGATATGTACGTGCGCATATGCATATATATTCCTCACTATGAGATCCTATCACTGGCTTGTAATACGCCTACATCATGGTTCTGTTTAATAAATATTCAGACAAAATTCATACTTAGTAAGCACACTGAGTACCAGTGTAGGATTGTTTCCGATTCTCTACTCATCTGATAATTTC
Organism: Schistosoma japonicum; assembly: GCA_025215515.1. Lineage (NCBI taxonomy): Eukaryota > Metazoa > Platyhelminthes > Trematoda > Strigeidida > Schistosomatidae > Schistosoma > Schistosoma japonicum. Next base: position 30,661,913 of record CM046061.1, read on the forward strand.
AAAAAAGTAAGATTGCCAGTCACCTTGTTTGTATTACGTGTTTCGTCGTCTCTAGTACATTTATGTTTTACGAATCTTTGACAGTGTACCGACAAAGATAAGTTACGTAGAATTACCACCCATTTCATTTGTCTGTTTTACCTTTTTATATATAAAAAGAAATAATGAAATACTGTGTATTTTTGAATGCATATTTTTCTTCTATTCAAAGGTTACAGTCTTAGCTAAATCGACACATTTCGTGTTTTTTTATTTAAACTTTTAGTGGAGCTGATCTAGAAAATTTATTGGAATTAGCTAAACAGAAAGCTCAAATTGCACGGCAAGATTTTGTTTCACAAGCCAACTTATTAGATGCATTATCTGAATTACATAAATAGTATATTTAAATGTAAATACATACATTTCAATTTGCGTTGTCTTAATTCATGATAGACTAAAACCGTGGTGCTCTTGTGTCTACACCATTGCATAACATTTAGTCTTTTTGATACCACTTCGCCTAGATTTGTTGTATGAAGTATATAAGTAAGGCGACTAATATTATAGATCATGTATTTTTCCATGTTATTAATTTGGGTCAATTTATCAATTATCACTTTTAACTACTGTTCCGTAGCATCACTTATCAACACAATAGGATCAAACAACATAAGTGAAACATGGTTGTGGTCTAATCAAGCAGTAACTAAATCTGGATAGAAAAGTATTAGATGTAAGCCGTACGATTGTATAATACGGTTAATCATATTATGATCGTCACTGAGCGAACATTAATTAGTAATTAATTTGCTATTTTAATCCTGTTAAAGTATTTGTGACTTGTGTATCTGTGAATATCTAGCATAATCATCATCTGTTGTGAGTATCACAATAGAATTTTCGAAAGCATTTCGCTATATATTAATCATATACAGACCGAGTTTACAACGAACTGAATTTCATACAGCTAAAGAGCGAGCATGTTATCATACATATAAATAGATATTTCTATGACATTAAGAAATTTTCAAATGCTTAGTAAATTTGAATATCCACGTAAATCGTATTAACACGCGGTGGCGTTTATTACAAAACGGACAAAAATCGAATCCCAATGTCAACGTCAATATTCGAGGTACACTTAGTCAATGAGTCAAAAATATGACGAATCGCGCGTCCTGGATTACACTTTCAAGTCAAAATCTCACTTAAACATTATCAATATCGTTTGTACTTAGTAAAATTAATTGAATGATCAGTTGATTCCATCAACTAATAAACATCAACAGTGACGTCTCGTCGCCTCTCTTCATAACCACAAACTTAACGTGTTTCTTGCAAAATCTCGTTTCGTTATAAATGCCTTATTGCAATGTCTGTCATCTGACTACAAGTATTTAACGTGATATCCACGGAAAAGAGGACAAATTAAACATGACGACATTCATTAAATTATTAGTTTATTTAGACGAAATTTGTATTGTTCAATGAACTAACAAAAGTTAAATATAGGGCCTTCATAACTGGAATTGCATTTGCCATTGACACACTTCAACCCACTACAACATTGACGTTTCTCTCCACATGATTCACCATAGTGTGCACCATGACATTGTCCATCTGTACATATGAGTCCTTCACAACAACCAACAGTTTTTCCGCAGTAGTGACACTTAGGACGACATCCTGAAATCGAAAAACCAAAATCTCATGTTACATTACAGTATGATTAAGGAAGTATCTGTTCGAAAAAGACAACCACAAGTTGTAAGTGGAAGCACTCTGAAGACCATGATGCAACTCTCGTTGCTCATCAACCACTAAGATGTTATAACGGTGTGAATGACACAATCACAACGATGGACAATACTTACGAAGTAACCATTCAGGAATTTTACGATGACCATAAAATTGGCGCAATGAATCAATGGGGAGTAGGATGAGTAAGATGATTGAGTACGTAAACCACTTGTTCATGTTGTGTTGTTTGAAACTGCATAGTATCGTGGATTATTCGTTTATATATTGTTGAATAGTCTACTAATCGACGAAGGTAGTCACGTTTTGTCTAATCACCTTTCATCGAAATGATAATGAGTTAATCCGACGAAATTCATGTTAAGGTGAATTCGGTGTCACAGATGTGCTTTTCATACATTTAGAATGGTAATTTATTTTCAATATTTATGAATTCGTTAATTATATCTTTCTCGTTATCGGTGATAGATTGCGATGACTTTTTGTTGTATTGTTTGTTGGTGATTATCTTCAACACCTAAGATGTAATGAGAAGTAGAAAAACTTGCTCATCTTGCATTGCTTGTTGATTTCGAATTTTCATAAATGGCTAACAATAATTGTTATTCAAGTCAGGAAACACCACAAAACTTTCTCCACTTTTATCCAATCACTTACTGGCGGTTCAATGAGAAAAGCAATGTTTAATCTTGCTTACTATTAAGTAGTGCAAATATACATTTCAAATTTACTAGTATATTGATTTCTTGAATAGTCAACCATTTAAAGTGTGATGTATATTGAATGCATTATCACTGTCAATATCTAGTAGTAAGTTATATGAAGGAGCCTATTTATTTAGAACACAGTATCATGGTCTGGTGGTTCCAACGTCCAGTGGAGACTAACTCAATAAACCGGAGTTATGGTATTTATCATTTTCCTGATCTGTTTCCATGCAGCGGTAGTTTTGTTTTAAATAGAACAAAATGAATCGCTCTGGTGCATTTCACACAACCAGAATGATGAAATCAGCTATTTGATAACTTTCGAAATTGTACACATGCTTTGAAAAATACAGTGTATCACTAACTTATTAAATGCTTCCGAAACACTGATTATCTTATTGGTTGTAGTTTACTTCTCCCACATTTTGATATGTATGTTGGTTTATAACATTGTACAGAATACTGCAGTATCGAGGTTTTATATTCTGAATGTTGTTAGGTGAATAATATGTAATTGTAAGTCTGTCGAATTATAGTTCACAAATTCGCAACAAATTACAAATGAATAGCATGCAACGTATCTGATATGATCCATCGCGTCGGTGGAACGACAACAAAATTGCCACTCGTTAGACCTTTACAGTGGTTTACTGCGTAGCCATTATATTTCTTGTCGACTAGTTTAAATGACATTCAGACGCATGGCTCTTAATAAATATTAGATTCATAACTTTAACCCACCCACATAATCAGTACAGAAATAATCATTCTGATCTATTTTTCTAAAACACATTTGCATCGTGTTGCTCTGCCAAACACCGTCTATATGCATGTATGATTGGTCAACACAGAATCTCTGAAGTGTGTGAATCCGTGCAAGTTGCCTCACATTGAAAGCACAGCAAAATCAACACCACATTAGTAGAAGTAGAAGTTGCTTCAGTGATAATAATAATAATAATAACTAGAAAAATGAAGAGTTGGAATAAATTGAATATAGTTGAGGGAGAAGGAAATGAAGTGTAGAAAGACAGCTATGAAATAATTGGAAGTTCATAATTTAAAGGAAATCAACAAGTAAATACTCCCACACCACCTGTACTAATTTTAAATACACCTCCCGAAGTTATCAACCACTGGTTAAGATATTCGCGTGGACCCCAACCAGGTAGTCTGTATCTACTGATCCAACTCAAACCAGCAGTCAACAACTTCACGGACTGATATCATGTTTCGGTTTGGCCACCCCTAACTCTCTTCCATCATATTCTTTTATGAGTCATCATTGTGTGTCGAGGTAGACGGTGGTTAGAAATACGTAACACATGTCCAAACCATCAAAGTCAATGAAGATTGACAGCTTCATCGACTGATTCACCGACTCTTCCGTACACCTGATGCTTGACCTCGTTATTACTTATTCGGTGATCTCAGCTACCGCGATCGATGTTACGATGACACAGATGGTTAAATACCAATAACCTACAAGTGTAGTCTATTCTTAATTGTAACGTCTCACATGCATAAAGTCAGACAGAGTGAACTGATTCACAGTATACTCTTCCTTTAGTTAAGAGACGAATATCTCGCATACGCCATAAATGGCGTAAGTTGTTATGAACGAAACGAGCTTTTGAAAATCGTATTGAGATTACCTCAAACACCAAGCCAACACTGCTAATTAGATATCTTAGATAAGTGAAATGATCAACGTGTTCCTCTTCTTTAGCTCAGGTGTTGACGAAGACTAGCCTTAAAGTAGCAGTTAGCATTTGAAGCGGGGGTGGAGGACGTAGTAGTAACACATGCCGAACATGCTTGTAATGTTGCATATTGCTGTCAAAGGATACTACATTTTATCAGTCAAGAAAACGCACCATTGTCAAGCGCCGACAAGTATGTATGTGATCTAAAACCTGACGAATGGTGAATATCTGGTCTATACAACTGCAACCAGGTCTAAAACTAGCCTGGCTTCATTGCATCTGCGAATCACGTGTTGTAACTGAACGACTCATAATTATAGAAGCTAGTATTTCAGACACAATATTAATCAAACTAATTCCTCGATGGTTATTACAGGACGATTTTGACTATTTCTCCTCCTCGTTATATACTTGAACGATTACCTATAGACACCAGTCACATGAAATTATATCCAGTCCCCAACGTTTGGCCAAAATATCAATCAGCTTAATCGTTCAGGTGGGACCACCATCCTTAAAGACCTCTGAATTGATCCACTCGGATTCGCTGCTCTGCCTCACCCCAGATTAACAATAGCTTTAGAGAATTCTGTAGTAGTCGGGGGGCCTAAATCAACATTCTGTTCAGGCTGCCTAGAAATATTGTGTAGTTCTGGAGCAGCTGAAGATTAACTCAACTTCTCTGTGGAGTGTTTAGCCTATCGATCTAAATATCAAGTGTGAGAACAAATGTATTTCGTCTTTCTCGGTGATTGTCACATTACCACATAACTTTGTGACCTCGGTTTTTTTTTTAATAATCTAAGAGTTGCCTAATGTTACCTATCGCCACTGTCTTCTCCATCTAGTTTCTGTTTCCGTTACGCATCACTCATCACCGTTAATTACGCAGATATTCGCCAGTTTATATCTGAACTCTCTTCGCTCCTAGTCGTGTTCGGAGCCTGATGGGATAGACTTTTAGGGGTCCATAAACTCAACTAACGTCGTCGAGATCCATTGATCTTTCTTGACCTGTTGATTCAAGTCCGTGATAGATGTCACTGAAGATGCCGCAGGTATTCAGACACTTTGGCAAGCAGCATCAAGGTTGGTCGCATGTTTATAGTTGCTTACGTGATTATTTAGTTGTTCCTGGAATTCAATCCTATCTTCCTTGTTGTTCAACTGAATTCTAATGGGTTTTTTGTCAGTAGTAGTTTTTGCTCAAACAATTAGATGCAAGCAAATGCGTACTCGTACTAGGGCATGATCAGAATCTATGCATGTATTCCAGAAAGAACGACAATCACCTATCAAACCTCTCCAACAGTGAGTGGTGGTAATATGGTCTATTTAAGTCCACCGTTGGATAGGTGAAGGAGGTCGCCCTGTTAGACAATGTCGCTCTTCATGCTTAAAGTTCGTGTTTGCTAGAAGTAAACGATTGACTGTTTCCATATCAACCTCATTAGAGACAATCTCGTCGCATCAAAGGTTTTAACGGAGACAACTGAAATAAAGAAAATTCATTCATTTTTTGTGTTGTTTAGAACCGTAAATTCAACAATTCATATTTATTAATCATTAATCTCCACCCCTTTATATCGGTTTCTGCATATCTGACATGTTGCCGAATATTTTTAAACAAAATTACAGTTTAAATGAACTAAGATTTAGACACACTAGACAACAAGCATTCGAGGCGACTAGCAACACACTATATATCAAATGTAGTTGGTAGTGAATATTATAACATTTAATTCTGGCAGTTTATTCACTATTCTAGTGCATTGTATATTCATTAGTTTCCTGGTGACTTAAATAAAATTAAGAACAGCCCAAACTAATAGGCTAAAATTCATATCATAAGAATTCTAAATATCTGACATCAAAAAATACGATATAGTCAAGAATACTGGAGTACTAGTGATTATTCGTGTTGCAGCCACTGAGTTAAATAAAATTCAGAAAAAATGAATTCTAGTCGTCATATTATTAATAAGTGAATAAACACCTCGATCACGGTAAAACTTTAATGACACCGAATTCACCATAACATGAATTTCTTACGATTAACTCATTATAATCTCGACGAAAGGTGATTAGACAAAACGTGACTACCTTCGTCGATTAGTAGACTATTCAACAATACATAAATGAATAATCCACGATACTATGCAGTTTCAAACAACACAACATGAACAAGTGGTTTACGTATTCAATCATCTTACTCATCCTACTCCCCATTGATTCATTGCGCCAATTTTATGGTCATCGTAAAATTCCTGAATGGTTACTTCGTAAGTATTGTCCATCGTTGTGATTGTGTCATTCACACCGTTATAACATCTTAGTGGTTGATGAGCAACGAGAGTTGCATCATGGTCTTCAGAGTGCTTCCACTTACAACTTGTGGTTGTCTTTTTCGAACAGATACTTCCTTAATCATACTGTAATGTAACATGAGATTTTGGTTTTTCGATTTCAGGATGTCGTCCTAAGTGTCACTACTGCGGAAAAACTGCTGATTGTTGTGAAGGTCTCATATGTACAGATGGACAATGTCATGGTGCACACTATGGTGAATCATGTGGAGACAAACGTCCATGTTGTAGTGGGTTGAAGTGTGTCAATGGCAAATGCAATTCCAGTTATGAAGGCCCTATATTTAACTTTTGTTAGTTCATTGAACAATACAAATTTCGTCTAAATAAACTAATAATTTAATGAATGTCGTCATGTTTAATTTGTCCTCTTTTCCGTGGATATCACGTTAAATACTTGTAGTCAGATGACAGACATTGCAATAAGGCATTTATAACGAAACGAGATTTTGCAAGAAACACGTTAAGTTTGTGGTTATGAAGAGAGGCGACGAGACGTCACTGTTGATGTTTATTAGTTGATGGAATCAACTGATCAATCAATTAATTTTACTAAATACAAACGATATTGATAATGTTTAAGTGAGATTGTGACTTGAAAGTGTAATCCAGGACGCGCGTTTCGTCATATTTTGGACTCATTGACTCAGTGTACAGTTTACAGTGTACAATTTACAGTCTATGCAATTCAAACGTAGACTGGTAAAATGCTGAATAATTGTCGTGTGCAGTGATATGAAGCTGAAGCAGCCAATTCGGCATTGCACAACCTGTGTATAACAGGAGATATATAACAAAACTTTTCAAAGAAGCATATGTTAAAGTGTCAGCTATTAATGAGACTAGCTCAGAAATAACACAACAGTAATTTGCTCTGAGATTATAAGATGGTGACGAATGACAGAACACTTTACCGAACAGTATGGAAAGGACCTAGTCCTCTCTATCAGCAAACACTATGAACGAGTTACTGATATTTACCACATACTGCTAGTGAAATTTAGAATAGTAAAGCCGGTTTGAAGACATAGTAGGTAGTAGTACTCGACAAGTTAACTCTTTTAAAGTAGCCGTTTCAGTCTTAGTGATTAGGCTGCCTAAGATATTGACTACAGTCTGAGATTTAGACTTGATTCCATGTGACTCGTCTTGATTAATGACAAATCAATTTCTAAAGGCAAGGAATGAAATCTTATTGTGGCAATAATAGGAGAAAAAACTTAGCTAACAGAGTTAAAAATAAAGGTAGTCTTTTATGATTTCAAATACCAGGTTGTGGTCTATATGATAGTCATGGTTAGTGGTTTTGGAACTTTCGTGGCATGAAGACCAATTATAACTGTTTCTCTAAATTTACACAATCCACCCCACCCACTCCCACCCACACATTATATCTTCGGATTTAACATATTTTTCATAGATAGGCACGTTTTATTCCTAATTTTCACACTACGTCCTCCGTATTTAGTATTCTTACTATCATTGGCAGTACCATTGATTAGATTTCTTATTATCGTTAGTACCTTCTTGAAGTACTGACGTGGCATGACAAAGTGTTAGACTGAACATTTGTATAATATCCGAAGTTGATTATGACTGGTCTTTCGACTGGCAAATACTCTATGTTCTGGAAATATATGTATTCTTACCAGTAGAAATACATATTCCACCAGAAAAATCTGATTAATACTTTTAGTTAATATATAGATATATATGCTCTGGTAAGCAGTCCCACGAATCACCTGTTCACTATATCATGGTTTACAAAGGCTTTTTAGTGAACCCAATAAATGAGTGGCATCTTGTGATGGATTTGCTGATTAGTTATGTTGATTTTTTCATAATTTGAAAACATCACAAACATGCATCTCCATGTAATGCAAATTATAGTGATTTCTTTAAGCATGGAAGTATGATATCACATACTTCATTAGGGGAAATTATGGAGACTCTAAATGTACGATCACTGATAACATCTACTACACTCATTTACCTGTGTCACATGATATTATTCTAATTTCCTGATAATCATATATTAGTATTCTTCATTAATAATTTCGTAGTAGACTCAAACTTTGTTTTCTCACTTTTTGCTTCGAGGCTAATTTTACTATTGCTCAGTACTCTTTATTTTCTGGAATGATGTTGAGTACCAGCCTTAGATTGAGACGATGGTGACCAAGATAGAATATTGTCTTGACTTTATTTCAAAAGCAGCCGATAATACTCACCTAACAAACAAACAAACAAACAAAAAGTGAATTGTTCGGAAAACTGGTTGTTCAGTACAGTGAATGAATAACCAAAACTCTCCAATTACGAGAATGATAATAAACACACTACGGAAGCCGAGAATCACTTAAGCAGCAGGAATAACCGCATTTATATATATCATATGATGAACTGCTTCGTAAAATATATATAAAACCCAGTACAGACCAAACGTGGAAAATTGTGTGCAGAAAATGATGAGATAAGTTAATGGTAAAATTAAAATAGCTTGGGAACGGAGAAAGGTACGACAATAATTAATGGGTCTATGGAAAGCTGACAATTTAAGAGATACAAAAATCTTATTCACTAAATGCTTGGTAAGTACAATTTGACAGTTCAAGTTATGACATCATATGAAATAAAATCCACAGATTGGGATTTCTGTTTCTTTGTTGCGTTATAACATTTTCATTTTCTTTCCTCTACTTATAGATGAATATTTATAAATCGTGGGTGGAATCTATTTCTAAAACCCTGAGTTATTTCTTTGCCTTCACAAACATAACATCCTTTGTTAATAAGACACTAATTCGAAAATGCTTCATTCTATGAGAAATCGATTACTTGACGAGACTCTTGATGATGTATCTCAGCTGTCTTATACTATTTATTAAAAACATTAATATACTTACAGACCTATTCTGTATTATGAATATTTGACTAGCTTTCATTATTTTCGAACATTGTTTACGAATCTTCCATCAGCAAATTAACTGATTCTTTTCAAAAATTGACCAACTTCAATGAAGACTTCCAATAGTTTTGTTCAGAAAGCATTAGCTATAGATTTTGACAGCAGGAAGAATAAACTAGTATTTATTGTTACTAATGGATAGTGGTTGCTTATTGATTTATTGGTTAAAGTTAAATAACTTAATTCACTAGGTACTACTCATTACTATAAATAACTGAACAGAATCACATTACATTCCGTTCAAAATGAAAAATTCAATTTCATTTGTCAGTCAATTATCATTTAGAAGAAGAAAACCAACAATAAATTTATATCATTTTCATGGATTTGATAACATGACATGTTGTCAAGTCACATAAATATAATATGAATTCACTGAAGTAAGAATTTAAATACTCTCTATTCAGTGCATTTGAATAGCTTACTGATATGCCGTCTTACTTGAGATAACTTTGTCGTGTAGCATATTGTACGTGTTAACTTATACACAATTACACTAATCAACAGAAGTGATTTCTTATCACCGAATATGTGTATAAATTTAATCGATGACTTTGTATGACTACTAATAACATAAACAATCGCATTACTAAAATTAAACAATCATTTTACTCACATGATATTTGAATACGTATGAGTTACATTATTGACGTATTGTTTATCGCATAGTATCTACATGTAAGTATTTCTGTGCATTGTTAATTAACTAACAATGCTTAAGTTTCGTATACTTGAATAACGTTAACATGAATTTAAGTAGTGCTGAATTGATGTAGACGGATAATTTATTCAGCTGAGTATTAATTAGGCATTAATTTGATTTATGGAATAGCTAACTTCTTCACAATTCTTTGTTACATAACTGTCAAATCATTTCAATATGAATGAATACGATTTATTAGAACCTACATGTATCGAACAATATGCCCTTTAATCGGTATTACATTGATTTCATTTAATGAAGGTGGAAAATTTAGAAAGAACACATACATCAGTTATCGTAATTTACAAATGTCTTGAACTGATCATTCTGCAAATAAGTC